>JAAGEH010002531.1:62880118-62997547 GCA_011751065.1 Lasiurus cinereus
TTTTTTTTTCTGTTTCTTTTTCTTTTGGTTTGCTTTTAGCTGTTTTCTTGTTGCATACCTGATTATTTTTGCATTAGAACCCAGAATTATGCATGAAGCATTACATGGCAATTTAAAGCCCTAATTGTTGTTTTCTTCCAAAAGTGTTTGCCTCAAGAGTCAAACTGAGGCAGATGATCTGCACTGCAGGTGACCATGTCGGGACCTGGCTTCCATTATTATGCCTGGACTCTTCTCTGTTCACCCAATTTAAGGCATATCTCTTCAGGGTCCCAGCTGCTCCTCTCAGAATTCTTCTTCGCATCCGCTCATCAACTGTATGCAAGTGTCCAAAACTCCAGTAAATTAATCAGTCTCTCAATGCAGGAAACATATCAGAGAAAATCCTGAATGGAAAAATGTTGTCAGGAGGCTGCCTCAACTCTCTGGTTCCACTTCCCTCTAGGAAATAGATATGTAGGATTTTGGAGACACAAAAGCATCCTGACAACTTCAAATTGAGGTGTGGTTAACAGAGGATGGTATTTTTTAGCTGCTCCATTACAGGTTATCTCATCGCTGCAAGTCAAATGTATAAAATTATAATATAGAGATAAGATAATGTATACATGGTGTCTATATTCTGATCTGGGGAACATAATATAGTATTATGGAAGAGACATTCTTTTTTCATTATGCAATCAAATTAATTGTATAATACAGGCCTTACCAGTGTGGTCTTAATATAAGCTACATTTAAAATTCTGGGATATATAATAGGTATTAAAAGAATGACTGTTGAAATAATATAATTTTTGACTGAAACCATAATAGAGCTATATCTGAACACAGTAATTTTATAGTCATTAATTTCTAGATTATCCCTTAAGATTAAATGTGAATTCTACACATAAATTGTGTTGTCACAAAAGCGTACATTAAATATATAACTGAAACAAAATAGGGGTTTTGTAATTATTTGTTAATATAATTACCTCATGTTGATTAGTTAAGTGCAATCTCTCCTATTGCAAGTTTCTTGCATATTAATCTTATACCTTCCTCTATTTATAGATTTAAGCTGAGTTTCTATTTTGTAGTTTTGTCTATATAATATGTGCCCAACAAGCATCAATTGGAGAATTTTGAGGTCAATTAAAGTGAAAATAATAAGATTGTGTGCTCTATAGCACGTTGTGTCAGTTGGTATGCTTTGGGTTTAAGTAATAGAAAATATGTGGGTTTTTTTTTTAGAGAAAAGTAATATGTTGGAATGACAGAGAATAGAAAAACCTTTAAAGACTGTAGATAATTTGTATTTTACCATGTTTCCGGAAGGATATAAAAATTGTGTGAGGAATAAATTAGTGTCCATGCTCTTGCTGCAGTTAGAGTGACTCATTATTGACTGCCTTCCATTCATGGTCAATTCAACTGTGGATTCCTAAGAGAGACCAAATCTGGTTGAAGCACATTGAGTCATGTGACTTAGCTATATATAAAATGAATTGTACTGAAATTCAGTCTTAGGTTATTCTGCAGGCAGTATATCTGAATATACATAGCCATTGTCTTAGTTCCAGCTGCTATATCAATGTGTGACTTATCGACAACAGAAATGTATTTCTCACAGTTCTGGAGGCTCAATGTCCAAGATCAGGATGCCAGCATTGTTGGTTTCTTGTTAGAATTCTTTTTTGGATTGGAGAATACTATCTTTTCTAATTATCCTCATATAGGGAAAGGGGAGGGATAGCCTTCTGGAATCTCTTTTAAAAAGGTCCTAATTCCATTTATGAGGGTTCCATCCTCATGATCTTCTGAAGACTTCACAACAGGCATTAGGATTTCAATATAGGAACTTTGAAAGACACAAACATTCAGACCGAAACTTAATCAATACATATAGATGTAGATATCAAGACGATTAGCATACATGTGGTTTCCGTGGAGTGTATGTGAAGCAAGGATCTCTAGAATGCTTGTTTTTATAGGTTCTGACATTCTATAAGTGTTATAAAATTTTATTATACAACTAGAGGCCTGGTGCATGAAAATTCATGTACTGGAGGGGATCCCTCAGCCCAGCCTGCCCCTTCTCACAGTCCAGGAACCCTCAGGAGTGGGAGGCAACCCAGTGATCATGGGAAGGCAACGCCCCATCACACCTCTGCTGCTGCCACTGCCGACAGCAAAAGCCTCAACCAGCCCTTGTTACCTGCACCTCAGGCTAGCCCTGGATAGCTGGGGGGCTGCAGGGCCCCGGGGTGGGCCTGGCCATGCCTTGCACCTGCTGCCCTGGTGGGACTGAGGGGACTGGGCACTGCCATTTTGTGGCTGTGGGCATTGCCATCTTGAGGGCATGTCAGTCAATTAGCAAATTTCCTCCTTATTGGCTGTGGGTGTCACCATCTTTGTGAGGGTATGATAGTCAATTAACATATTCCCTCTTTATTAAATAGGCTATTTATTCAAAATAAAAAAGTATCAAAATTATAAAAGATATAACTATAATATATAAGAGATTTGATAAGTATAAGTGAAACTATAAATAGCTATTTTAATACATTTGTGCTTCAAGATTAGGGCAGTTTGGATGCATTTATTGACTGCCTTAATCTAATGTTTTATTGTGCATATTTAGGTGCACTATTTTTATAACTTCTTTTAAATACATTTTTTATAAAATAACCTATTACTGAGTTTTATCCCAATATAACTTTAAACTATTTATAATTAGGTCACATACATTTTTTTTTTCAAACTTATATTCTATAGAAATATTTCTGGTAACTGATAGAATAAATAACATAATTAGATCTTACTAGAGTATTCTAAGAAGTACTGGAAATACAATCAATCTGTTTTAGAAGCCATATAGTGTAACTGGAAGCCTGAAACCACAATTTATCAGATGCATGACCACTAAAGACTAATCCTTCTTTTCTTCATCTGTAAAATGTTAACAGTAATAACAGTAACAAAATGTACACTATATAATTATATAAAAAATACCTAAAATAATGCTTTTAATCTCCATAATGGCTGGCATATAGGAAGGACATATTAAATCACTATAGGGAGCTAAGTGAAATATTTATTTTAATCACAATATCATTCAAATTAACTTTTTAAAAATTAAATATACTGAAATTAATATGTGTTATTAGTATTGGTTAATTCACTAGTGCTGATAGTTGCTCAGATCACTGAGTGAGGCCATTGAACTGTCTTCTAATGGGAGCTACAGCCTAACACACCTTTATGTCCTACATTTTTATGCTCACACGTTAGCACATGCAGTTTTAGACAGAGATAGAATTCTGCAGCATATACCATTAAGCAGAGATGTTTAATTCTCTCATAAATGTGCTTAGAGCTCATATACAAAATTACATTTTCCTAATTTCTCTGAGTGGACAATGCTATCCCATTGTTGTCATCATCAGCCACTAATAGACCTTCCTACTTAATGAATGTATAGCCCTAGCAAGTCAGTTTGACCCATATTACGTAAATATCTAGAGTAGTTGCTTCTACAAAGTTTAATGTAGAGAAAAAAATTAAAAAGTCATCAGCTTTAGTACAAAACTAGTGTTTGAACACACATTTACATTCTAAATGGTGGTAACTCATTGAATCAGGTGAACCATTTGGTATCTGACAACTTTAAGGTGGTACTAAAGCACAGGAAATTGAAACATTAAGCTCTCTGGTCAGTACAAGCCATGATGTCCCTAACAAATCACCACAGGATATTTCAGATGACATAGCTCCTAATCCACATACCCGAAAGTAGAGAGGCAAGGCTTTTGTTGTTGCTTGTGTTTTAATGGCCTCAGTGTTTTCTCACCCTTTTCACTAGTACATAGAAATAAATGTAGCCAGAAGGTGTTTATTGCACGTTGAGGGAGATTTTGAGAAAGTAATACACTGTAAGCCAAATTTGCTTTGTAATGCAGGTAATCTTAGATGAAAAATTATGCTTATGATTTTTATTTTTACAGTTCTTGGTGGGCCTAATATTAACTGGGTGCCTTCTAACTTACACAATAACAAAAGAAGTGCATTTTCTAAAAGTAGGTATACAGATCTATAAATAAATATCTCAGAAAACAATTTTTGCACATGGAACAGTCATTTTGAAATGGAAAAAGATATTATATTCATTACCTTCTCCTACAGAAACATTCTTTCATCTGAATATTTTATTATTGTTAACATTAATGTGATTATTATCAGCATCTTAAACAAACAAAACTTGGTCCCCTATGAAACCTGAAACATTTTAATATAAATTGTATAATTTATTTAATATTAATTACAAAAATCATTATGTACTGCATCTCATAATCTAATGTTACAAAATTTCAGTAAACATGACAGATTCCAATGCAAATGGTGCCTGAAACTCAAATGATATGTTATATCCTTTTTAATCCATTTTTACTTATTTTATTCTGTTTCTTTTTTCTATCATTCAAAATTTTGGATATAGAGTGTTATGTATGTACTAGTGGCCTGGTGCACTAAATTAGTGCATGGTGGGGAGCTGTCCCTCAGCCAGCCTGCACCCTCTCCAATCTGGGACCCCTCAGGGTATGTCCAATTGCTAATTTAGGCCTGATCCCACAGGGATCAGACATCCCTCTCACAATCCGGACCACTGGCTTCTAACCACTCACCTGCCTGCCTGTCTGATCGCCCCTAAACACTTTGCCTGCTGGCCTGATTGCCTCCAAATGCCACCCCCCCACCAGTCTTTTCATCCCCAACTGCCACCCCTGCTGGCCTGCTTTCCCACTACTGTCCCCACACTGGCTTGCTCACCCCCAACCCTCCCCCCATCAGCTTGCTCACCCCCAACTGCTCTCCCTGCCAGCCTGCTCACCTCCAACTGCCCTCCCCTGCCAGCCTAATTGCCCCATCATCATGGCTTTGTCCAGAAGGATGTCCAGAAGGTATCCTGGAAAGTCTCCCAATCTGATTAGCATTTTATCTTTTTATTAGTATAGATGTACATGTGTATGTATGTATTTATAATTAGTCCACATTTAACCATTTAGGATCAATATAGTCATAGAAAACATCATCTAATTTACGAAGCTTAGGATTTTAGAGCACTGGTGTTGGATAAATTGGCATCTGTTCTTTTTTTCTGGTATTTACTCTGCAATTTAACAAAAATTTTAAAAAAGAGAGAAACAAACAGGCTTTTTTCAGAAAAAATGTTTTGAATTAATACAGTAATAAATTAATACCAGGGAATATTATTTTTTCATAGTTAAAAGTTTATAAAATACTTCCTATCAAAACAACAATGTATTTAACTTTAAAAATAATATTTGCAATATATTCAGTTATAACAGAGATGGTTTTAAACCTCTTTTAAAAATATACATTTTCAATGATTTCAGAGATGAGAGAGAGAGAGAGAGAGAGAGAGAGAGAGAGAGATGAAAAAGAATCATTTACTAGCTACCTCATGCATGCCCCTATAGGAGATCAAGCCCAGCAACCCAGGCATGTGCCCTGTCTGGTAATCAAACTGTGACCTTCCATTTTACAGGTGGACTCTCAACCTCTGAGTCACACAGGCAATGCTTCAAAGGAAATTTTTTTTTTGGGGAAAAAAGACATTATTCTTTACACCAATTTCAGTAATGATACTTTACTTTTGAATATCTTATTTGCTTGAGGATCAAGGCCATTTTGAAAAAATTAAAATTATATACTGTTCCTCCAAATTTGCTAACTTATTTGTTCCTTTACAATTATTCCAAACTTTATCCTCCATATTCATTTGCAGTTGCACGCTCAGCTTTTGATAAACTGCTCACATCCTTTGAAGAAACATTACTGGTAATTTTCGGCCATTTTACCTTTCATATTTAGTTAGATCAAAGGAATTTAGAGTAATCCCTATAGGATCATTTTCTGGTTCTTCTAGCTGCATCTAGGTAAAATCTAAACAAAAAGGTATAGACTCTATTAATAGCCACAAGAGTGTCCCTCCTTGTATACGTCCACAGTTTAAAAATGATACTGTCAAAGGAACTTTGGCAGCTTGAAGATATAAGATCCAGTGAAGTTTCTTGAGAAATCACTTTGTGACCCTTTAGAGGTTTGTTGATAATAGAATTACCAAACCAATCTTTCATTCTTGCCTTTCTCGACAAAGGAACTGTATTTAACTCTGACTTTGCTGAAATACTTCTAATACATGTTCTATGCTACGTGTATTTCCAGTTAGTGCTGCTCTACTTTTCCAGTGGACGGGGCTGGGGAAGAATATGCTGAATCACCAGGTTGAGGAGAAACTCTTTTTTCCATTAGTCCTGTCCTGTCATCATTGTCATCACTGAGCAAAGTGACTGGATCTCGGGACAGGTTTGTGAGTCTTTCTTTTGGGTTTGTGATTGGGCTCCTGTTGTCCTTGGTCTGTCAATAAGTCTCTCTACTATCATCAACATTGTCCTGGTATCAATTGGAACCTTTCCCACACAATTGCCATAAAATGTTCTGAGCGTTGATACATGTTCTGTGACTTCTGTCCTCCAGAATTCTGATGAATTGACATTCTTAATAATGGCCCAGTTGATGCATTCAACATTATAGTTTGCCTGCAATTTCTTTCCAAATCCTTTAAATTGGTTAAACATTTCTTTGAAGCAGCAGACAGAGGAGGGGTAGACGGATATGTGGATATATATACTGTGATAGTGGATCACTGCGCTTTGATCATTTCTACGGAAGGTTTATTTTTGCACATCTATTTAGTACCTTTCTAAAGCAGCAGTTAAATTGAATCAACAACCAGTTTGCATTTAAATGAAAGAATGGGCTAATCGGTAGCTGTCCATTGGAATGGCTTCCCTCCGTCCACATGCAGCAGCTGTGTCTAGAATCCTAGAACTGGCACTTGCTGCCTTCCTGCTTTGTATGTCACAATAAATTGTATCTGTTTAAAGTAAATTAAGTTTGTTTTTCCTACTGACCAATATAAATACTGGTGATGTGTTTGGTTCATTGTTTATTATGACTTCATCATGATAATCTCATAGGAAAACTGTGGAGGCTGCTTTAAAAGGTTCTGTGTAAATAGCATGTATTTTGTTAAAATATTTCACATTTTTAAATACTTGGTTTACATTAAAAACACTATTTTTATATTTATGCTAGGTAACATTATTCTTGTATTTCTGTTTTGGTATGCTAAATAAAGCTTTAAAAAACATGATATTATACATTTTATACATGTTGTATATAATTTTCTGGTGGGCAGTATAAGTGCATTATACAGGTACAATTTGGAAAAGCAATGCCTCAAACTCAGATGAAAGAACATTTGCATCGAGACGATGATTGAAGTTTTGAGAGTAGAGGAAATATAGCAATTAGAAAATATTACAGTAAAATAAGACTATTAATATAAGCATCTTCCTTGTATTCACCCATTCTTTACAAATAATAATTAATATAGCCAAGTCTTATGACCATAAGAATGGTTATAGGTTACCTATTAATCAAAATTCAATTAAATATCATTATTTTCCATTCCCCATTTAGCCACTATGCATAGATCATCACATGATTATAGAAAAGGACTCTATAAATCTACCATATTATTAAAATTTCAAGTCTAATACTATTTATTAAAACCTCCATAGTGAAAAATATTACCACCACTAATAACAAAAAGCATTTTGTTTGCTGTCATTCATAGAAAAAAATCAATCTGAACATATTCCTTTTTTTTTTTTTTTAGGAACTTGTAGCACCTGGGACTAATTTATGCATTCATAGAGCAGGCAGCCACTCTATTAATGTGATTTAAAGGACTCTAAGAAGTCTCCCTTGAATAAATTAACTCCCAGTTGGATCTTTTTAAATTTCCAGCATTAGTGCTTTCCCCAGTGTGCTTTTTATAGGAGATGTATATAGAGAGTTAGGCATTGCATTTCCTTGGAGAGGTAGCACATTATCTGGCTAATGAATTAACAGAGAACAATTGGTTGCATTGACTACCACTAACCATATTTGTACATTAGATAGCCAGACTTTGAAGGGAATTGGAAAGTAGAAAAAGTGCACAACATTAGCAAAAGGAAAAAGCAGGAAAGCAGAGAACTAAAACATGAACTTTTAAAATGTGGGTTTTGGGGTTGTGGCAAGAAAGGCAATTTAAAGAGAAATAATACTCTGCATGTGTTCATGTGTCTGTGAATACACAAGACATATACATATATGTTCTTTATAATATTTTTCATCATAGTGTGTGTACTGTAATAAACGTGTACTTATTGTCTCAATATTTTAGAAACATTTATGATCTTAATTTTTACCTAAAACTGCTGTGTCTGAATGCAAGTAAATTAGGTTTAATTTTCAAGCACCTAGAGATGGTACAATACATTGTGATTAAAAAAATAATAATAATGGTGTTATTACTTTATCGGTATGCAATTATACAAAATTTTCCTTGTAAAATTTCTCTTGATTAACTTTATTGTGTTATCATTTTTTAAAATTTAAATTTAGTGAAGCTTTTCAGCTCCAGTCAAATGCATCTCTACAGATTCATTCCATAATAGAACTATTATAGAAATATATATATATATAGATATCTATATAGAAATATATATATATTTATAAACCTAATATGCCAAGTGTTCCCTCCAGAGTTCAACCAACCAGGAGTTTGATCACTCACTATGACATGTGCTGACCACCAGGGGGCAGTGTAAAATGAAGGAAGGCCCCGGCTGGCAGCTGGCAGCCTCTAGGGACATTACCCATGCACAAGTTTTGTGCATTGGGTCTCTTGTTTTAATAATGCTTTGTTCAGAGGGAATAGGTAGCAACTACTCTTTGAAAGGATTATCACTTGTGCTTACAGGCGTATTATAATTTTTAAATTTTGTAACTAATAGAAAACACCCATTTTACTGGCTGTAAGAGATTTTCTTTTCGTATATCTCAAAACAGCTACTTTTAAACCAAAACAAAATATTTGTTTTAACACCATATTTTCCTACTCTTCCAATGGCTATTTATTATAACTTTTTTTTTTCTATTTCCTCCTTCTTTGGTAGAACTTATACTTTTGAAGGACTGGGTTTTGGGCTTAGTTTACTACTCTTCTATGCTTTCCTCCTACAAGTTCTCATAAAAGGCCAATGAAACCCTGAGATAAGGCTTATCTCCATTTACCACTTTTATGGTACCCATTGTTTGTTTCACATAGAACATAGTAGAGAAGGGGCCATTCAAGAGTAGGCATGTAAATTTAAGAGCTATGACCAATAGAGATCTCAGAGTTCTTAAATTGCCATGCCTACTCTTGAATGGCCCCTTCTCTACTATGTTGTGTGTGAAACAAAAATGTCCCCTTTTCAAATATCATACACTTTTATCAATTTTATTGTCCATGTCAATTATCAGGAGTTTTATACAGAAAAGCAATCTTGCTTTCAGAAATCGTGAATAAGACAGGTAGTAATAGGTACCATAAAAGTGGTAAGTGGAGGGATAAGCATTATCTCAGGGTTTCAGTATAGACAGTTTTATATAAACAGATTGTTTACCTGAAATAGATGACTCACAAAGCATTCCTCAAGCTCTGTTGCCCTGGCCAACTGCATCAGAATTGGGTTAAGTATAAAGCTGGCAGAGCCTAGGTCTCAGGACAAAAGAGAATCTTTGGAGTTAGATCCTGGAGATCTCCATGTATAAGAATTCCTGATTTATATGTGTTCTTATTATGGTTTAAAAACACCATTTGGCAGATACTTTACCCACATCTTTTTCAAGGTTTCTTAAAAGTTCGGTTCATCATGCTGTGTTGACATCAAGTCTTTTTCATTTGTGAGTTGGATGAATTTTATATCCTTTTGATGATTCTGGCTTTTCACTTAATTGTAATATGGCTAGTTTCTGACAGTGATGAAACGGTGGAAGTCTAAAAATGATTAATAAGACATTTTCAAAAGTAGAAGCTTAAAATGCTGGACTCAGATCTCATTCTGTAATTCATTAGCTGTCTGGAGCACGACACTCACAGAGTTTCCAAAGGGATTTTAGGGCCTGGGTCTATCAACACTCTGTTGCAAATGTGTTGTGCTTAGGTAGAAGATGTCTGAAAAAGCTTTCAACATCATATGCTAATGCAAATCTTGGCTTGCACATAGGGATTCTAGCATCTGTCCTCGTCTTCTTCAGATTTTTCGAGTGCAGCATTTACAACTACTAGAACAAATGGCACTCACTGTGATTCAGAAGTCCTGTGCCCATCTTTCAGCATGATTGCAAATAGCATTTTATTGGCACCCTAATTTGTCTTTAATCCAGTTTTAATGTCATCCATCATAAGGAAAACTTCACACAGAAGGCGTTTTTAGCCCTGTAATTCTAGCATATCAAGTTTTCTGTAAGATATAGAAGAGATTCTATAAAGTATAACTGATTAACAATGACAACCCAAGAAAATGTCTGTACACTATCCTATCTAATAAAAGAAAAACATGCAAATTGACTGTACCACCTTTATACTAACAAGCCATGTCCGCAAGCCAGTCAGGAGCAAGTATGCAAATTAACCCAATCAAGAATGGAGGTTAATTTGCATATCCTGGTGCAGAGCGAAGACTGAAGACAGCATAGAAGGAAGCCAAGTGCTGCAGAGGGAGTGAAGCTACAGAGAAGCAAGCAAGTGGGATGGTGGAGAAGGGAGGGAATCAGGCAGGGAGGTGGAGACCACTGCAGAAAGCTCAGGCCTACTCGAATATCTTCAGCTTTTGAAAATGTCTTTGTCGATGGGTAGAAACTATCCTATGGACCTCATCCAGTCTTTGAAACTTGGCATCCACTGTTTTATGACAAAGATTTTTATTTTCTCTTAGTTATGTCCAATTTTTCAAATGTGTAAGTTCAAATTTCTTAACATGGGTAGTTGTTAGTTTTATTACTAGGAAAGAAAGTCAGTACAAAAAACAGCTACATTTTATTATACTTTGAGACCAAAAATGAGAAAATCTGAGCCATGCAATTTTAGCCTTGGATTTTAACATTATTTGCATAGTCACAATAAAGTCAGCACTATTTATTTTTTCAACCTCTTTCATAAACCTATGTGCAAATCCAGGAAGGCTTATTGAAGATGGCAAAAAGAACCCCCAGTTCCCAGTGGACTCATGGGAGTTTTGCAACAGACCTTCTGCTTTGAGCACCAGAATTGCTGCATTATCACATTACGGCTGCTCCTGAACCCAGCTATCACTACAATGATGATGAGTCTTTTCACTATTTTTGCTCCTCTTTGGTTAGAACAGCTGACTTCTGAGAGAAAACTTTGGAAACTTTGAATCCTGTAATATTTCCAGAAATAAGAATGTCTGTATTTCAATAATTAAATACTTGTAGAGGAAATGCAGACAAACTTACCTTTCAACCATCTCCCTTTTATGTAAAAAACAGTCTTTGTCACTAACCAACAGCATAGGAATGAAAAACAAAATCAAAGACATAAGCTCTACATAAAAGTAGTTCTTCTTTTTAATTGACCTAAAACACAAATGTTCTTTTTTAAAAATATATATTTTTATTGATTTCAGAGAGAAAGGGAGAGGGAGATATAAATATCAATGATGAGAGAGAATCATTGATTGACTGCCTCCTGCATGCCCCAAGCCCGCAACCCGGTCATGTGACCTGAAAGGGAATCAAATGCTAACTTCTTGGTTCATAGGTCAAAGTTCAACCACTTCAACTGGGCAGCACAAATGAACTTTTAAAGATATTTTGTATTTAAAATACAAAGCAATAATTGATCAAATTAAATTATGGTTCAAAAACAATGCCCCCTAAGGTTATAGAACTGTGTGGCTATACTAGAATTGGAAGAAACTGAATGAGCCTTGCATATCCTGAATAGAAAAAGAAATAGAATTATGACTTGTTCTATGACATCTATAGAAATAAAAATAATCTAATTGGTATAATGACTTAATGAGATCATTTTATGCAATATGTATGATTTGAAACATTTTTAAGAATAATTTGGGGGTTCAAAAATTTGCCTTCAAAATAACAAGGATTACAAATAGTGGGATCACACTACTGGCTGCAAATTACTATGCAGTAGAAGCAACTTGTCTTGATGTGACTCAGTATGAATTTTTTCCCAATGATAATAAGTTGATTTTTTCCTGCCCTTTTGTTGGTGGTTATATATTGTATTAACCCAGGATCCAAGTTGTGGATCTGAAAAATACTTTCATTGTTTTCAATCTCAATTTCTCTATAAGCTATTTGTTTCTGCTTTGTTTCAAAGATACTTAAACTCCTAACCTAAAATTTTAAATTGCTTTTCTTTAATTACCATTACTCTTTTCTTATAAGTCAAGGTAATATTGATAGTAATTGAAAATGTTTCTTTACCTAAGTATAATTATATCTATTTTTATGAACTATTAAAAAAAAACTCGTTAGAATTAGCTAATTATAAAATGATAGAAACAGATATTACACAATTATTTTGAATGCATTTGAGGAAACTCAAATAACATTTTTAATTATATTAAAATGTAATGACCCTTATACTGTTTTTGTTCAGGGGAAATAAAAATTCATGTTGGATATAAATTAGTAGTAAATTTTTAAATTAACAATCTAAAATGAAAATTTAATTATCCATGTTAATGTCTATCATGATAAGGTTACTCATTCTATCTAATAAAGATGGAATATGCTAATTGACCCTCACACCATTGCAAAGATGGCAGCTCCTACAGCCAATAAGTAGGGAATATGCTAATTGAACTCCATGCCCTCAAAGATGGCAGCACCCACAGCAACAATATCTCAGCACCTAGTCCCCTCAGCCCTGCTGGGGCAGCAGGTGTGCTCCACACACCTGCCTCTGGAGTCCCCTAATCCCCTTGGCCCCGCAGCCACCCAGGGCTTGCCCAAGGCACAGGCAAGCCTTGAATGTCAGATGCCCAGCTGCCTAGGGCTGCCTGAGGCTCAGGCAACCAGGGTTGGCCAAGGCTTGTGCTGCTGGCAGTGGCAGCAGCAGAGGTGTGATGGGGCATCGCCTGCCCCTGATCACCAGGTCGCTTCCTGCCCCTGAGAGCTCCTGGACTGTGAGAGGGAGGTGGCAGGCCAGGCTGAGGGACCTCCACTCCAGTGCATGAATTTTCATCCACTGGGCCTCTAGTAAAATAATAATAGGAAACAATGAGGAAATGTACATGGTATCTCTGTCAGTGGTCTCCCATGTCAGCATTGAAGCAGGATCACCTGAGCTCATTTAAAAATTATTGTTAGCCCTAACTGGTTTGGCTCAGTGAATAGAGCATCAGCCTGTGGACTGAAAGGTCAAGGGCATGTACCTTGGTTGCAGGTACATCCCCAGTAGGAGGTGTGCAGGAGGAAGCTGATCTATGTTTCTCTCTCATCAATGTTTCTAACTCTCTATCCCTCTCGTTTCCTCTCTGGAAAAAAAAAGCAATAAAATATATTTTTAAAAAATTATTGTTAAGCCCTATTCTTACAATTTGATTCAGTATCTTTGATGTGGTGCCCATGGATTTGTATTTTCAAAACCTCCCAGTTGACACTGATCCTGCCCACACCTGGAGAACAATTAGCTGATAGACTACTATATAGATTATTTGTGTTCAATAAAAATAAAAAAATACAATATCAAGCAGTATAAAATATTATTATTTGCTTTATATTTCTACCAAAGCAATGACAATTTTAAACAATGTCAATGTTCAATTAACTCTTCCCATGGTGTGTACATTTGAGAGACACAGAGATAGATTAGAGGTAGAAATAGAGATAGAGATAGTGTGAGATAGAGACAAAAAGAGAGAGAGGCAGAGGTAGAGATAGAAATGATAAAGATAGAGACAAAGACAGAGGGAAGGAGGAAAGGAGGGAAACAAGGAGGGAGATGTAGAGAGAGGAGAGGGGGAGAAAGCAAATCTTCTGGAGACCATGTTTTGATTTGTAGTTTAGAAGCCTCTGGGTTGTTTTCAAGCAAAGGGAGACTGCTATGCTCTGAAAAGAAGGAATGAGCCAATACTTGAGATTCTGTGGAGTCACCAATAATAGGGGATTTAAAAATATTTAATGTATTAACTCATATCTCTCCATCTCTTATGACAAGGTTTTATTCTTTTTTTATTATTTAAGCCCCAGACCTTAGCATAACATTTATACTTGGGTTGAGATTTAAACTTCTTGAGAACTCAACTCCTCCCAGGATTAATTTGTGACCCTGGATCTAAACTTTGCTTTCTAAGTGATGGAGATGAATATTTCTTAATCAGCTGCCAACTTTATCACTGGCTGTTATATAAGCCTTAAATTAATGACTAATCATTCACAGCCTTTTCTGTGGTTCTACTCCAGTGACCCATTTCCACTGTCCTTATAATTACTAGCCCCCCTGTTTTTCTCAAATGACTGATAGCTACCATTGCTAGTGCATGTTCTTCCAATAGCATACAACCACATTTTACACTCGTGAAAATGTTAACAAACACATTACTGACATATGCTGGGGATAAGCACTTGACTCACCCGTGATGGGGTCCTAATTACCAACCTGCATATAGTGAGTCAGCTGCAACATCCTCTAAGTGTCTTTCCTCAGCCCACTTCTGGAACCATAGCTGACAATTGGTTTCCTCAGGAAGCATATTGTGAGATGAAAATGAGCTTATGGTGCTCTACAGATCATCTTCTGTGTGGAAAAGAGAAAGCATGATTGGACACAGAGAAAAAATAAATTGCAATGCACTTTAAATAAAATTTCAGCTGACTCAGATGGGATCCAGAAAGCTAGATGATACTTCAGGGATATGTTATATATTGCAAGAAGCCAGATCTCTGAACTTTTACAATGCGTAAATGGCTGGCAAAGTGGAAATATAACTTTTTTTTTCCCCAGAAGGGAAATACATAAAGAGGACTGGAAGCCAAGGCCTGTGATCCAGCTTCGTTCCCAGCAACTGGGAATAATCCTTCCTTGCTGAAGACTCTGGATAATGCATTGTACATGCAGGACTCAAAGGAGCTTCAGATTTTTTAAGAGCACAACTGAAATATACAACATCAAAGAAAATAAACCTTTACAGGTCTGAGATATATGTTTTAATAGTAATAAAAAGGCCCTAGCTGGTTTGGCACAGTAGATAGAGCATTGTCTTGTGGACCAAAGGCTCCCGGGTTCAATTCCAGTCAAGGGCACATACCTTGGTTGCACGTTCCTCCCCAGTCTGGACTCTTGCAGGAGACAACTAGTCAATGTGTTTCTCTCACTTCCATGTCTCTCTCTGTTTTTTCCTCTCTTTCCCATGCTCCCTAAAAATCAATGGGAAAATATCCTCCAGTGAGTATTAACAACAACAACAACAAAAGTAATAAAAAAATATATCAGTCTCTCTTTGCTTAAAAAACAACACAGAGGCTTCTGAAATAAAAATCAAAACATTGTCTCCTAGTAATAATTTTCCCTGTCTTTACAATTTCAGATTTTAGAATAATATGTCTTAATATGGGGATCTAAATTTATTTCCCCCCTTTACTATTGAATAGTTATTGTATTTCAATATAAAGTAATTTGTGTTTCTAAATTTAGGAAAGTTACCTTATTTAATTTATTTAGTTTTAATTTCCTCATATTTTCTTTTCTTTTTTTTTATTGTTTCCTGTAACTCATATTAGGATGTTGGAGAATGCTAACATTCATAATGTTACTCCTACATTTCAAATAATCTTTACCTATATTTTTTCCAGTCCATTGGAAATGTCTTCAACTTATAGCTTATATTTTAAATATCTTCTTTTTTATTCTTTCTTACATTTAACTTTAAAATATATACTCATTGTTATCTCAGTGTTCTTTATTTTATTGTCCATCATTTCTTTATCCTCTTTAGGACTGTAAGAAAATTGCTGTTTTGTTAAGGTTTTTCCTCAGAGTATATATGTGTGGGTTTTTTTTCCAACTAAATTATTTGTTTCTCTTTTATTTGCTTTGAAATGCGTCTTTTATTAGAGACTTTGTTCAAATATCTGGGGAATTCATTTCTGTTATGCCAGTAAGGATAACTATATTATACTGAAATAAAAAGGTGTCTCCACAATCTTGCCAATAAAGTAAAGTTTAAATTATGTCTCCTGCTATCTATTCATCAAAGTTTGCTTTGGGGATCTGTTCTGTGTCACCATAATGTTCACTCTGTGACCCCTGGCTGATGGAATGACAGTTGTGGGTCATATCCAATACTATGGCAGAAATAAGCCGTTGATGTTTCTGTCCAGAAATGGAAAAAAAATCCACTTCTACTCACATTCTATTGACCAAAGCAGTGGTTATGCCTAAATTCAATTACCAGGAATTTAATTGTACCACATACCAGGAGAGAAAAAAAACAAAACAGTTTATGAAAACATTAAACATCATACCCTTATACCTTCGTAGTTAATAATAAGAGACTAAAAAGCTAATTGCACACTTTGAGATCCTAGGGGGATTTACTTTTTTAATAGAGGACTCCAAATGTAATATTTTGGAGTTCTTTCCCTTTGGCAAGTCAGCTTTCACAGAAAGAAATTCTGTAATCTCTTGCCTTGGGAAATGTAGGTAAGGCATAAATCTATTTGCAGACATCCTGGTAATGAAGCTTGGGCACAGTGCAGAGTTCTCATTTTCTTTGTGTGGATCCTGGTTTCATGAGGATATCACCCTACCCTCTCCTTTTAGTGTATCTGTTTCAGGTGAATCCAGAATATGTCAGAATCAATAATTCCATAGTGTTTAAAATTCAATTGTGTTACATCTACAAACAATGGGAATCTATAACTTTTAATTTAATGCTTGGGGCTTTGCTGTTGAGACAGGAAAGAACTTCTGTACTAGTAAATTCTCCCTTTAAAAACCTTTAAGCAAGCCTAATTTTTCAGCCTCTAGATTATCTAATAGGTTCCCTTTCTGTGGAACCCTCTAGCACTTCTGTTTTCAGCACTTTTTCTTCCCCTTCTTATTTACATATAATTACATATTTGATGCTTACTTTATGTATTACTTTGCTTGGGCTGCTGAAACAAAGAACCATAGACAGGGTGGCTTATATAACAGTAATGTATTTCAAGATGATGGACATCAAAGTGCCATTTCATTCAGTTCCTAGTGAAAACTCTTTTTCTGGCTTGCACATGGCCAATTTCTTGCTCTGTGTCCTCATGTGATGGAGAGACACTAAGCTCTTTGGTGTCTCTTCTTATAAGGGCACTAATCTCATCATGAGGTCCCCATCCTTATAACCTCATCTAGCTTAATTAGTTCCTTAAAGCCTCATCTCCAAATACATTCACCTTGGGAGTTAGGATATCAACATAGTTATTTTTAAGGAACACAAACATTTATTCCATAACACTTGTACACCTTATTAGGCCACAGGCTGCCCAGATATTAGATCAAACTTTGTTTGGGTGTGTATGCCAGAATGTTTCTAGAGGAAATTAGCATTTGAAGTAGTAGATACGGGTGACTCTTATCCAATTAGTTGAAGACCTAAATAGAAATAGTCTGACTTACTAAGAAAAGGGACCTCTTCCTGTCCAACTGCATAACCTGGATGTTGATCTTTTCGGCCTTTTGATGTGAACTGGAACATTACCTCTTCTTAGGGCTGGAACCACAATTAAACCACTAGTTCTTCCTGGTATCCAGCTTGCAGACTGCATATCATGGGACTTTTCTGCCTCCATAACACATAACCCAATTCCTTATAATAAATCTGGTTCTATATCCCATTGGTTCTTTAAAGAAACTGACTAATGTACAGATAAAATTATGTAGTTATTTGATTTATCTACTTAGATTTAGGAGGAAATTCCATATATGGAAGTGTTGTTGTTTTTTGGACCAAACATAAGAGGTAGAATAAAATGACACTATGTCAGTTTGTTGGAAGATGATTACATGAACTTTACTGAGAGCAATCATGGCAAATGAAGACATTTAATGCATTTAATGCATTCATTAGAACATTAATATGATTTAATTGCCTAAAATAATCAAATACTGCATCTTTAAATATATATATATATATATATATATATATACATATATATATATATATATATATATAATGTTTTATCTTTCCTATGGGCATATACTACTGATAGGCTTTAAAATGCTGAATATACAGTAATACAGAATGTTAAAATTTACTGAGAGTTGTTTAGATGGTAAGTCTAGAAATCTCACATAAGGACACAGCTTTCATTGTTGATAAAACATACTGTTGGAATAATTTTTACAACCTGATTTCAATTGTAACTGTAATGCAGTTTCTTGGACCATTCAAGCTGATGGAGTCAAGATAATCTAATTGTATAGAGAGTTATTTTAGGGAGCAACTGAACTTAAAGAATATTCACAAAATAACATGAGAAATATACTATGCATTTAAGTCCATTTGTCAATCAGCAGCTTAACATGAACATGTAATCCTATATAATAAAAGCCTAATGTGCTAGGTATCCAGTCATCCAATTGGCCATTCAACAAATCAAAGCATAATATCCTAATGATATGCTAAGGCTGCTCAACAGCTTGCTATGATGTGCACTGACCACCATGGGGAAGAAGTTGACCAGCTGAACAGTTGTTATGACATGCACTAAGCACCAGGGGGCAGATACTCCAACCAGTAGGTTAACTTGCTGCTGGGGTCCTGCTGATCAGGACTGAGCAAGATGGTCACTCCCTGGAGCCGTACTGTGGTCCCTCCTGTTGCTGGCCAACCACCTGCATCCCTCCTTGGTCCCAATTATGCACAGGTGGGGTCCCTTGGCCTAGCCTGCGCCCTCTCACAATCCAGGCTGAGGGACCCCCTCCCCCTGACTGCACAAATTTTGTGCACAGGCCTCTAGTTATTATCTATAATTTTTTTTAAATTTTGTAATATTTCTAAATATAGAGTTTAATCAAAATATTGTATGTGGCATTCCCAGTTGTGTTTTGAAGCAATAATAAAAATTTAAATACATAGGCAATAAATAATTCAGTGTGAATATTCCTGGTGTGTTGAAAGTTAAAGAATGAACAGGTTATATAGCAACTTTCTCATAGCTGTAAAATCACCTTTCTATACTGTTTGGGATACTATGCCTGGAACTCACCATATCACATTTCTCCTCTGTCAACTGACTCAACCAAAGGTTTTTCTAAAAAGGAGTGATAGTCGGAACTAGAAGGCTCTTTTGCTCTCTGTTTCTTTCAGCAATAACCACACTGATGTTTTTTTTTTTTTTTACCCTGACAATGGCTGCTATTTCCGGTAGCAGCTGTCAATGTAAGAAATGTCTAAACCTATAAGAATTTCCGTGTGTTTATTTGAGCTAAAGTGACAACAATTGCTAGGAAGCAAAATCTCAATGGATTGAAAAAATGCTTCAGAGAATGGCAGTTTTGCACTGTATTTTACACATTACAATCAAAGAAGGAGGCATAAAGTGGATTGCATGAAATTCATTGGTGATATATTAGGGAGGATGGGAGAAAACAAAGCAGGGAAATTGTTGGAATTGGATGAAGTATAAAATGAAGACATAAAATATTTCTTTTATATAGATGGGCATAGGATAGTTAACAATTAGCATTTATAGCACATAGAAATGGCATGTAGGGGGACAAAATAGCAATGAGAGGTTCCATGGTTTTGGACACTGGTGGGAGACTCTGCTCTGAGGGATCTAGTAAGGGAATTACTCAGGTGCACAGAGAGATACTCAACCAAATGAGCTACCCCAGCCAAGGAGGGTACCTTGTATTTATTTATTTTTTATCTTCATCAGAGGACATTTTTCCATTGATTTTTAGAGAGTGGAAAAGAGGGGGAGACACAGAGAGTGAAACATTGACATGAGAGAGACACATCTATTGATTGCCTTATACATGTGCCTGTACAGGGGCCAAGCTTGCATCCAAGGTACCTGCCCTTGACTGGAATTGAACCTGAGAACTTTTGGTCTGCTCGCTGACGCTTTATCCACTGAACCAAACAAGTCAGGGCTAGCGTCAGATGGCTCTCGATAGATATATTATACTATAATATAAGATGGCTAGACAAGAGCAAGATTTATATAAATAGGGAAAAAATCCTTCACTACTGAATTTTGTTGGGCCTATGGCTATGGTTTGAGAAAGTGTAACTCTAGGATATTTGAGGATATTTAAGTAAAAATATATTGGTGATATATTATCTATGGAGATTGAAAGAATCCCAAGTGTCAAAAGTGACTTTATTACTTTAGTCTGATAATGAAATTGCAGTACTACTCAAAGAAATGAGATATTAGGTTGAATAGCGATTTCTGGAAGACAGGAGATGGGAGAGACTGTGTTGAGTTAGCAGTAATGACACTCTCTAAAAGGAGATATCATGTAGGTGGGTAGAAATATATTCCTCTTTGGTCATAGAAGAGAAATAGATGTGTAAGAATACCACACTAGAGGCTGATGTATAAAGCAATTGCAGTAAAATATGAAAATTACTTTGAAAGGAATCATTTTCTAGGAAAATCTAAAAATATATTTTCCCTAGAGTTGAAAATTTAGAGAAATCTAACATTAACATGAAAAATGTATAAAAAACAGAGAAAAACAATGGTGTGACATTGTTTATAAATATAAAATCCCGTTCTGTCTTACTGAGGTCTCTTAGCTTATGTGATTATATATTGGTTTTATATTTCTCAGGTTACTAATTTTAACTGTGTTTTGTAGAATCTCAGCCTCTCTCTCTCTCTCTCTCTCTCTCTCTCTCTCTCTTTCTCTCTCTCTCTCTCTCTCTCGCTCTCATTTTTATTTATTTTTTGGTCACTCTTTCTCTTGGCAGGTTCAGTAGCATCATAGTAACTTTTGTTTATGAAAGGTACTCTCTGGTACTCTCCGGACAGAGTTGATTTGTGGACAAGATGTCTAAAGGGCTTTGAAGGGTATGGTCTGTGCTTTCACTCCTCACACTCCAGGACTTTGTCAAGCAGAAGACAGTGTGTTTTTCCTAAAGGGAATTTCTTCCCCCTGTTCTCTGGCTTAAGTATTTCCAGTGTGAAGGAGCAGGGAGGTAGGAGAAGGGAGGCAGAGATTTTTCTTATGTAAGATAGTCACTGCCAGGGGAGGGGAGACTAGGCCTCATAGGATTTATTTTGTCTGCTGCCGGTTGCTGAGGCTGTTTAGGTATTCTCAACAGTGTGAGTGTGTGGTTTTTGGGGGTCGTCTTCACCTTGTCCCAGCTGCTCCTCTCACTGTCAGCACACAATACAGGCTGTCTTCAACTCCCCATCAGCACATAACTCCTCTCCTGCTGGGCTTGGTGTATCTTTGTCCAAAGTCTCTTGAGCAGTGCTCCTGGTCTGCTTCCTTCTTTGGTTTCTTGGCTTCTTCACATGCGGACACTGGTAAAGCTGAGCCTTTCCATGCCCTCAATTAACCACAGAGTGGCTTGGAAGTTTGGGAACATGGGGTTAGTCACGCTTTTTTCCTCAGGTTCTTATACCCCATAATGTAAGGGTCTCCTTAAACCTACAGACAAATAATTGGGCACCCGCTCTTTGCTATATGCACACAACTTCCAGGCATCACATGATTTTCCCCTTTCAGTGTCTTCACTGGGGAGGGCCTATAGCTTCTGTGAAAAGGTACCATAAGTGGGGCCATTTTTCAACTAGAGTTGTGGCTACTGTTCCAGAGGAAATTCTTGCCTACAGTGAGTGGCCAGATTATTACATATATTATATGCCTGGTGCATGAATTTGTGCATGGGTGGGGTCCAGTCAGCCTGACCAGGGGGAGGGACATGAGAGGTTGGCCGGTCTGCCTGCTGGTCGAACTCCTGGTAGAGGGGACAATTTGCATATCATCCTTTTATTATATAGGATATACACTGAGTGGCAAGATTATTATGTGTTCAGAGATCATACTAATCTGGCCACTCAGTGTATCTCACGCCTCAAACTTTGGAATGTCTGAATTGTACAAAATGAACCTTTGGATTTAGCCAAACCAACATTGTGTTCCAGATAACTGTTTGCAAATCTAACAGGAAAGTACATATCTTTGCCTATTAGCATCAAGAGAGATTTTTCTATTCATATATTTCCTTTAATTTCCCCTAAATAACAAACCAAACCTTGCCTTTACCCCGTAATCAGAGCACTATTTGAGTTTCTGCCTGAATCACTGCTTCCCAATTAGCTATTCTTTGATCTCAAATAAACATTTGATGCTTCTCAGGTTGACTTTTTAGTTTTAGGTTAATGGTTCTGAAACCCCGGAAGGCTTCGGCCAGGGAGCAATGTGCCAGGCTCTGCTGCACACAAGGATGGCTGCCCCTGTCTGCCAATGATTCTTTTTAACAGTCAGTTCTTATTGTTTAATAGAAATGCATTGAATCCTTTACACCATAAGTACAAATGGTTAAACATTTTAAATGAAGAAAATGACTGTGAAATCTATTATGTTCTCTCCTCCTGCTGTGATAAATATGTCTTCACAAAGACGAAATAAAACATCGTGTGGAAAGCAACAGACTGCACCACAAGCTCCCTCAATCTTCTTTCCAAATGCTTAGATAAACCCTGGAATAAACACTCCTTGTGCCTCCCTCTGGGGGGTGGGAATCTTTCCATTTCTACTTATTACCTTCCTGTATCCTCACCATTCAGGGACATCAATGCTCAGAGGCAGAAATCACCGTGTTGGTTTCTCCTCACCTCGAGTCACAGGCCAGACAACATCTGACTACTAGATGCCCTGTGGGAATCCTTCCTTGGTTTTTATAGGAATTTGAAATTGTCAGGTTGAGTTTGGATTTAGAGCTCTTCTGCAGTAGGAATTGGAACATGGCAGGGGAGCAGAGAGCCACATCTGGGCCTGGCAATGGTCCACCATCCTTTTTTTTATCATTTTTTAAAATTATTATTATTATTGATTTTAGAGAGGAAGGGAGAGAGAGAGAGAGAAACATTGATGATGAGGGAGAATCATTGATCTACTGCTACCTGCATAGCCTACACTGGGAATTGAACCTGCAACCTGGGAATGTGCCCAGACCAGGAAGCAAACCGTGAACTCCTGGTTCATAGGTCAATGCTCAACCACAGAGACATGTCAGTTGGCCAACCTCTTTTTTTGTAAACACAGGTTACTTCAAGCAGTTAGAGGTTTCTCATGAGTATAAGAAAGTCCCTGCATGTTTGCAGATGCTCCCAAATAGACCAGCTTTGGACACCCAACGTTTTTAGGATTGTGCAACCTTCTTTGTGATCTGTCCTCAGATCAGATCCCTGAAAATGACCTGTTCATGCTGTTGTATGGGTCTGGGGACATTGTGCTGAAAATTATATGGTTCCAGCTTCTTAAAATATGGAAAAAAAAGGGTCAGTTGGATATTTGAAAAAATATTAAAAGCAAAATCCCCTCCCAACTCAGAAAACATTGGCCACAAATGTAGATGAGGAAGACAAGTTTAAATGTTGAATAGACATTAAACAGAGATGTGATACACACGACAATCCCCTGAGAGATTGCAGAGACATCTTCTCAAAATAAACCATAACCAGTTCCCAAATAAGACAACTTGACACCATTTGCCACATACAGTTTATCTTCAATTCACTTGGTAGTTAGCTATGTGGCTCTTGCCAAAGGAGAAACACATTTTTCACAACTTTGTGATAGGAGGGAGTTTTGTTCCTATAGTTGCCATGGTTAGTTACACATAAGAAAGATGAAAGTAAGGGAAGGCAGACATCGGTAAACTGGGAGCAGAGGTCCTTTTGCTTCATCGGGAAGCTACAGCTTCACATTCCCCCCAGGGAACCACCAGTCTATTCCAAGCAGATCACTGGGGGAAGAGGCCTGACAAAAAGAGAGGTGAACACATGCTCAATAGAAGTGAAAATGCTGCAGAGGAGGTGCTTGGCCATAGAGGCCTATCAGTCAAACCTGGGGGAAAAATCATTGCGCATCGAGAGCCACATGAGGTGCTTTGGCCTCTCGAGTGTGGCTCTTCAACAAAATCCCACCATCTGGGCAAGTCTATTTTGAAAAAGTGGCATTAGAAGAAGATTAAGTTTAAAAAATTTGGCTCTCAAAAGAAATTTCAATCGTTGTACTGTTGATATTTGGCTCTGTTGACTAATGAGTTTGCCAAACACAAGACTAGAGGGTCAATGCAGTCCTAAGAAATCTTGGAAAAATGATTGGTTATTTTGAAAAGCTCCTGGATAAAATCCCAGGGAAACAAAGATTCCCATTAGTTTGCTTGCTCTCCCACCCAGGAACACCAACCATGAGGGTCCAGCAGCTACCACACCCACAGCAAGCCACAAGCGCTCCAAAGACTAAGCTTTACTATGAAACAGAAACTTTGGACACTGACTGGGCCCTCTGGTGGGAAAAGTCTTCTCTTTGGCACTTAGTCCACCAAGTGACTGATCCCAAGGCTTAAAGAGTATAAACAAAAATATTTAAAATCTATCCTTTGGAGATACAAGGGGAACAGTGACTATTGACTATTGCTTGGTTCCCTGACCCATTCAATCTTGCTATGGAGAAATGAGGCCATTAACTGAACACTAGCTTAGAGCATATTTTATAAATTCTAAGGCTCACACTCATGACAACATGCCCTAGTACTACAACTAAACTTTCTACAGGACCCTGAAAGATTGAATTCTTTCAGCAAATATTCAATATTCTCTCCAATGTTTTCTCAAATCTCTCTCTCCATGACCGGGCTCAACGTATTTTTATGCCTGTCTTACTCTAGGCTTAACTCAGTGACATGCTTTAATGTGTAGAATAGAGCAGAGTGTGCCAATTTTGAGCAGAATGGAGGCTTTGAAAGGTATTCTGTGTCTTCTCTCAGTTTCTTATATTCCTGTCACAAGAAGACCATGCACAAAGTAACTTCTATTCCTCCATCCTGGGCTTTTATATGAGAAACATGGGGAACAGTTCAATACAAGAGCCCAGCTAAGCCCCCAAAAAACAACAAAGATTCGCAGATACAGAAGTAATCATATGCTGATGCAAAGATAATGTTTTTTGTTTGTTTGTTTAGGCCACTGGGAATTTGTAGTCATTTATTGCTTTAATTGCATTGCATTTCCATCAAAAAAGGCAGCTCCCTCTTTGTTATGGGGCCTATGATGTTACTGGCCATGCCATCACTGTGCCACAGCTTTCCCTTTAAACAACTGTCAAGTGTTATTTTGAGAGAAATGCCAGGGTACTCCACAAATGTTGGGGTTAACAAAAACACTGCATGGTAGAGAGGGAAATGCATGTGAGACTTATTTATTTGATCTTCAAAGAGAAAGCACTGCCTGTTCCATGATGGGAAGGGACAGGGCACCAAGTTGCTGAATGATTCCTTTAGGATAGGGTTTGGCAAACCACAGCTCTTAGGTCTAATCTCTGTTCTATAACTAAGTTTTATTGAATTACAGCTACACTAATTTGTTTACTAACTTCCTATCTTCAGGTTATGATGGCAAGCAGAGTTCAGTAGCTACAACAGAGACAATATGACCCACAAAGCCTAAGATACTTACTAATTGGATGTTTACAGAAAAAAAGGTTTCAGATTCCCACCCTAGCAGGTATCTGCAATGTCAATATCTATAGCTTAGGTTTGGTTTCTGCTCAGCACTTGGCCGAAGGCAGATCAATTTCAATGAAGAAACAGACAATATGGTTGGATCTATAGTCTCCATTCCCTTCCAGCCAAGCCATATTGGGTATAAGGGCCCTTTGAACCAGCACTAGATTAGTTAAGGAAAGATGCTTACTAACATCTACAGCAAGTATGTCAAACTCAAGGGCCATATGCCTCATTTATTTAGCCCATATTAGCGTTTGAATTTGACATACTTGATGAACAAGATAAACTTACTCTTCTCCCACGCACCTCTTGGTCAATTTTTTCCAATGATATTTTTTGAATTCTTGGTCTATTGGTCCACCTTTCAGCTATCACTAATGGATCGGTATAGAGCCACAAATCAAGCCATCTTTTCTAATAATAATAATATGCATATTTATTTATTATTTTTTTTAGAGAGAGACATGGGGAGAGAAAAGGTGAAAGAGAGTTCTGGGTTCCAACAGAGTTTGGAACTCAAAACCCAGGTATGTGCTCTGACTAGGAATCTAGTCCTCAACCTTGTACTGTATACTCAGCCACCTGGCCAAGGCCAGGCTATCTCTCCTAAGCGAGAGAGATAGCATTAGATTTAGTTGCATTACCTGAAGTTGTGATCACTGGGGCACATTTTCTACCAACACTCTCTTTCTAGCTAATGTTTTTTGTTTTTGTTTTTGTTTTTTTTTACTATGAAAATACATGCAGAAAGTAATAACCAGGTGATAATGGTACAGAAGGACAGACAGTGCTTCTGGGGAGATCTCCTGTTTGCTCTCAGAGGACTAAGTCTCCCTGGTGGCCGTCCCCTGGCATGTGTGAATAAGTGTGTAGCTTCCTGGTGAAGCTAACCAGCTCATGTCCCCCAGTACATTAGGTTCAAGGATGTCTGATTCCCCTTGCTTCCTTCCTTCATCAGTATCTATGCTAACAGACCTGCTCCTGCCTGAGTACTGGCAGACCTGATTTTACTCTTTGTTACGGCAGGCCCGTTTTGGTTATAATGTTGCTTCAGTTGTCCTGTTATATGGACCTTATTTGGACCTCACCTGAGTACCTGAGGTATTAAGTTAAATCTCTCACAACAACTGGGCTAGAAATGTAATAGCCTCTGGTATGTTCCATCGCTGTTTTCACTATTTAGGTTTCACTGCCATAATGGGTGATTTCTTCTGGGCTTCACAGTCTTATCTTTGCATGCTGAGCCCAGCCATCAGCCAAGTAGCTGAGGCAATGTCACACAGACTTCTGGAAAGCGGGAACGCCTTGTTTCTTCCTATCAGCTCCCTGTGCAGTCCCATCATTTAAGTTATGCTGCCTTGCAAATTACAGCTCCATGACTAGGCAGTGCCAGCTATCTCTGCCTGATCAACCAAGTGAGACTCTGGCATTGATTAGATCCCTCCAAATACAGGCTACGAGGGAGCTATTTCCCTGTGTTTTCCTGCTGTGCCTGTGCTATTGAAAGCCTGTACCCCAGAGGACCTTAACAGTGCCCTCAGCTTGACTACATTTCAGACAGGTTTCTTTCAGACTCCAGGGTCCTGTGCTTTCTTTTCTTAGAGCATTTGCTTTAGAATCTTAGATTTGTTATCCTACATCTTTCATCTGCTCCTTTGAGATGTAAATCCTTTAAAAAGGCCTCTTTCCAGTTTTATAAGCCAGGAATGCCTTTCTTCAGGACCTGGGAGCCATTTCTTTCAAATGCAAGCATCAAGGAAGATAGTTCCCCTATCTCTCTGTCTCTGTCTCTGTGGGGAGAAGCCACGTTTTTGTGGGGTATAGCAGGCACCTTGCTGCTAATTGTAAAGGTAGACACAATTTGTCTTTCCTTTGATTAAAGTCGGTTGGCAAAAACAAATGACCTAAGATCACCCCCTCACCCTCTTAAGAACTCTATGGCCTTTTGTAAGTAGAGTTGAGCTCAGACTGTTTTCTGCTGTTTCTCTCCTATTGCAATAGCCTTGGATAATAAAGTTTTCCTCTTCTGTTTCACTCTGTCCAGTGTAATCTTTACTTTGGCACTTGAAAACATTTGTCCCATGTGTTTTTCCTGTTTCAGTTGTTTTCTGGGGTAAGAGTTATTCTATCATGCTTGAAGCAAAAGTCTAGAGAGGATCTCAGAGGAATTTTGCTCTCAAAGAGGCCATAACATTTTGATTGATAACTAAAAGACGTAAGTTCAAAGAAGGTGTGTTTCTTTTAAGCTGGGTATGTAGGCATTACAACATCTGTGAATGGTTATGGAAGTGATACATAAAAGAAGAGAAAATCAGTCCTCAAGAGAAAGATAACTGTGGCCTCTAAGGCTTGGCCTCATCATACAGTGTGACAGTGTCTGTGTTACATAATCTGTGGTTCAGATTTCTCATATATAAGCTGGAAATAAACTATCACATAAACTTTTTGTGAACAGTAAATTCCCTTATACATGCAAAATGCTTACTTAGTATACTGTGGAGTATATACTACACATTCATAATGAGAAAGCTAGATGGGACATGGCCAACTGGCCATCTGTTCAAGAGATACAGGGAGATTCATAGAGGAGTTTGACATTACAGAAGGTTGTTCTAAACGGTAAACAATGGAATCCAGAATGTATCTTGAAAGACTTATGGAGAAGGGAGCTGAGGAGGAATTGGATCTTATCCAATGAGATGTGGGTTTATGAATTTGGCTAAAGGCGAATGACCTGAGAAGCTAGGACTTCTTGGGCATGGTAATAGGTGTGATTACACCCCTGTGTCAGGAGCTGGCAAACATTTTCTGTAAATAAACACATAAAAATATCTTAGGGCCAAAGTTTCATTCACAACTTCTCAATTCTCCTATTTGATAGCCACAGGCAATATGTCAATCAATTTCTGTGGCTATGTTTCAATAAAGCTATTTGCAAATGCAGGTAGTGGGGTCAGATTCAACCTGTGGGCTGTACATTGTGATCTTGGTTTGCTAGGGCTGCTATGTAGCAAAGTACCACAACCTAGGGAGCTTGAGTAACAGAAGTCTATTTTCTCCCAGGTGTGAAACTAGAAGTCTGAGATCAAGGTATAGGTAGGTTCAGTTTTTCCACAGGGCTTTGAGGGAAGAATCTGTTGTCTACAGACTTCATTTCTTGGCTTGTAGATTCTGTCTGTTCCTTGTGTTCCTGTACATAGTCTTATTCTAGTGTGCATTTCTGCCTGAAAATCTCCTCTTTGTATAAGAACACCACTCATATTGAATAGGTAGAGTCTATCCTACTGACCTAATTTTAATTTAAAAAGTAAATGATTAGCAAATGTATAAAGACCTTGTCTCCAAATAAAGTCACATTCTGAGATACTTGACATTAGGACTTCAACATATGAATTTGGGGAGACAAAATCCAATCCTAATATATAAAAACCCAGGGTCTAAAATATCCAAAAGGACTAAAGGCTCAACCAACCTGAAGTCAGTGCTAGGTTGCTGTGGCGACCCAGCACTGACTATCTGCTACTGCAGGCTCCCCAACCAGGCACTGACTGCTGAGGGGGCTGCAGATCAGGCCCAAAGAGAGGCCTGGAGAGAGAAGCAGGGTCTGATCTGTAGCCTTCATGGCATCTGTTGATCAGCGCTTGCCTAGCTCTTTCTCTCAGGGACTGGCCAGAAGCCATCTCTCTCTATCTCGCAGGCCTCCACTGCGGCTGCTGATCAGCCCCACCTCTCTGATCAGGTCTGTTGATAGGCCTGGAGACACTGACTGGCATAGAAACCCACCAATCAAAACCAAATCTGGGTGAAGTGTGAGGAGCCAATGGCTGCCTAGGAAGCAGAACTTTTGATGCTGACTGGCATAGAAACCAACCAATCAGAACCTAATCTGGGTGAAGTGGGAAGGCAGAACCTGAGGTGGAGGCTAAGAATGTGTTTTAAGGGCAACAGCTGTTTGGTGTAAGGTGTAAGAAAGCAGTTCAATTTTTTTAATGACCCACATGACTGTATAATGTATATGGCTGGCTGGCTATCAGTACAGATATAGGGATTACATATTTTTGTTTGCCAAAGCATCTCCTCCTGATATAAAAGGCTTTCTCCCCCCATTTAAGCAATCCTATCCTATATAATCTATCTATACTATAAAAGGGTAATATCCTAATTAGACCATCTTCTGGATGTCCAACTTCCTTCTTGGCAAAGCCATGGTGGTGGGAGCCAAGGCAGAGGCAGTTAGGAGGAATCAGGCAGGCAGTCAGAGAAGTTGGGGCAATCAGGCAGGCAGTCAGAGAAGTTGGGGCAATTAAATATGCAGGCAGAGGCACTTAGGAGCGATCAGGCAGGCAGGCAGGTAAGCAGTTAGGAGCCACGAGCCCAGATTGAGAGAGGGATGTCTGACCACTGATTGTATATCCCCCCAGGGGTCCCCAATTGGAGTGGGTGCAGGCTAGTCTGAGGGAACCCCCTACCTCTGGTGCATAAATTTCATGCCCTGGGCCACTAGTCCACAATAATTGTTGACCCTTGCTCTAAGATGAAGATCTTTATTCAGTCCTAACCATCACCTTCTCCTTGTGAATTATCTCTCTTGGACTATGTGGGCAACAATTACTGGTTGATTCTTCATAACATCGTTTTCTTAAAAGAAGACTTGAAACAGAAAGTTGATCTCTGCATGCGCACTGATATCCCGGCTTTGTTGCCACTGCTTTACCTAGATGCAAATGAAGCTCTGCCTTATGCTTTTATTCTGACAGGTGCTACTGAAAAACCTGCCTCAACCACAAGGAGTGGTTAATTCTAAAAAATCAAAGTCACTGCCTGATGGCGTCTAGAGACTCAGGCCCGCAACACTTCATTGCTTTGGCGACAGCTGTCTAAGGACCCCTACAGAGCACCATAAGCTTCTGGGTTGAAAAATACCCTGGTTTCTTCGGCAGGCAGCTGCCTGCTGTCATCCCCTCCGTGTGATGTAAGGGCAGCCCACGGAGCTCCATTGATCCTCTACCACCTCCCCACTTTCTTCCTCCTTCCGAGGTGCAACCACACCCACCTCCTCGCTTACACACCACCAGCAAGAAGGACAGAATCTATTTGGGGGGTAGGAGAGTGATGGCTATTAAAAGGGGAATAGAAAGCGAGGTATGAAGGTATTTTCACGAGGCATTGCTTAGTGAGAAATTTCAAATAAATAAAACACATACTCACAAAAGTGTAAAATATAAATTACATTTCTTAATAAAATGTATCACAGGCATAGTTTGAGCGCATTTGTAGAACCATGATGTGTGTGTGTATGTGCAGCAGAAAGCACACCAGTCATTGCAGGTGAACATGAGGTTGAGGAGGGTGAAGTCATTTAGGGGACAGGGCGAAGCGAAAGAGAGAGAAAATAAAGACACCAAACTGAAAGAGCTAAATTAGACTGCAATGAAAGCAAGTGTATTTTTATCATATTTATGCAAAGATTTAAATTATACAATTGTGTGGGAATACATACATATATATATATATAAACACATACACATATAAGTATATATATAGTCATGAGTGTGTGTGTGTGTGTGTGTGTGTGTGTGCATTTTAAAGTTTTAAGAGGTGGTGAGAGAAATGAGGAGGCCTGGTAACTAAAGGAGCAGCTTTGCCTATTTCACAGTTTGCACTGGGCATGTGCTTACCCTGGTGAGTTCCTGGAAGCTTGTAAGAGGCAAAAATAGTTTTTCTACTTAACATTAAACTTGCAGCCAGACTTCTACACAGTGTATTACAAATGATTTAAGAGTTACGATTATTTCCTTATATAACTGAAAAACTGCTACGTCCTGGTACCCCAAACTAGAATTATTAGGATACAAATGCAAATGTTTCGCAAAGTTACTACAATCCCAGGCAACGAGACCCAGCCTTTACTTAGCTCTTACTATGTGCCAGCACTTTTAAAATCACTGTAATGCATATTTACCGCTTTTCTCCTCCTAGGGAACCTGTGAGGTAAATACTGTTTTTAACCACAGTTCAGACTATAAACAAGGCACTGCAGTTGTTGTCAACGCAGTGCAACAAACTTAGCAGTTTAAAATAATACAAGTTATTTTATCTCCCATTTTCGGAGGGCCAGAGTCTAGCAGGGTTGGGCAGGAACTGCTGCTCAGACTCGCATGCCTGAAATCAAGGTGTCACCATCCTGTGAAGCTTGTTCAGCGGTTGACGCATGTGGTTGCAGGGCTGAGGCCCTGAGGTCTTAGAGATCATTCCTCTCCATAGACATAGTTGAGAATGAACGTGTTTGGCCGCCACCAGGCCCAAAGGAAATGTCTGCTGCTGCTCTGTTTATTTTCCTTTCTTTTTTATAAGTCATTAATTCTTATTTCTGCTGCTGCTCTGTCAGACTGCTTATGCTGACTTTTTGGCCATCTGTAAAAAGGCTCGCCTTAGCCGGTTTTGCTCAGTGGATAGAGCCTTGGCCTGCGGACCAAAGGGTCCTGCCTTAGGTTGCAGGCTCCTTCCCAGCTTGGGTCCTGGTAGTGCAGGAAACAACCAGTCAATATGTTTCTTTCACATTGATATTTCTCTGTCTTTCCCTCCCTCTTTCACTTTCCCTAAAAATCAATGGAAAAAATATGCTTGGATGAGGATTAAAAAAAAATAAAAATGAAAAAAAAATAGGCTTACCTCTTTAAATCAAGGATGATTCATGTTTTGATTAATTTAAAAATTACTGATTTGTGACCTAATCATGAGAATACAATCCCATGATACTGAAAAGTCATGGAGGAGATTTTATAGAACACACATACCAGGAGCAGAAGTCTTCTTGGGGTCCATCTTAGCTCCCTGAATACCACCAAATCTAAGGCAAAGAAAGGAGGTTTGACTTGTCCCACAGCACAGAGTTAATAAGAAATCAGAATTGGGGGTCTATATTTAAATTCCATGTTGGTAACCACTATGCTCTACTGAAAGGTGAAGGAGGAGAGTGTCAGCTCACACTTTGTAGATATTTTAAGAACTGTGAAGGGTGGGAGATTTTATCCTACTTGCAAGTTAACTAGTTAGCCTTCCACAGTTTCTGGGGAGCTGGAAGAAGACACAAGAATCTTGCGTCAGAAACAAAACACAGTCTATTACTCAAAGAAATAACAGTAGCCACAGTATCAGCATTTGCACTGGTTGTCTGAGCCTGAGTTCTTATGGAGTGACACAAAGAGGGCCATGTGGCATTTATATACCCACTGGCTGTGTTAGAAGGGAAGAAACTCTACTTTAGGGAACCAGCTGTGTTACACCAGACATAAGCCTGTCTGATGTTTGCTCCAAGGGGTGGTATTATCTTTATTATACTGGACAGCAAGCAAACCTGCCCTTTTTTAAAATAGCAAATTACTATGTCTATTTTCTAGGCCAGTTTTCTATACAGCCAATCTTGAAAAGATAGTCTTCAACACAGGTAGATAAAGTTTTATTTGGGCAAAGTGTATGGAAACATGAGAAATCCATGAAAAAGTACTTCCCTACTCTACCCAACTCTTGTTTGTATACCATCTTTGTTTCTATTGAATTTTCCCACAATTCCATTGGCCTCTGATTAATCTTAATAACATAGTTGTGGGAAAATTCATTCACATTGTCTCATACCTTATTTAATTAAATTTATCACCAGTAACAAAGAATAAAAAAGGAGGCCAATGTACACTATTGACCTCAAACATGTCCTCCAAGGAACTGAATCCAACCAACTGAATAAATATTACCAACCATGATGGTCTACCTTAATAAACCAGGTGACTACCTCCTTAAGGTTTTATATTGGTTTTTCACTTGGCCCAACCTATTAAACAGGCTGTGTTAGTGATTAGATAGACTCTACCCTGCCCAGCAATCAGGATGTCTAAGAGAATTCCATCATCTATAACAACACTGGTCAGTAAGTTGAAAATGACCTGCACACCTTCTAGAGACAAGGTAGTGTCTTACATCTTCCAGGGAAAATGTCTTTGATCTTTTGAGCTAGAAAAGAAAAATTCATTCAATCTTTTCTGATAGTCTGCCTCCCTCTTAGGGAAGACTTTCCATGACATGCCCATAAATAGAGTCAGTTATCCCTCTGGAAGCTCCCCTGAGTAAGTGAAAGTAGTCTGATTTTGAATAAATTTATGTATTTTTCTTGAGGGCTACATGATCTACTGGTAGTATTTTCTTTAAAATGTGTAGGTCTTTTATATTTACCCTTAAGGTGCAAGTCACAGTGTTTCTAGTAGGGAGGCAAGTTAATACCTGCCTATTACACAAGAAGTACATTAGGAATATAGACTCTGGCCAAAAAAAAAAAAGAAAGAAAGAAAGAAAAAAAAAGGAAACAAGTATTATTTAAAAGTATTAAGTGACTCACAGAGTAGTGATATATTTTTAAGAAGTTCACCCTAATCCAGGATTTTTGCTGCCCTATTTATGTCTTATTTTAAGAGCTAGTAGATTTTTTCAAAGCTGTGGGGTTGACCCCAAATCTTAGCTCGGATTCCTTGGCCCAGTTGTTCATGTCCCAGTGGCTCGCTGGAGCAGTAAGTGCCTAGACCCAGATCAATTTTTCTTTATGACTTTCCACAGGAGACTCACTGTTTCAGGGAATTCTCCTTTCAAAGGTAACTCCCTCTCACAACAGCTGGGTCCCATGACAAAAACTCAGACTTTTTACTGCCGTGTTTTAGTACATTTAAAGTTGGAATGAAAGACTGCAGGAGGAGCTGGGTTTTAAGATAACCCAGTTGTGGCCATTTCTCCTAAACAAGTATCACATGGCCCAGCCCCTCAACTTTTCTATAAACCAGCCAAAATTGTAATGAATTGCTTGTTTTTGTCCTCAAAAGCCTAAGGTTTTCTTCTTTAGTAGTCAGCAGTGGTGTGTGACTCTGTAACTCCTAATAGTTTTCATAGAAGGATGGACCTGACGCTGACCACCACATTGGCTACTTCCCACCTCCAAAGAAGCTTTAGCAAGAACCAAGGCCCATTCCAACAGCTGTCTTTGAGCTCGCTTCTTGGTGTGGCCTGTGAGTATATACACAATTCTTCCTCATTCACAGACTAGAGTGAAACTCCATTTATTGTGTAGCAGTTGTCTATAAAATTTAGTTAACCTATTTACTACATAGTCCCATGGACTTCCCCCAAATCCTGATAAATTAACCCCAAAGTATCATCCCTCCTAGCACAGAAACCTGTGTTTCTATTATTTTGTTAAACTGTCAAAAACTGTGAAGGATCTGAGACTATCTACTTGAAAGCTAATAAGTTAGCATGTTATGGTTTCATGGCTGCTGGCAGAAAGCATGAAACCTCTGAATCAGAGGCAAAGAGCAGTTTATTACACATACAAAGAGCAGTAGCAGAAAAGTAGCATTCTCCAAGCTCTAAAGTGTGGGTAGCACTATAGGAAGGGACCCCAAGCATACATGGGTGAATTTTTTAATAATGGTTGATGAGCCTATTCAATCTTTGTTCTGAAAAACATCATTACTTTTATTATACTAGACAAAAAACAAACCTGCTTTTTGCTGTCAATGGAGAGACTATTCTATCTTGCAAGGCTATTTACTATACAAAATTCTGGAATAAAAGGTCTTTGCTCATAAGATGTGGAATGGAAAGACTCATGGAGAATTGTTGCCAATATGCATTTACCTTCTTTTTTAAAATAGCAATTACTAACTTTCTTTAAGAGGATATACATTTTCACATACTATTTATTTTATAATCACAAAAACTTCTAGTATTTACTAGTTATTAGGCAGGCACTGATTTACACATTTTTACATGTATTAGCTCTCTTAACCTTCACATCCCTATGAGTTATTGTTATTCTTACCCCATTTTGAAGATGAGCGTTCTAAGATCCAGAGACTACACTAAAATGTCCCAGTTCACAGCTAATGATGTTAAGACCAACACACGGAGGATTATCATCCCTCAAAATTCTGACTTGAGAGTCCGTGCTTTTGGCCTCCAATCTGGGGCAACAGGATGGACACATGGACTTATGGCTGACTCGGCAACATGTGAAGCCCTCAGCATTGGGCTGGACACATGATGGTCCCTTCAAGCATGAGGATTAATATTAGGTTTTCCTTTGATCCCTTGCATTCATTTTATAAATAAAGAAATTGAGGCTCAGAATTTTGGTTTTATTGTCAAAATGTTAATTATTCTAAAACTCTAAAAAATAGACATCCCCTGGACATTTCAACATATTCCTGGACTCAGAAAAAACTTGGAGATGAAAATAAACATCAATGACTACATAGTTTCTAAAAAGTGTATGTTTCTATTGATTTCAGAGAGACAGAGAAAGAGAGAGAGAGAGAAAGAGAGAGAGAGAGAGAGAGAGAACTAGTTTGATGTGAGAAACATTTATCCACTGCCTCCTGCATGCCCCCTACTGGTAACTGAACATGTGCCCTGACCAGAAATCAACCAGCGACCTTTTGGTGCATTGGATGACACTCAAGCAGCAAAGCCACACTAACCAGGGATGGATTCCTTTCTTTCTTTCCTTTCCTTTCTTCCCTCCCTTCCTCCCAATTTTTCTTCCTTCTTTCCTGCCTTCCTTCCTTCCTTCCTTCCTTTTTGCTTTCTTCCTTTCTTCTTTTAATATAAATATGTTTTTGTTTACTTTAGAGAGAGGAAAGGAGAAGAAGGGAGAGGGAGAAAGTGACTACATAAATTTAATGGTATCATTACTCTAATATTTATGAAGATAAAGTAATATGATTTAACATAGTTTCTTAAACATATCTTAGGCTGGAAACACATTTGCACATAGCATTCAGCATCATATAAATACTGCTTACTGCTTTAGATCTAGACTTGGTCATATGCACTTTGTTTTTAATATTAATTCCAACTTGGGAAAATTAATTTGTATTTTAACCACATCTACTGAAGATATGTGTGACCCCCTTCAATATCTAAGTTCATAATAACTATACTGGCTTTATTTTATTATGAAGGCTTATAGTATCCCAAATGATTATGATTAAAAGTAGTTAAAATAATGTTAATATAGAGAGTAAAAAAGGCACTTGTACAGAAAGGCAGTGGTGGTTAATTTTTATCTTATAATAAATTGATGAGTCAAAAAAGAACATTAAAAAAGCATATAATAAAGTTTTATGATATGCAAAATGTAACTGCTGGGTTCTCTTCACTCATTTCTTGGTAATTTCATTTCTCTTTTAATTAGAGTTCAAGAGACATCCTCTGCCCCACTGTCTGACCTGATCCTTCTTAAAATCTTACAACTAACTTTTGCCCTACAGCTAAAATGGTTGCTCGCTACTTCAGTAAGTTTGACATAAAAAAACCCTTGACTTCATGATGAAGGACAGAGCATGGCGACAGAGTAAGTCATTACATTAATGACCAATAATACTACAACCTAAAGTAGAAAAGCCTTTGGTAATAATTAGGTTATTTAAGAGGAGCACAAACTCTTTTAAGTGCCCATGTAACATAGGGCTTGCTAATTAATTAAGTGGCCCATTACATAAAGAGTTAGGGATTTTCTATCATTACTTGCTATTTAGACTTTATAGCTAGATTATTTAGAATCCCAATTCTAATTGTCTGTCTAAACTTAGATAATTTAGATCTCTGAACCCTAATTGTCCCGTCTCTTAACTGGTAACACCTTGATGGTGGAAGATGCTACATGAATATCGCTTACTTGAGCCCTTATTAAAGTGAAAGTGATAAATGGTAGCAAGATTTAGTGTAGTAATTGGAGTCCTATGATAGTCTGAGTATTGCATTCAATATTAAGAATACATAGATGAATAAAAACACAGTTTCTAAACTAGAAGGACACTTATTTCACTTGGAGCAGCCACAAGAGGCAAATAATCTATAATAATAAAGGTGTCATCTGCTAATTAGACTGGACAGTCAAACAACTTTCCAGACATCCTTCTGGATGAAGCCACAGTGGCAGGGGATAAGGTAGAGGATATTAGGGGCAATCAAGCAGGGCAGCAGTTAGGGGTGATCAGGCAGGCATGCAGAGTGGTTAGGGGTGATCAGGCAGGCAGGCAGGCAAGTGGTCAGGAGCCAGCAGTCCCAGATTGTCCAATCTCTGCAGGATTGGGCTTAAACTGGCAATTGGGTGTCTTCCGAGAGATCCTGGATTGCAAGAGGGTGCAGACCAGGCTGACGGGCCTCCTTTCCATGCACAAATTCCATGCACTGGGCCTCTATATAATACACTAAGTACAGAGGCATACCAAAATAAATAGCTCAGCATATCAGGTGGTTCATCTTGCAAAGTGGAATCTATCTTAAACTGAGGTTATAATTATTCTAGCCAAACAAATAGGTGATGTGTTCTGACACCGTGAGCCTACACAGTTGTGCGAAAATATGGTATATTGCATAGAGCATTTTCCCTGGCCTTTGTACATGTGGAATATCTTACATATGAAAACCAATTTAAAAATGTGGAGACAATTGCCTATGTTTAACCTCAATTTTGAAATGAAATTTCTGATTTTATTTTAAAGTGGAAAAAAGTATAAAGAGTTGTCTATGAAAGTGTATGGTTTTCATTAACTATAGCAGTTTTATAGAGTGGCATTAATAAATGAATGATAGGTGAAAAACCAGTGGGCATTACATACCATTCAGAGGAACCAATATTTATTCTGTATAATAGCATTTGTTAAAGATTGGTCAGGACACCACGTAAGCTCCCCTCTGCCCATAGACTCAGAACCCTGGGGAGCATGAACTCAGAATCTGCTACTGTAATTAAATCCCCAGTGCAAATCCCCAATTACTAGTAAACAGGCAGAATGGTGCAACATCCACTGTAAGTGAGCCAGTGCCATTGACTAAACAGTTAGCATTTTTGATTGATGCCTTTAGCAGGTACTAGAGAAACAATTTGAGAAGGACAAATTTGAAGGCAAATAGAAAATGTAAGAGGCCATTTATTCATTCATACACCTCCTATTCCATCCCTCCAAAACCCAGTTAGATGATGGGTATATACAATAGGGAAAAAAGCAGGTAAGTTCTTTGAACTCTTGGTTCCTAAAACATTTTCCAGAAAATCAGATAAGCAACAAATAAGTCTGTGTATTTTTAAAACAGAAGTTCAAGGTAACCTAAGCAAGACTAGTGAATCAGGGAAGGCTGGAAAGAAGTGACATTTGTACTTAGACCCAATATGTAGGAATTATGTGTGTGTAGAAAATAAGCAGAAAGCCTGAAAGGAGAATAGAGCCAAGTTGTTAAGGTGGAGGAAACATAATCATTGAAAGCCCTAAGGCATGAGAGAACATGGTTCTTATTCATTTTAGGCCAAAGAAATTCTTTAATAGTACAGTATAATCATATAAATCCTCTTAAGAATTTAAGAATTTTTGTCATTTTATGTGGTGCATTACTATAAATTATAGAGAAGCCTATTTTTAATTTGTATTGTGGATATGTTTTAATAAAATCTTTTACAGCAACACAAATACATTATCTTTATAGATATTTTAGATTAACAACTTGGAACCACTTAGCAACAATAAAAGCATATTGTTTACTTTAAAAATTATTTAAGATAAACATATGAAATATATATTGTACGTTGATTACTTTTGGAAAGAATATTTTATTGCCTGGGGATACAATAAAATGTAGACTAAAATAAAATTATATTTTATGGTACCTAATATAGATAAAATGCTTTCATAAGCAGTTGCTTTTATTTTTTTACATATTTTTGGTTAAAATAAATGAGTGCTTATCTTAACAATGTTTATATTTTGCTTCTAAATAATGAGATAGTTGAAAGGATATTATTTAAAACCACAAATAGCATATTAAGACCTCATGTGTAATATATAAAATATATGAATATAATTGCTATCTTGACCAGGGACTGGAATCAAGCCTGCAACTCAGAATCAAACCTGGGACCCTTCAGTCTGTAGGCCAATGCTCTTTCCATTTAGCCAAATTGGCTAGGGCAGCACTGGTTTTAAAAGTTGAGACATCTTGACATGATGTACATGATTTTAACAATATGAAGGCAACATATAGTTATAATGATAGTCATATTATTGTCTATTTCCAGAATTATTAATAACATCATAATTCAGTGTCATTGTTGCTTATTATTTCTATCTTCAACCGAGTTCAATATGGAAATAAATTAAATACATAATAAAAGAAAGCATTAAAATGAACTGATGTAAAAAGTGACACAGATAATAAAACAGTTCAAATGAATTGTTGGCTGAGTCATTAGGAAGTTTATCTGAAGTCAACAAACCCTTATATAATAGGATTCATTTAGTACTCGCTCAGATTTCATACCATTGTATTTTAAAGTGGACATTTATTTTATTATTGAAACAAAGTAAAGTAGATATAATTATCACCCTTGGAAACATGATCTTAATGACACATGTTTGCAAATATCCAGGAGTGGAGAAGATCACATATTCAGAAACAGTGGAATATGGAGAATGGAATGCAGTCCATTGAAAGAGAGATTTTTCTATTTAGGAGTGTAGAGGAGAGGAGAAAGTTTATTGATATATGTTGGGGAGATAGATATTTTAAAAGCTTTCAGAAGAAATTTTTAAGGATCCTAATCATTTTTTTTCTGTAAGGATCATGAAAATATATAAGACTACTAATCTGAAATTGACATGATCTAATAAATAGTATTTTAATTAAGTCAATTTAAATAAAGACACAAAAAAGAAACATGGTAGCTAATAGTGAATAGAAGCAGCTTGCAAGAATCCAGATAAAATTTGATGAAAGATGATTTTTATGTTGGTGCGGGAATAAAGAAAATTAAACAGATCAAAGAACAGTTTAGAAGAATGAGTCTCTGCAATTGTTCAAGTATGAAAGAGAAAGGAATCCCAGACTTTTGGGTTAATAAACAAGTTAGATGTTAGTGGTGTTTTTTGAGAAAGGAAATATTGAATGAGAATAAAAAAGATGAAGAGGATTACTAGTATTCTGTGGGTGATCATGCTTATTGAAGTGGTAATAAAAGTAAATAAATCTTATTATACAGCAAATTTGTTTTATTGTATAAGAATATAACACTGAGATACTTCACGTACAATATCAATAAAATAAAATATGATAATAATAAATAAATAAAATAAAAATCTCCATGCACTGATAATTTCATGGAGATTGTAACATATTGGTACTCTCTCCAAATAGATTTTATTTTATATAAGTGGTAAAAGGTGAAGGAAGAGAAGCATGTACTGGAGATTTGAGAATTGTGGAAAACATTTTCAAAAGTCATGGTGGTGAATATGAAACTAGAATTGAATTATTGGGAGCCTCACAAGTTGCATGACCAATAAGTGTGGTACAAACTTATTTTTGTACCACACTGCTCAATTGTGTGATTTTCTCAGGAATGCTCAGAAGTTAAGCTGTAGTCATGGGAAAAGGTGGAATTCTTGAATGCCAAGAGGATAGAATTTACTAAAATGGTTTGACCACAGAAAAGAGAGAAGCTGTTGACAAAAGTGATTCAGCTGGGAAACAGTTAACAAGGCAGTAATTATTGAAAGAAACAATGAAGATCTGTAGTTTCTGCCACATGTGTTACACTTGCTATCATGTAATAGACAGAATCTTGATTGAGTCAATGAGTATGTGTGTGTATATGCACGGACCTATGTATCATATGATCCTATGGCTTAATTAAGAGGAAGCAAAATAAATTCTTCTCAAAGCTTCTTTCTTGGATGACTCAAAATATAGAAAGTAGGAGAGAAACCCCAACTTTCTTAAGGTTGGCTTATGAGTTTATTGTTTAATTTGTGAAGATGTTTTAGGTATCAGTGGATGCACCACTCATGGTCCTACTAGAAGACAGAAACCACACCATATTTTGAATAGGGAAAGTTTAATATAAATAACTATTTTTATCCTAAGAAATTGAAATTCATAGGGGATTTGTTAAGAAGAAGAGAGAGAACTCTGAAGAGTACTGGAATAGGAGATGTGAGGGGCAATCATTACATCATTACACCCAGACCCAAACTGATCATTCACAGAAGTGTCACTCTCAGGTTACGGCCCCCCACCCCCCACTCCAGACTTGAGATCCAGACTTCAATCAAAAGGTCATGAACCTGGCTCACTGACTGGAAGAACCTGCAGGAAATTAGCCCTCTGTGATAAGCTGTCCACAAGTAAGTGTCATACTTTGGAACCCTTAGCAAAGCCACCTAAGGTCTTGCTGAACTAGCTGGTGCTATCTTGCACTGCAAGAACCAAGTGCTAAAAAAAAAATACTCACTGAAGGTGATAAATGCCAGAGAAACTGTATCGCAGAAACCTGGCCAGAGAAATACCATGGAAGTTAAATACCTACTTTTTCTTCACTGCTCCTCTATTACCCTCTACTGGCCATGTTTAAAATCATGTCAGGCAGCAAAGTACAAATAACTAAAGGCCCAGCTCTATTTGCAGAGGAGGAAATGAAGGATACATTTGGATCAGAGAGATAATGATTCGATAAATGGCAACTCCACAGGATAATTTGATGCAGCATCCCTGGGCTTTGTGTTAAGGAAAATATAGCTTGAGAAGAGAGCATTGTTAATGTGTAGTAGTTAGAACAAGAAAGAAAACTTAGCAAAATGAATAAAACAGAGACAGCAAAGGTAGAAAAGAGAAACTGGAAAAATTGGCGATTTCAAGTCAAGGAAGTTTCAAAATGAGAGCATGGTCAGCAGCATCGAATACCAAAAAATCCAATAAAATGAGAATTGTATTTCACATTTCAAACAGTGCTAGCAGACATAATGAAAGGGAGCTCTATTTTTAAAAAGTTGCATGGCATTTGCAATAAGTGACCTTATGTTCAAAATCTCCATCCTGTCATTTATCAATGGTCGATCTTTAAGAGGATTTCACAAAATATTTCTGAACCTCAATTTTATCCAGAAAATAGGAATGTTAATAGTAGCCATCTCAAACCTTGTTGTTAAAGATCAAATAATCTACTAGTGTTGCAACAATTTGAAACCTCTATTTTGCACAGTTGGTATTGTTCATGTTGGTACTGAAGACAGAGCTCTAGTGGTAAATGAAAGGGGAGCAATTGGAGCCTATAAATACAGAAGCATAATTAAGGAAGGTTGACATTTATAGGAAGGAAAAATATATGTTTAAGTGGATCAGGTTGGAATTCAGGGTTCCAGTAGTTCCAGGTTACAGGCACAGCATTTAAAGCAATACGACACTTCTTTGCATAAATTGCCAAGACCAAGAAGTACTACATGCCATTTACATTCGTTAATCAGCAGATAGTCAGAACTTAAACCGCCATACATAATACAGCATACAAAATAGTTAACATACCCCTACCTAAATCTTCTACTCTGAGCTTAATCATGCTATTTAATTGCCAAACTTAATTTGAAAATAATTGTTCACAGCAATTAAGTAAATGTGCCAATTTCATTAACAGACTTTCTAATTAGAACCTACAACATAAAAGTGCTAATGTTGCTTCATTAGCTTTGATTTACTGCTTTTAATACTACCTTTTTTATTATTCTTTTTTTTCCAATATGAAACTGTGTCTAGGGTTAATTATGTTTGGTTCTTGCAAATATCAAGGGATAATTATTTCCAGATTAAGCATAAAAATATCTTATATTAAAATTTCATTTTAACTTTTCACATTAAACACATATTGGGACCAACATTTTAAAGTCTCCTTATTGTGGAATAGTTTAAAGCAATTAGTGAGAATTGCATTCGCCTTGAATTGTAACCAAACAGGTTTTTCAAAATTGAAAATGTTCCTTCACATATGGTGTCTGATTGTAAAATAAAAAAGTAAAGAAAAAAAAAGTTTAATTGTTATGTAGCCCTGTTGCAACATTCTAAAAGTTGACTTACGTTAGTAATAATTTAATAATCTAAGATATGCATTAAATATCCTCAAATAGATTAAGTATTATCTGCTAAAGAAAAACTAGGTTGGGGGATCAGTTAAGTTTTCATTTCTATCTTAGCCAAGTAAGAAGAACTTGCTTATGTTTCCAAGCAAATACTAGTGTTCCTATGTAGCTATGAACAGCATGATTATAACAAAGCATGAAAAACATACTGATTCCCTAGCAGGCACTAAGATGAGGCTCTGATGACAGGGGAATCTGGGACATCAGTAGGATTGCAGTTAAGAGTGAAGAAAGCGGAGTCCATAGGTCATCTAGCCCATTGCTTATGTCCTAGTACATATACAAAGGTAGGCAAAAGTAGGTCTACAGTTATGAGCTCTCAAAGCACAGAGTTAATTCTTATATTACTATTCAGTGATAATTGTATTATTTCCCATACAACCGTAAACCTACTTTTGCCCCACCCTGCATATAGGAATGCCTGTATATATGTATCCCCCTTGATATGATGGTCTACACTATGGTAGATGCAATGATGAGTCCTGGGGATGCTTCTATACCACACTATTCTATGCCATTTTAGTCCTATGATTAGGTCTGTCTTTAGTTGAGTCTGATCCTGGGGTTGTGAACTTCACCAGTGCTTCTAGGTGCTTCTTACCCTTTATTTGGGAAATGCCAGATTACTGGAGGGGTCTGGAACTGGGCATTTCCCTTCCCCTGGCTAGTGTAGTCTCCATAAAAACACCAGCAGGTAAGGCTCTGGTAAAATAGTTTCTCCTGAGGATGGCCCTTGGTTTTTTAAAAAAATGCTCTGGAGTATTTCAAATGGCTTACTTTCCCCTCCCACTGCCAGAAGCAGGGGGGAAAATTTTCTCTGCCAACTTGGTAGAGCTCCTGGAGGTAAAAACTAACAAAAGTGTCCGAGGCCCCAAGACTGGGTCCCCCTGGAGGTTTAGCAGTCAGATTTATGCACCCTGGGCCTCCAGCAATTCATCAATTACCATTCAGAGTTTCTTACCCCAGCATTGGTTCCTGGGAAGAATTTGTGTGGGGATTTCTACTCCAATAAATTGTGAATCTCTGTATCTGCCTGTCAGTCTCAGCTTGTTGCCCTATGATTTCACTTCTTTTCTTAATCTAAGAAGAGTTGTGGATATTATTCAGTAATTTAGCTTTTCACTTGTTGTTAGGATGGAGTTCCTTGCAGGTCAGATTGGAAACCAGAAGTCCCTCTACTAAATTTAAAAACCCTGCATAACCTCCAAGAGAGTATAGGATGTCAGGGAGGAATGAGGATGCTACGTATGTTAATGGTGTCTCGTGGTTCACAGGAATCAATCATGCACATCTTTCCTCAAATCAGAGTTTAGTGATATCATGTGAGTCATTTGAAAATGGCCATTTTATAAGTACTTACCTTCACAGCAATTGTTTTATGCTACAAAGCAGCTATTCCTGGCCACATTTAGTAGAATGGAATTCTTGAGAGTTCAGGGACCACCATACAAGAGGCAAATGTTTGTATTAATATCTGTATTACAGTCTTTCAGTTTCAAATGACATGCAACCCAGGGTAAGCAGAAAAAAAACAACAAGTGTATTAGTTCAGAAACTGAGAAATCTGTATTTGGACTTTGTTTCAAGCACTATTATATCTAAGATTCAAACTGTCATCAGAGCATACTTTGTATGACTTTGTAAGCCTGACTCTTATGGTGTATCCTTTCTCTCACTTTATATGGTGCCTACCAGATCAATAGCCTCTTCAGTTCAAAGTCCACATGCAAAGAGAGCTTCCTCTTGTGATAAATAACAGTCCCAGCTATCCCTCTGATTGGATCAATTTAGGTCAACATTGATCCCTGAAGCAGTCACTACTTTATGTGTGTAGATTGAAATAGACTGGATGATTCAACAGAGTCATATGTTCCACCCTGGAGCTAGACCTAGAGTCCCACCCAAGGATCAGAGCTCTTCTGTGTAGAAAAGGGCGGTCACCAGCAGCAACATGTGACATGATATTGAAGGAGAAGATGCAACAGATGCCCACCTCTTCCTACAATGAAACAGACATAGAGAAGTAGAGAAAGGTCTCCCTTTAAAGCACACACAAGTTGAGCTGTGAAAACCTCTCTAACAATTTTGTTGGAATATTTTTAAGATGGATCATTTTCAGTGTGACATTTGAATTCTTTCTCCTTTTGGCCCAAAATGGAATTTTTGCTAAGTTGGATGGAGATGGGACTTTTGGCAAATTGAGAGTTTGCTAAGAAGTAGTAATGCTAGAAGTAATAACACGAAGGCTCTTTCATCCTCATAACAAAGTATGTGTCTGGAGGGAGAAGGCTGTCTCCATTAACAGAGAGTACAGTGGTGCTCTGACTCTCCATTGGTAGCTCAAGACAGCAACAAACGCCGAGGTCAGTGCCAAGGCCATCTGACCTTACCCACGTTGATTTAGGTGGCAGCAGAGGTTGCCCTAAAATAGCAAATAAGGAAACGGTGGGCTTCTGTCTGTTGAAGGAACCTATCTGGGCCCCCGTCTGAAATTCCACCTCAGAAAGGAATAAACATCAGAGAGGGGCGTCAAGAGCTGGGGACAGGGTTGCTGTATCCCACTCCTCCTTTGTTCTGCAGGAAGTTTCAGACCAAAACAGAACAACAAACGATATATTGCAACTGAGTTCAGTTTTTAATTTTATGGTAAAAAATAAACATGTAAATAAAGCAAGGGCCATATCTTTTAATATGTATTATATTGAGTTGTTTATCATGTTAAGTAAAATGTAGGCTTTATATCAAGTTAACCTTGTTAAATATAATTTTCAAGGAATTCAGACACTTCACCCTGGAAATGAATTAGATGTATGCCACTTAATTGGCATCACAGTATATCCTTTTTAAAAAATTGCTCTCTATCCCTCTCTCTTTTCTTTTGCTTCCTTAAACAAATAGCAGTTAAACTATTTTATTGTGTTTACTCAATGATTTCTGCACAGTAGACACTCCATAAATGTTTGTGGACTAAAATAAAAAATTGGTCTCACTGCAATTATTGGAACTTGATTTCACAATATGCAACTGTCTATTTATTTTATAGTTTTCAACAGCCTGCTTCCTAAAAATCAAACATTCTGAGATTGATTTTTGGCTAAAACATTCTGAGAAATGTTCTTGTGTTCTACCTATGTCCAAGATAAATTGTTCACTACTTAACATATGACCTTATTATCAATTCAAATATAATCATATCCATATTCTTACTGAATACTGAATTCAAAGCAACAGCATTTTCAAAATGATAATTATATTGGTAAACAAAATATTTATCATATTAAGAATAATTAACTTTGCTTGTGAAGCTTATATTATGCAAATATTATATTAAATTATGAAGACTTGAGAATTTCAATTTAAAGTCATTAGGTAATTATTGTGATACTGATGACTGTGGAAACAAATAAATGCAATCCTAGCTACAATCTGAATGAGTTCCTGTTAGATAAAAATGTGAATTAAATCTCCTGGTAGAAAAACAAGACCAAACTTTTCTAAAGAATACCTGATAATTAAGTTATTCAGCACAATTACAATATAACCCAATTAGGTATTGAAAATGGCTCCAGTGATAAAAAAAAAATTTTCCTTATGTAGGTTTGAAATCTATCACCTATATGAGTTGTGAGCATTTGAGAGGCATTTCATTGGTTTGGAGATTGTTGTTTTCTGCTATTCCCAGAAGATATGAGTAAAATAGACTCTTCTGCTGATAATTTCAGTGAAGAGAAACAAAGCCCCTATAAATCTATGTCATAAACCTACAAACTTTTTGTATCCAAGAGCCAGTTAGTAAATATTTCAGGTTTTGGTGCTCCATGTCAGCTATGTCACAGCTCTTCACCTCCGTAATTTTAAGCCAAAATGGACAAAGAAAACATTTAAATGAATGGGAATAATTTCGCTCTAATAAAATATATTTATAAAACTGGTCTCAGTCCTGACTGGTTTGGCTCAGTGGATAGAGCTTCGGTCTGCAGACTGAAGGGTCCCAGGTTCGATTCCAATCAAGGACATGTACCTTGATTGTGGGCACACCCCCAGTAGGGGGTGTGTAGGAGGAAGCTAATTGATGTCTCTCTCTCATTGATGTTTCTAACTCTATCCCTCTCCCTCCCTCTCTGTAAAAAATCAATAAAATATATTAAAAAAACAAAATAAAAAACTGGTCTCAGATCTGGCCCACAGTCCTCAATTTGCTAACCTTTTCACCTATATTATTCTACATCCTTTCTAGGAAAAACAGTACATATTTTAAAGCCTGCTGAGAAATGAATATTGGTTACTTTGTTTCATTATCTTTGAATTGCATTGTTATTATCCCATCTTTTAAAGTGCTATGGACTATTTTTTTAAAATAAAATTGGTCTCATCTTATGAAATTTTAATTATGCTTATATGATTACAATAAATTTATATTCAAAATGAGATCTTGCATTTTGTAAAGGTAAGACTAACTAAAACATAGGCAGAAAATGATATGGAAATATCCGGACAATGTTTTATGAAGACTTACTGAAAATACTGTAACTTATTACCTTTAATTTTTTTTAATTATAAATTCAAACCCTTTCTCTGTGCTCTGCTTTCTGAGGAGCTTCTGATTCATGTAAGCAAAACCAGATTAAAAGCTCTAAATATATTCCAACTCAATATAAGGAAAAATCATATTTTCATTAGACCCAAGTGAACTACTGAATTAAGTTATCTTATGATTGTGTTGAGTAACTTAATTATCAGGTATCCTTTAGAACAGCTTATTTTCTACTGGGAGGGTATAATTACTGCTGACCTGTATGAGAACCATATATTTTTATATAAAATATAATTAAACATATTAAATATTACCTTAAAAATTAATTTATTTTGAGCTTATAAAATCTTCACTTTACCATTTCTGGTTTAATAAGAAAATCATTGTATTAAAATATGAAATAATTGCTTTTGTAATGCAGTTATCTTATAATATATTCTAGCTTAAATATCACACTTTGTCATAGGTAGCTATCTTTGCAAAAATAAAACAGTATTATGATCAACTACTTGATAAAATATATGCAGGAAGATATCACATAATTAACCTCTAATGTTGCAATTCAGGCACAATTACTCCAACTTGATGTTATGAAGCAAGGTGGGTTTGGTCATAGCTAAGCTATGTTGGGTTGTATAGGTTAGTCAATTTATCTGTACATTATTTGTATCCTACATAGTATAGGTAAGTGATGTGTTTTTGTGAAATTTCAATGGGAAAAGATATGTAAACTAGAGTCCTGGTGCATGAAATTGTGCATGGTGGGGTCCCTAGGCCTGGCTGGTGATCAGGGCCCATCAGGTTCCCCGCCTCTCCACCTCCTCCCCTCCTTCTTCCCTTGTCGTCCAAGTCTGCTGCCACCCATCCCAATTTAGAGCCCAGCCCTGATTGGGTGATTAGAACCTGCCAGCTGGGGGAAAGAGACTGGGAAGTTGTCCAGCATGCCCCAATCAGGCTATTGGGGTCTGCTGGCTGGAGAAGGGGCCAATTGCCACTATAAGAGGCTGATTGGGGCCTGCTGGCATTGGGGAGAGGTGGGAAGAGGGATCTGTGAGGCTGGCCACCAGCCCCAAGGAGGGAGCTAGCCCTCAGCCCGCTGGGAAAGTGGCTCCGTCCACCACCATCACCCACCCCAGTTCCCCATCCCAGCCCAGGGGCCCAGCCCTGATAAGGTGATTGGGGCTTGCTGTCAGGGGCAGGGCTTGCAGGCTGGGGCTAACTCCTGCATCGAGCATCTGCCTCCTGGTGATCAGTGTGCATCATAGTGACTGGTCATTCTGGTCGTTCCATCATAATGGTTGCTTAAGCTTTTATATATATAGACTAGAGGCCCAGTGCACAAAATTCATGCATGGGGGGATGGGGGGAGGATGTCCTTCAGCCCAGCCTGCAGCCTTTCCAATCTGGGAATTCCGGAGGAATGTCCCAGTCTGATTGGGCCTAAACAGGCAGTTGGACATTCCTCTCACAATCCAGGACAGCTGGCTCCCAACTATTCACTGCCTGCTTCTCTGATTGCCCCTAACTGATTCTGCCTGCCAGCCTGATCACCCCCTAACCACTCCCCTGCCAGCCTGATTGATGCCTAACTGCTTTCCTGCCAGAATGTTTGCCCCTACTGCCCTCACCTGTGGTCCTGGTCACCCCAAACTACCCTCTCCTATAGGCCTGGTCACCCCTAACTGCCCTCCTCTGCAGGCCTAGGTCCTCCCAAGCTGCTCTCCCCTGCAGGTCTGGGTCCCCTCCAACTGCCCTTCCCTGCAGGCCTGGTCACTCCCAACTTCCCTCCACTGCAGGCTTGATCACCTGCAACTGTCCTCCCTTACAGGCCTGGTCCCTTTCAACTGCCCTCCCCTGCTGGCCATATTGTGGTGGCCATCTTGTATCCAAATGGGGCAGGATCTTTGACCACATGGGGGCAGTCACCTTGTGTGTTGGAGTGATGATCAATCAGCATATTATTCTTTTATTAGATAGCACAGAGGCCTGGTCCATGGGTGGTGGCCAGCTGCTTTGCCTTGAAGTGTGTCCCAGATCAGGGTGGGAATTCCCTTGGGGTGTGGGGCAGCCTGGGCAAGGGATCTGTGGTGGTTTACAGGCCAGCCATGCCCCTGGCTGACCCAAGTGGAGGCCTTGGTATGTGGGATTTATTCATCTTCTGTAATTGAAACTTTGTAGCCTTAAGCAGAGGCCTGGGCCAGCCAGGATGTGTGGAAAGCTTGACTTCCTCCATCACCCAAGCCTCCTCTGTGGCCATAGACACCTTGGTTGGGTTAATTTGCATACTCGCTCCTGATTTGCTGGTGGGTGTGGCTTGTGGGTGCTTTGGAGATATGGTCAGTTTGCACATTGCTCTTTTATTTGATAGGATGTCCTGGCACAAAGTCTGGCACTCAATAGATCTTAGTTTGCCTCCTTTAAAACAGATTGTCCTGGTGATGATAATTACTAACTGGAAAGACTAAAGGTCTAAATGTTGATATTTTTTGTTTATTCCATTAAAATTAACCAGAATAATTTTTTGTATTTGTTTTATTTTTGTTTTGTTACTCAAAGAAAAATCACATCATAAGCTGTTTTTGGATCAGGATGCACTATCATTTCTGAAATGTGAAAATATTCAGGTTTTGTTTTTTATTTAAACCATGGTCTTATCGCTGCAAAGAGATTATACAATTTCTGAAAATATTCTCAAAATAGTTTTGTGTAATTTTATTCTAACTTTTAGCCTTTATACAGTTATTTTAAATTAGGAAGATTAAATCTATTTATGAAACATGTTTTAACAAGGAAAAATCCTTTGGACTTATTTTATTAAACCCTAAAATGAGTGCTTTGGGCTGCATAACACCCTGCTGGTGAAGATATTTTTTAATCTAAAATTTAATAAGTTTATTAAACAAAAGCTCTTTAATACCTACTCTAACTTCAGTTCTGCTACACATAATTAATTCTCATAATCATAATTCAAAATGGACATTTTAAAATGAATTTTTATGGCAAATAAATTTAATTACCATATGGCCTATATAAAACTTCTATTCTTATGCACACTCATGAAGTCAGCAATGTAGTATATATACTAATATATTTAATACGTATACATTTGGTACTTAAGGGAAAGATTCAAGGGTCAGAATAAGCTTCTAATTCACTATCTTCTCCAAAAGATCTTGAAATACTTTTATATATTTTATTTTTTAAATATATTTTTATTGATTTTAGAGAGGAAGAGAGAGGGAGAAAGAAATAGAAACATAAATGATGAGAATCATTGATTGGCTACCGCCTGCATGCCCCATACTGAGTCGAGCCTGCAACCCAGGCATGTGCCCTGACTGGGTTTCAAACTGTAACCTCCTGGTTCGTAGGTCAATGTTCAACCACTGAGCCATGCTGGCTGGTCCCTGAAATAATTTTAAAAGAAGAAAATATATCTTCATTAACACTGAAACCAGATAACAGCAACAACCACATGCTACAATATATTTATGATATATTTAGTAAAACTTACATCCAAAGGAAGGGCATCCAGAGCTAACACATGCCACCCATTCACCAGGAAAGGGTTATGAGGCAAGGATTAGTCATTGGCATCTAAAAAAATATTTTTAAAATATTCCTCAAAATGTGACTAAAAGCAATGGTGAATTAGGAAACCAGTCTTCCAGTAGACATGAAAGAAAAGACATGGGGGAATAGCACACCAGTGTCCTCTGACCTGTCCTATCCATTAGAGGGATGGATCACTCTAAACGAGAACTCTAGACCTGGAGGTTAATTGAGGAACATACTCATGACTTTAAAATAATTAAGATTTGCAAAGTCAGGTTGATTCACCCTTTCAACTTGGTATTTCTGCAATATTTCTCACCTCAGTAGCTGAACCACCATTATTGTAATTGGTCAAATGAGAAAACATGCTGTCACCTTTTTTCCTACCCTTTGGCTCATTCTATACAACTTATTTCTGAGCAAGTCCTGTTGTTTCTACTTCCAAAATGCACGTAATAGTCATTAGCTTTGCTCTGTTTCCTCTTATTCCTGCATCATCATCTCTGTAGTAGCCAGGGAAAAGCTTTTGACCTGGTATTATTGTTTTCTATAATTGCCTTCTCTAATCCATTACTCAACAGCAGCCTGTGTCAACTTAATAAAAACAAACAAACAAATGAACAGATAAATGAGGTTATACCTCTTAGCTTAAATCCTTCAGAAGGAATACTTCCTCACTCATTCTATGAGGCAAAAATTACACTAATATTGAACCAAATCAAAGACATTATAATATTATAGTCCAATATTCCTGATAAAGATAGATGCAAAAATTCTCAAAAAATATTAGCAAGTCAAATCCTACGAATTATAAAAGTGGGATTTATCCCAGGTATAAAAGTTCAGCAAGGATTGTTTAAATTGTGAAAACCAATTGGTGTAATACATAAGATCATTTGGTTAAAGAAATATTGTCACATGATCATGTCAATAGATGCAAATCAACACATATACACAAACACACATACACACACCTAAAAATAAAATAAAATGAACTAAGGGAAATTTTTGGAGTTGACAGATCTATTACCTTGATTATGGTGAGGTGTTTAGTTTTGTATATATCAATTATGTCCCAATAAAGATTTTTTTTAAAAAGTCACTGCAGGTAACTCTCTACTTAGTACTGTCCCCATTCTAGCTTAACTAAGAGCCTTTAACCTCTGACAGGTTTGGCTCAGTGGATATAGCATAAACCTGCTGACTGAATGGCCCCAGGTTGGATGCCAGTCAATGGCATATACTGTACTAGCACTTAGGTTGCAGGCTCCTCCCGGCCTGGGCTCTGGTCAGGCTCATGCAGGAGGCAACTGATCAATGTGCTTCTCCCACATCATCAATATTTCTCTCTGTCATTCCCTCTCTCATCCACTCTCTCAATGAAGAAATATCTTCTTTTGAAGATTTTTTTTAAAAAAGAGCCTTGGATACAGTATGTAATACCATATATATTATTGGGTAAAAAGAAAAGGCGTTTGACAAAATACAATACCCATGAATGATAGAAACTCTGAAAAACAACAACAACAGGGAATCTTCTTCAACAGGACACATACCTTCTACCAAAAGCACATGGTTAATAGCATATCAAAATTCCTGGTGAAAAACTGGCATTCCTGCTAAGATCAGGAACAAGGCGAGGATGCTCCAAGTCACCACCAATGACAAGATGTTGAGGAAACTTAAAGCATATTACTAAGAGAAAGAAGCTGACCTGAAAGTATATGGCATTCTGGAAAATAATACAATGAAAACAGTAAAAGAATCAATGGTTGTCAGGGATTATGGGGGAAAGGGATACATAGGTGGAGCACAGGGGATTTTTATAACAGTGCAACTATTCTGCACATCTTTCATGATGGGTAGATGCCATCATACATTTGGCAAGACCCACAGAATGTACGTGAAGAGTGAAGCTTTGGAAACCATGGACTTTGGGTGATAACCATGTGTCAGTGGAGGTTCATTAATTGTAACAAATATGCCACTTTGATGGGGGAATTTAATAGTGGGGGAGACTGTATGAGTGTAGGGCCAGGGGATACATGGGGAATATCTTTACTTTTGCTCAATTTTCAATGACTCTAAAACAGCTCTCAAAAATAACATCTGTAAAAAGAAACAAACAAACAAAACCTTTGTTAGTTTTTCTAAGCACAAGAAACAAAATTCACACCACCCAGCATGATACTGCCCTGAAAGGAGACCAAAGCTGACCTGTGCACCTTTATCCCATGGCCTTGTATGGCACAGGGAGGACAAAGCACCGGACTGCCTCATTTCTTCGCCCAGAACTCCATTCCCATAACTCATCCCATGTCCGTCTCCTTTTCATCAGCTGCAGCTTAAATGCTGCTTTTTTGAACACCATCCCTTAAGTTTATTTCTTTACTATACTTTCTTGTTTTTTCCTGTAGAGCAAAATGTACTTGATTCTGAGTTTTATTAAGATACAAATCTACATTTCAGTAAAATGGTTTAAAAATGAGCATGGGAATCATTTAAACATAAAAATACCTTAATTAAATACAGCTACAATTAATGCAAAATAAGTAGATGATTATATAAGGCAATGTAAAATAATGTTTATAATTATTTATTTTATTGTTTTAATTTTACCTTTTAAGCTGTGAACAAAAGTTCAAAATTATACAGCAACAAAACAAAATGTGCCCTAGAGGCAGGTGTTGGAAGTATAAATATGAAAAATACTTTATTTCATAAGGAGACATTGATATTATTTTGTTTTCAAATTTTGGACATTAACCAATTGAGGAATAGAATTACATAAAGGCATAAATATAAGTACTGGTAAAGTTTAATGATTTTTTTTTCAAATCACCATGTGCAAAATGTCAGGTGGCATTAAAAAGCAACAGTAGAACATAAGACAATATAAAGAAAGCATTTAAAACATAAATTATAAATCAAGATGACAGCTATGAAATTATGGGTGCTATTTCTATGCTTCGAATTAAATTTAACCTTAGCAAGAATCATCTTTTCTTTTTCTTTTTTGGAAGTTACTTGATCTAAAATGGGTAGACTATGTATTCAATTAATGATAAAACATGGCTTAAAATACAGGGATAAGCAAAAAGAAGTTTATAATTTTGAGTATACAGAAAATTTATTTTTATATTATTGTTTACTTATTATTGTATTATTATTTTTTTATTATTATTAACCTTTTTCTTACCCCTAGGAGATTAGAAGCCTGGTACACAACATTCATGCATGGGGGGAGGAGGTACCCTCAGCCCAGCCTGCACTCTCTCCAATCTGGGACTCCTTGGGAGATGTCCAACTGCCAGTTTTGATCCGATCCCTAGAAAATCCCTCTCACAATCTGGGACTGCTGGCTCCTAACTGCTCACCTGCCTGCCTGCCTGATCACTCCTAACTGCCCCCACCTGCCAGCCTGATTGCCCCATGAAGCCTGCTTTTCAGTCATTTGTTCATTCCTCATTTACCCGCTTGCTGGCCTGATCACCCCACCCAGCCTGCTGGTGAGTCATTTGGTCATTCCTCGCTCACCCCCCTGACAGCCTTGTTGCCCCACGCAGCCTGCTGTATGGTTGTTACTGTGAGGGTGTCATGATCAATTTGCATATTACCCTTTTATTAGTATAGATTGTGTTGGTTTGTGCTTAGTTTTTATAACCGAAAATTTTATAATATTTAGTTTGTTCAGTGAGAGATTGGCAGCCACACTAGTTAATGTTTCTCTATCTAGTGCTTTGCTCGTCATTCTCTAGACAGGGCGATTTCTTTCCCTTATGTATTTTTTTTAGCTGAAAAGACTTGTCACTTCACTATACATATCTTTTGATAGATTAGAGCACTACTTATACATTATGTAACATTTTAAAAATAAAAGGGCTTAAAGAATTGTATGACTAAGGGAAATCAGCATGTTTTTTTAAACTTCAAAATAGTTTACACTATCAAAGCTGTGTGCATGTTGTTTTTATGCTCTTAGTTGTAAGGTGTTTCATTATGCTTTAAAAAGAACACACACAGAAATGTTGAGGCATGAAAAGTAAGACATAAACCTAAACTGTGAAAAGCTAACAATGTTGTCTCTCCCAACGAGATACTTACTTATTTTTTAATCCTTCTAACTAAGGTATAATTTTTTCTGTGCTCATTCTCAGCCCATTCTATGCTCCCTCACTTTGTTCAGTGGCTGAAGTTTATTCATAAGTCATTGTAATAGGTTGTTAAGCACAGGAAAAACACATTGGCTTTCTATTTTATAAGACTAGAGGGATAGCTCATTTAATTGAGACTGTTACCTGCATGCGTCCAGATTAAAATTACCGTTATTTGCTTTCTTGCTTTTTGCCAGGCATTATGCCAAACACTTCATATATTACAAGACTGAGTTTTATCCATATCTCTATGATGTAGTTCATTTATTATTCTTATTTAACTATAGAGACTCTGAGGCTTTTGAAAAAGCTTACAGTGGGATGTAAAAGATTTCATGATACTTGAAGCAGCTGTGGTCAGAACACAGTGATCTAGTGGCTGGATACATTGAAAGCTGTAATTGAAGTGCCTTTTGAGTGAGTCCGTAATACAAATAGTTATTTTCCACAGTGAGTGGTTGTAGTAAGTTTTTTTCTCAGTTAAGTATAATTCTTGCACAGGTCCGGATCTGATTTTGCAAAGTACAGGAGTAACCCCTTATCTGTGGTTTTGCTTGGTGTGGTTTCAGTTAACGGTGGTACACTATAGTGTGAAATATTAAGTGGACAATTTTGTAAATAAACAATTCATAAGTTTTAAGTTGCTGTTCTGAGCACCGTGATCAAATCTCCTGCTACCCCACTCCAATCTGTCCAGGATGTAAATCACCCTTTTGTCCAGCATTTGCATGCGATATACTACCTACCAGTTTGTTGCTTAGTAGCTATGCTATGTATCAGTTATAAGATATTGAGAGAGAAAGAGAGAGAGAGGGAATTCACATAACTTTTATTACAATATATTGCCATAATTGTACTATTTTATTATTAGTTATTTTTAATTCTTCCTGTGCCTAACTCATAAATTAATCTTTTTCATAGGTATGTATGTAAAGGAAAAAAAAACATAGGATATATAGCATTCAGTACTATCTGTGGTTTCAGGCATCTTCAGTGGGTTTTAAAACATATCCCCTGCATGTAAGGGAGGACTACTGTGCATTTTATTCTGTACAATCATTGAAATATGGGTGCTACACATAACATATTGTTAACTCACTATCTTTATTCTTATGTAATTCTGCTTCACAGTTGAATATGGGAGAATTTATTACCAAATCAAGAATAAGGATATTGCACAGATCATAAAATCAGAGAAAAAGATATCAGATATATATATACAATTTTAAAAATAATCCTGTTGCTAATATAATCACCATAATATAGAATTATCTTCAAACATTCTATAGTTATCACAACAGAATGGAAATAACCTCAGTGAAATGGGTTTGGAGCATGAATACATGTTTTAGTGATCTTTTTAAATAGCAGTAAATGATATTGAGGTTATTTCAGTTTATGCTCAACTTTCATAGCGACTAATGCAATATGCTGTAATTAGTTTAACACTCGCTTTAGTTAACTTCTTGTATTCACAATATGTTGTTAGTTTTCTCTAAAAAAATGCTTTTGATTTTTAGCAAACACGTTCTAAAATATAATCTACCTGTTTAGGGCCCACACCAGAAGATAGTAATTAGTACTACTCAACTTTATTAAAACAATCGAGCTCCATATTGAATGAAACTTTGCTACTTTTGTTGTTGTTGTTGTTGCAAGTTTTAATACATTTGTGAGTTTTAATATTTGAATGCTTGGCTTGAGTCTTTCTTACCCTGCCTTTTTTCATTTTGACTCTATGAGGTAGGCATTACTCTGAGGTGACAAATTTGAGGTAAAGAACACGAAATTTATGCACAGCTACAGAGCGTGCAGGCAGTAGATCTAGCAGTTGAGTCCTGGGAGCCCACCCAGTGCCATGAGAAAGATTTGGGAACAACAACAATGGAAACAAAAGCAATGAAAGGCAACAGGATACTTTTATTTATTTATATTTTTTAAATATATTTTATTGATTTTTTACAGAGAGGAAGGGAGAAGGATAGAGAGTTAGAAACATAGATGAGAGAGAGACATCGATCAGCTGCCTCCTGTTCGCACCCTACTGGGCATGTGCCCGCAACCAAGGTACATGCCCTTGACCAGAATCGAACCTGGGACCTTCCAGTCCGCAGGCCGACGCTCTACCCACTGAACCAAACCAGTCTAGGCAACAGGATTCTTTTAATAATGATATGTTTGAGCTTCCTGGGGCTTGATCTTAGCTTAACCCATGGGAACAAAAAAACAGAAACAGGTGGGTTATTATAAAAGAACACTGGACAAGCTGCCCTTGACCCTCTTCCCTTTGGACCTAAATTTAAATGTCCCTCCTTGTTGTCTTACCTCCTGATAGCGTGGGCAGGCAGGCATGGGAAAAACATACTATGGAGGAGGGAACCCCCAAGTTCATATTCTTTTCTCTCTCAGCTCATCTCCTCTGAGGGTGGTCCAGTGAAAAGAAGGAGCATGGGTAAGAGATGATAAAGACGAGTTATTGCTACTCCTCTTCAAACAAGATTTTAAAAGTCTTGATGAAATTCGAATTAAGCTTCAAAACCAAATGGGAAGAGGAAGAAAAGAGAAACGACTGGGTGGTTCAGGCAAGAGAGACGTTCAATAGAACGAATACTGAAGACTGTATACTGAGAAAAGAAATAGGGACAGGAAATTGGGGCAGTACCCATTCTCACAGGGGAGGGGGGCAGATGTCTGGGTGTGAAGCCGGAAAAGTGGAAGTTGAAAGGATGTCTTTCTTACCTGCTTGCTTTAAAGATCCTCCAGCACTTCGGCAGTCTCTAAAGCCGCCACAGAGGGCCAGCACCTAATAGTCATTATGGAGATGGTCCCTGGGGCACATTTGATTGAGTTCAACTCCTGGCTCTGCAATTTATTGGTCCTGCATCCTTCATAATTTGCCTATACCTCAACTTCCTTTTATTAGAAATGATAACAGCTAAAATTTAGGAAAGAGGCTGTGGATGTTAAATGAGGTGGAAGGGTGCCTGATAAATATTAGCTATTACTAATATATTACTAATCTTGCCTGTCCTAAATTTTTTCTCTTTATAACAGTTATCTATCTAAATCACATTCAAACCCCTCTCTTCTCTGCTCTCTCTACACGTTTATATGACAAGAATGATTAAAAACTCAAGTCCCCTAACGTGATATATAACCTCTTCTGGGTTTCGGCTGCCTCCTCCTTTTTGCCTGAAATTTTTTGCACCATAAACCACTTGCAGTTCCCTATAAGAATATTGCTGCTTCTCATCTCCTTGCCTTGTTCACTAACTGCATGGAGCTTTATTCTCCCCTGAATATGTACTCCCATCAATAAATCCCATCATTCATCCAACATCTCAATCAATATTGAAATTATATAAAAATCTGTATTAGTCGTGCATATTTTAAACACTGTATTGTTCAAAGTATTACAGATGTTCCTCTTCTGTCCCTGTTAACCTTCTTTATCCCACTTCCATCCTTCCCAGAATTTCCCCCATGATTGTTTGTCCATGGGCTATGCATGTATGCATATAAGTTCTTCGTTTAGTTTCTTTCTGTTTTCCCTCCCCTCTTCTGAAATGCATCAGTCTGTTGCATGTTTCAGTGTCTCTGGGTCTGTTTTGTTCAGTTTATTTTGTTCATTAGGTTCCACATATGAGGGAGATCATGTGATGATACTTGCTTTTTTCTCTTAAGATAATCCTCTCCAGTTCCCTCCATACAATCTCAATGGATGAAAGATCCTTCTTTTTACGGCTGCTTAGGATTCCATTGTGTAAATATATCACAGGTATTTTTAATCCACTCATTTACTGATGGGCTCTTAGGCTGTTTCCAGATTTTAGCTAGTATAAATTGTGCTGCTATAAACATAGGGGTGCATATATTCTTTCTGATTGGTGTTTTAGGCTTCTTAGAATATATTTCTGGGAACACTGGGTTAAAGACCAGCTCCATTTTTAATTTTTTGAGAATACTGCATTAGTTATTGATTAATGCATAAGAAACAACTGAAAACTTAGCAACTTAGAAATATATACACACATACTGAAGCATCCATCTTATATCAAAACTGCTGTTTGAAATGTTAATCCTCCTATTTGGCTTCTGTAGATTCTTGCTTGCTTAAATAATAAGGAAAATAAGACTACTCTCACTCCAGAGAGGCCATTAAACCTTTCCTGGACAAAATTATCAGTGCTGGCACCAGGCCAGGCCTTTGGTTGAGGTCTCAAGGGCCCAGCACATAGGGGCTCTTAATTTAAGAACTTGCAAAAGAGGCTGGAAACACCCCATGTTTGGGAGACAAAGAAAGTAAAAAGATATAAATAGGGGAAATTCCTCCATGTTGGGGCCCAGAATTTGAGAAACATTTTCCTCTGGATCCGCATGGCATGTAATAAACGTAACTCCAAAATCTCCGAGTATTGCTTTATTTATTCCAGTTCTCTGTAACAATACAACATTTCACAGTTTTCATGGGCCTAGCTTAGGTGAGTCCTCTGGTTCCAGGTCTTTCCCAAGACTGTAATCATGTCAACCAGGGCAGCATTCAGTTTAAGGCTCAGTGGGAAAGAGATAAACACTCAAATTCACACAGTTGTTCCTTTTGGGTGTTGGAGTGAGGGCTCAGTTTCTAGCTGTCTGTTGGCTAGAGGCTATCCTTCACTTCCTACATGGGCTTCTATAGCATCGCGATTCCTTTCTTTAAAGTCAAGCCTGAGTCTATTAGCAAGATGGAGGTTATATACTTCTTGAGTCTTCTTTTTTCAGGAAGGACCCCTGCTTGTCCAAAACAGGCAAAAGTACTGGAATCATCATGTTACTTTATATCTACTTGATCTGTGTGTCTTAATCCATGGTCTGCATGATATCAGGGACTGTGTCTTCATCTCTTTATGCTTGCTGCACAGTGGTGATGACAGTGTAATTAATAAAAATAGGTGTTTAATCAATTCTGGAGTTAAGTCCAAAGATTTGTAACCATTAAGTGTTTGATGGGTAAGATTTATTTTTACCATCTCACAATTATCTTTAGCAGAAGGAGCATTTTCACTATTGTGCAGGTGACAAGGGGTACATGCATTAGACACCAAATAGAATAGAATGGTCATGACTCAAGTTACAATAAATGTCATTAAAATTACAGTATAGAAATCTTAGGGAATAATTTCAACAGCATCTAAATAAACATATTTGTAGTTAAAATGATGATGTCAGCAGATATCAAAACTCAGGAATCCACTAGTGCGTAGTGTCTACCCAGAACTTTTATACGTTTGGGCTCTAGGTACTAATGAAAACTGCACTGACACACAATGCATGCTTAATTAAGTCTTTAAAATACTTTCTAATATTAAGAACAGGAGTAAAAGTGAAAAAAACTATATTATGAACATATACAGAGCAAAAACCATGTGACATTTTTCCTTTGTACTATATTTCTGAATAAATAGCAACAATTATAAAAGATCTTGTAATGAAATTACTTAGTTGGATCACTCTATGGAATTTGTCATTTAAATCCTTCAGAACAATTGCTAGCTTCTGTAGGAAAATATGAGTAATAATCACAATGTATTGGATTTAACAACCAGAATTTATAACATAAAACATTAGAGTTCAAGCTAAATGTCACAATTAAAGTTTAAAATTATTCATATCTGAATAAGTTATGAGTTTTGTACAATACAAAGAAAGATTAAGTATCAGGTTGTATATTGATAATTATCAATATTCAGACAGTTATGAATATTTTCGTGATTCAGTATGAAATGCTGTATTTTCCAGAACTACCTTGAATGTCCATGTTCTCATTACAGTTTTGTTGGTGTGCCATTGTTTAATTCACAGCATGTGCATCTCTTTTGCAAAATGCTCATGAGAGGATGGCTGAGACTTTGGGCAAGTTTCCCTTCCCACATTCCCGCTGCTGTTGCTCAGAGTAGCTCCATATACACTGAGTATCCACATTATTATGATCTCTGAACGCATAATAATCTGGCAACTCAGTGTATTCCTATTTAATAAAAGGCTAATATGCAAATTGTCCCCTTGACCAGGAGTTCCACTGAAGCATCCATCTTATATAAAAACTGCTGTTTGAAATTTTAACCTTGCTATTGGCTTCTGTAGATGCTTGCTTGCTCAAATAATAAGGAAAATGAGACTATTCTCACTTCAGAGAGGCCATTACATTTTCCCTGGACAAAATTATCAGTTCTGGCACCAGGCCAGGTCTTTGGTTGGGGTCTCAAGGCCTCAGCACATAGGGGCCCTTTAAGAACTTGCAAAGGGGTGGAAAACATTTCATATTTGGGAGACAAAGAAGGTAAAACATATAAATACAGAAAATTTCTGCATGTTGGGGCCCAGAATTTGAGAAACATTTTCCTCTGGACCCGCGCGTATTAAATGTAACTCCAAACTCTCTGAGCATGGTTTGGCTATTCCAATTTTTAACACCACCAGCAGGCAGGCCAGCCGACCACCCATGTACCTTCAGCCTGGCCAGGCTTGCCAGACCCCACCAATGCATAAATCCATGCACTGGACCACTAATATATATATATATACTGAGTGGCCAGATAATTATGTGTTCAGAGACCATAATAATCTGGCCACTCAGTGTACTTAAAGACTCATGAATACCCCTTCATATTATTCTCTCAAGCAGTGTCTTGTGAAGATGCCTTCTTCTTACTTCTAAGATAAAAAGCTTTTTTATTTCTTCTAAACTATATTTTTATTTTAAGAAATAATTGAATTCTTCTAACCTAAAATTAAAATGTAAATTTCAATAATTTTTGTGATTCTAAAATAATTTATAGAGAACAGGGGCTATTTGCTTTATTTTTGGAAGGTAATTTTTAAAATAAAACCAGTGAAAAACAAATATATATATATATTTTAATTCTAATCTGTTTATGAATGGATTTTATAATATGATGCAATTAAAAAAATGTGAATAGTTTTCAAAGCCTAAATTCTTCAGTGACATTTCCACAGCAGTACATTTTTAAGTGTTCTGTATAATTGTGTTTTTACTTATTTTTGGTCACATACTAAAAAAAAAAAATGCAATAATTCATTCTCATTTTGTTACTGCTTTTCATATAGTGAATAATACGGCTATCATTGTTAGAATAAATTATAATTTTACTCTATAAAACAGTTTTATGCTACATTTTACTTTATCTAGAAAATTCTTGTCAGTCAATCAAACATAAGAAATGTGAAATGCCACATTGCTAATTAGAATTGCATCTTAAACTTTCAATAATCTATTAGTAATTAAATAAATTCTGTAGATATTGTTAGTATTCTAAATAATACTGCTTAGTATTCAATTGTACACTCTAGGTAGACATCATTTTGATTACATAATTATTTTATCTAGATGTTAGAATGTTAAATAGATAGATTTTTTTTAAAGGAAAAATTGATTTGTTGGTTTGCTGAGAGAAAAAAACAAGAATAACAATAAAATTTATTTTCTTTTTTTTAAAATATATTTTTATTGTTTTTTTACAGAAAGGAAGGGAGAGGGACAAAGAGCTAGAAATATCGATGAGAGAGAGACATCGATCAGTTGCCTCTGCACGCCCCACACTGGGGATGTGCCTGCAACCAAGGTACATGCCCTTGACTGGAATCAAACCCGGGACCTTTCAGTCCTCAGGTGGACACTCTATCCACTGAGCCAGACCGGTTTGGGCAAAATTTATTTTCATTAATTATATGAGTAAAAACTAAAAAATTCAAATAATATGCAAAGTATGTACTTCATTCCACTTTGATACAAAAATGTGCAGTTAAATAGTAAAATGTATTGAAAGCATATTTTGAGGGGAGATAATTTTTATACCATATTTAAGTCTAATATAAATATGATTCATTTCAGTAATTTCATCATTAAACAAAAATTATAATTAAATATAGTAAATCAGATTATTTTATTATATTATTTAATTAATATTCATCACATTTTGATAACTTTTGACACTTGAGTGGCTTCTTTATCTTTCACTCTTCTTCTCCCTTAATCATATATGCATAGACTCACAGACACACAGATACTCACACACTAATCTACCTAAGTTTTCTTCATATCTTTTTAATAGATTTTTGCAATGTTTTCCTTAGTAACTTTTTAGCTTTGCTGTTAATGACCTCACAAAAATTTTTTAGAGTATTTATTATAAATAGCTTGAATATTTATGACCTCATTTTATGAATTATACTATCATACCTCATATCTGCTATCATTTTTTAATGTATTTTGCCCCTACCATATTTGTAATTGCTGACAAGTATATTATGTACTTCATTTTACTTTGTCACTAATTTATCAATTATAAACATTGCGAATTAAAAAGAACAAGACAGTTGATTTTATAATCTGTATCATTATTTTGATCATAGAACTTACATCCTAAGTTTAGCAATTAAGTATAATATATAATTATTAGAAAACCAGAGGCTCGGTGCACAAAATTCGTGCATGATTGGGGGATGTCCTTCCACCCAGCCTGTTACCTCTCCAATCTGGAGCCCCTTGAGGGATGTCTGATTGCTCGTTCAGGCCTGATCTAGATAGTATTGGGCCTAAACGGGCAGTCGGACATCTCTCTCACAATCCAGGACTGCTGACTCCTAACTGTTCACATGCCTACCTTACTGATTGCCCCTAACCACTTCTGCCTGCTAGCCTGATCACCCCCTAACCACTTCTCTGACAGCTTGATTGATGCCTAACTGCTCCCCTGCCAGCCTGTTTGCCCCTTACTCCCACACCCTGCAGGCCTGGGTCCCCCCAAACTGCCCTTCCCTGCTGGCCTGATCACCAACAACTGCTCTCCCTTGCAGGCCTGGTCCCTGACAACTGCCCTCCCCTGCTGACCATCTTGTGTTGGCCATCTTGTGTCCACATGGGGGCAGTCATCTTGTGTGTTGGAGTAATGGTCAATCTGCATATTATTTTTTTATTAGATAAAATAGAGGCCTGGTGTGGGTAGGGGCCAGCTCGTTTGGCCTGGGCGAGGGGCCTGTGGTGGTTTGCAGACTGATCATGCCCCCCAGCAATCCAAGGGGAGGCCCTGGTATCTGGGATTTATTTATTTTCTACAATTGAAACTTTGTAGCCTGGAGCAGAGCCAAGCCTTCTGCTTGCTCCATGGCAGCAGCCATTGAAACTTTGTTGTCTTAAGTGAAGGCCTGGGCTGACCAAGGTGTGCAGAAAGCTTGGCTTCCTCCCTTGCCGGTGGCAACCCAAGCCTCCCTCCTACTCTCTCTGTGGCCATAGCCATCTTGGTTGGGTTAGTTTGCATACTAGCTTTGATTGTCTGGTGTGCGTGGCTGGTGGGCATGGCTGGTGGGTGTACAGGAGGTAAGGTCAATTTGCATATTACTCTTTTATTATATAGGATATATAGAGAGAGAGCAGCGGTTCTCAACCTGTGGGTCGTGACCCCTTTGGGGGTTGAACAACACTTTCACAGGGTTGCCTAAGACCATTGGAAAACACAGATACAATTCATAACAGTTGCAAAATTACAGTTATGAAGTAGCAACAAAAATAATTGTATGGTTGGGGATCACCACAACATGAAGAACTGTATTAAAGGGTCGCAGCATTAGAAAGGTTGAGAAGCACTGATATATATATATATATAGAGAGAGAGAGAGAGAGAGAGAGAGAGAGAGAATATAACAACTGTTTTAACGGCAGTTCAATAGATAAACTAGAGTTTGGAAGATACCTTGTGATTAACATTTTCATGATGTGTGTTATTTTTCAGTTGAGTGGTTTCAGCTTCCACCTGAAAAGTGATACTGTATGAGAATGCCATTTTAAAGATTAAGTGTCCTGTTGTGTGATAAACTGAACTCAATGTTTAAATTATGCACGTTGAAATAATGAAACTAGATAAAATGAAAATTCTATTGGTCAGAGTCCTGCTATCTAGTATGTAAATCATTTATGGAAGATGTCTCCATTTCTTACTACTCATTTTTTCACACTCACTTGAGTATTTTATCACACTTAGTTATTTCTTAATTTCTCTGTTTTGTTGTTCTGTTGGAGAAGCAGACTACAACCACATGCCACAGGAAATTTGTAGCTAAATTTTCTCTATAAATCTATTTGGTTCACTTGCCCCAGATACAAGGAAGAAAACAAAGAAGCTCTGGGAAGTCAGGAGGCAGAGCTGTTTTTGTTGCTTTGTTTGAATCCTTTTTGTGGCCTCAAACTGACACAGATGTAGTTTTCCTGATATTCTTCCAAAAAAAAAAAAAGAATTATTTTGTTGGTTTCTGTGGTGGGGTGGAGGTTACATGGTATGTTTTACTACCAACAAAATGAAAGCAATACCTGAATTCATACTAATAATTGAATTGGCACAATTCCCTTGTTGAGTATCCTAGGCATCCATAAATATTCCACCTTTACTTTCAAAAGTGTTCTTGGCTTGGGTAATCAATTTTATGTACACCTATAGTGCTACTAGGCAAAGTCTCATACATATAATCATTCAATATTTATAAAGTATTTTAATTTTATCATCATATTGTATTATCTTAAGAACCTGGTGTTGAAGGAAGAAAAAGGACCAATATTCTAAATTCATCCACAAAAACATTAAGCAACTTGTTGTATGTGTCTCAGCTAGCTGAAGTCTGAGTAATGAATCCAAATGAAATCTCCAATTAAAATGTCGTTTGCTCTTTCCATTATAAAAGACTGTTTCAGTTTAATTCCCCCAAATATCACTCAGACAACCTGTTAATGTACCCAATTATATTTGTTAGAACTTACAACCGTAAGAGAGAATGCTATCTTAAGAGAATTTAACCAGTGTCTCAGAAACGGGGAAATTAATAGAGAGATAAGGATAAGATTTCTTGGTCCAGGCTCAAGTGGTTTAGCGGTTTAACATATGTCTAAAAAAAAAAAAAAAAAGGTCAAATTGGCTTATTAGGTAAATTTCACAACATGCATTTATTTTTAAGGATTAGTGGGTATAGTGCAGTGAAGTAAATCTTCATAAAAAATATGATTGTTTAATAAGAAAGATGTTGGACTATGTGAATAGACTATTATCTAAGATCATTTGATCTCCAGGAATCTCCTGAAGCAAACAGTAAAGATGTGAATTGGTATATTTCTGGAAAAGTGTTCCATGGACTAAGAAATGTTGGTTCCGATCCTCATCACTCTGTCTCCTTGCGGTCTTCCTTCTGCCCATGGTGAGCAACCCACCATCATCAGTTGAGGATTTTACCTGCCTAATCTACACCTTCCAGGCTGCAGCTGCCACTGATGTTATGATAATATGCTACTTACTGAGGCAAGGGGTACAGAATCATACATTTTAGAGTTAATTTCAAAAGAAAAGATAATTCTGGGAGTCTATTATCAGGGCTTTCTCTTTTAGTATCAGTAATGGGTAACAAGCTGAGGCTTTCTTTCCTGTAAATGTGATATTATAAAATCTGATATGATTTAGAAACCACTAACCAAGCAACTAGCCCCCTCCCCAAATATGTTTTTATTTATTTTAGAGAGAAGGGAAGAGAGAGGCATAGAAACATCAATGAGAAAGAAACATTATCTTTCAGCTGCCTCCCGCATGTCTCCCACGGGGGATCAAGCCCACAACCTGGGCATATTCCTTGACCCAGAATCGATCTGGTGACCTCTTGGTTCATGGGTTGGTGCTCAACTACTGAGCCACATTGGCTGAGCTAATGTTTTAATTCTTACATAAGTAATTATACGGGAAAATTGGACTGGAACGCACAGTGTTCCTCTGGGCAGGATGGTTCCCGGGTTTTTTGTCCGGTGAGGTTGAAGAATGAATGAAAGGTGATATAGCAAAAGGTGGAAATTTATTGAGAAACAAGCACAGACTCCCATGTGGGGAAGGGGAAAGAGTCCTCTTGAGTTCCTTTTCCATATGGTTTATAAAAGCTGCAGATCTTTGTGCCTTGATATCCCCTCTGATTGGTCACTAACCATGGCCTTAGATTGGTTACTATAGCAACTCTAGAGCTCAAACCTCCTGTGAGGTTGCCTCCTTTTTCTCCCTTATAATTTCCCTCTTCCCTCTGGGCTTTATTCTTCCCGCTCAGAATGAGGGGCTCTCTTCCCTTTATTCTGTAAATGAGTATCTTTCTGCAGCGTCCAGCTCCCTTATCTTATGGAAATGTACCTTCTGCTACTCCCAGCTCCTTTATCTGATGGAAATCTACCCTTTGCAGCTCTGTAGCCTGTGCTGTTTCCATGGGCCCCTTAATTCCTAAAATGTTCTAAACCTGCCTATTCCCCCCCTTTCAGTAACAGTGGTCATCTTCTATTGGAACTATGAGAAGAAGGAAGTTCAGAGATGCTATTCGTTCTGCTGAAGGTAATTCAGGTAGGGAGTGAAAGAGTCAGGAATTGAACCCAGACCAATCTGATTCAAAATTAGGTAATATTTCATTTAACCATTGATGTCACAGACACTAGAAGAGAAGATGCATGATAAAGTATTTTTTTTTCTTTGAACTTACATTTGCTTTTTCATTAAAAGATATCTGGAGTTACTTCAACTAGATAAGTAGCCACAAGAGCATCACCCAGATAAAAATTTGACTGCCTGATTATGCGTGTGAACAACATGCCATAACTCCCAGTATTTGGTCACCATTCCAAAGATGTGATTTGACAAGACATGGCAGCGAAGGGAATAAAAATTCTTAACACTCCCATCGTTTTTTTTCCGGTGCCTGGGGGAGCTGCATCTATAATTGATTACTCAACCTCCAGCTGTTCTCAGAACTGTGTCATTGAAGTCATGAATTATTTGCTAAATCTAATATGTGGATAACAGTTAAATCAGCACACTAAGTTTATTTATCTGCTGCATAATTTCTTCTGTAAACACTCTTGTCCAAACAGAAGATACATACTGATCAAAGAAATTAGCCTAAAATTAATGGAAAAAAATATGATAATACAAAATATGATAGTACACGGAGAAGTGCCTTCTGTCATTCAGGTCAAGATGGCGTCACAAAATTTCCAAAGATCTTTATTTGGAGGATACCTGTAAACATTGTTGAGAGCACTTTCTGAAATCGCTCACTTATTTCCATAGGTATTATTATTTTGAATCCATCTCCTTGAATTTCAAGTGAATTCTAAAAAAATGAGGGAGACTTTGTAGGCCTAGATGGCAAAGCACTTTTTGCCAACTTTCTAATAGGAATTCCCTCAGGTCTTCCTTTTGTGCCCTCTTTCAGAAGAGTCCTTCTCACCTTTAATGTGCATATGAATCACCTCAGTATATTGTTAAAATTCTGGAGGTTTGGGGTCAAGGCTGAGATTCTGTAGCTGTCTCAAGCTCTCGGCTGCTACTGAGTCCTTGAAATGTGGCTAGTCAGAAGACAGATGGCTAAAGTAGACAGGAGAGTTTAAAATCTTAATAGCAAACCAAGAAGGCAAAATATATCAAAAAAAAATTTTTTTCTAATGATTATATGTTGACCAGACAATGTTATGGATATCTTAGATGGAATGACAACTAATTTTTTTCTTTCTTTAAATAAATGCTTTGCATTGTTTCCTTTTACAGCGCTCGTCTCACGGTCAAGAGTAGTATCTTATTCAATGAGACCCAGATGGTGTCTTAGTACTGTCATACTTTACTACTCATGTGTATTAATGAGACTACTTATTAATCTTTCCCAAAGGATTGTTCATTTTCTGAGTGTTGGGACTCTTCACGGTTGTCTCTCAAAGAATTAATAGGGTAACTAGCAAAGAAGAAGTTGTCATATTGGTTAGATATTTGCATGCCACAACTGTGAAAGTGCAGCCATCCTGTGGTCATCACAATACGTGATACAATGCAGGGAAAATATCATTTCTAAAGTACTAGCTTTTCTAAATTTCATATCAGGGGAGCTTAAAATAACTTTGTGAAAACTCATAATGCTCCATGTGTTCCGATATTATTATGGGAAATATGTGAAGTCATGTCATAGCTCCTGCTCAAATATATGATTGTTTTACTTGAAACCTAAGGAATGATAAAATGCAGTTCATAGGAGTTTTGTACAGGAAATCTTGAGATGATAAAATGTCTTGTAATTCTCAGTTATGAATGACTCCACTGAAATGGAAAAGTTTACTTTCAACCAAGTAATACTCTTCAAACACCAGAAACATTTTTGCTCCTGTAATCTATCACAAAATATACAGTATTATCAGGATCTATGTAGCATGCAGTGGAGCATGGTTTATGTGTGCCCAGGTCCATTATACATTTTAGACTTCTCTGAAATAGTATATATTGCTCCCTTATCAGATATTAAGGGGACTCAAAACTTAAGTTACAACTGTTAGAAATTTGGTACTGTGGTATTTCCTATATATGAGGCTGTAGGATGTAGTGATTAAGATCAATGTTCCTAGAGCCAAAATGTACTATGCAATTTACCACCTCTGTTTATCAATTTTCCTGTCTCTAAAAATGGGGCTAATAATTATACTTAAAGAGTTGTTGTAAGGATGAAATGAGTTAAAACCCGTACTATCTACAATAGTTTGGCATATAGTTAAGTATCTGATAGGGTTGTCATTATTAGATACTAAAATGTTCCTAGTTATGGTATAAACTATCAGCTGACATAAAAATTCAATGGCACAATGAAAAATCTACATTATAGCTAAACTATAATGATAAAGTATAATAAATTCTACCCCAGCCAGGTGGCCTAGTTAGTTATCCCTCTCATGAGCTGCAACAGTTGTTGGTTTGATTTCCAGTCAGAGCGCATACATAGATGGTGGATTTGATCCCTGGGGTACATATGTTTCTCTCTCACATTGATGTCTCGCTCTCCTTCTCTCTTTCTCTTCCTTTCTCTCTAATATCAATTTAACATATCATCTGGTGAAGATTTAAAAATACAATAAAATAAAAATTCTTGAAAAAAAGAAATGTACATTCTTTAGTTCTTGTGGTTACATTTCCACTGATGAAAAAACTTGAGGACAATTGTTTCTATGACGCTATTGTTTTCAAGCAAATAACTCACAATGTTTTTAAAATTCATTTGGAAACATTTCTCTTTTAAATCAGAACAAAATCTTAGTGTTTCTCACAGTTCAATATTCTACTCAAAGCATAAAATATTATTTTATCTGATAAAATTGAAAAAATATCCTGTTTGAAAAAACTACTTCATCTAATTTCAGCAATATTTTATCTTTGGATATTTGAAAGCATATTCTTTTTAGTTCAAGTCTCAATATTATTCAATATATAGGATTTCCAATGTAATCTTGAAGATATGGGTCATGCATTATTTATGTGCTCTGATGTATTAGCACTCAATAATCCATTTGCCACCTCTGAAACATGGTTGTTTCAATATTTTAACAGTCCCAGTGTGCAATGCATTCCATTATATTCTATATTTAAAAATTACAAAAATACATTTTGGAAAGAGACATGATGGCCAAATGTCAGTGATATGTTGGGTGGGATGCTGGCACAGAAAAAGAACATTAGGTCAAAACTAAGGAAATCTTAACGACATATGGACTTTAGTTAAAAAGCTGAATCAATATTGGTTTATTCACTGTGATAATTATACCACAGTATGGTAAGATGTTAATGCTGCGGTAAAACTGGAGCATGACATGCTTTGTAAGATTACTGTGACTCTTCTGTCAATCTAAAGTAATCTGAAATTATTGTCAAAAAATACACTTCAAACTTCTTGAAATTTTTAATACTAAAATTCTTCTCTCCATTCTCCCATCCCCACACCCTCAACACTGCTCTTTTCTGTCCTTCTCTCCATTATGATGTAATGCAGTATTCTTTCTAAGAAATCAGAACTAGGAATCTTTACAGGAGCCTACATTAAATCTCTATACTTATAAGTTAAAGTCTAAAAGTTTAAAATATGGGTGATATTTGTTTAAAAATGTATAAGCAGGTTTTAACTTTAAACTCTAATATGCTTGTTTACAATCTTAATGGATAGGAATTGTACTTGTGATGCTTAGAAAACAAAGTTTTGTAGTCTAGCTCTATACATATCTACAAATATTTCTAAATTTTTTTCAAATGGCTGAATGAATAAAGAGGTCTTTCTTAGAATACAAACCTATCATCTACTCACTAGTCTCTTCTACTTTCCTTCCTCTGGGAACAAATGTTAGTTTAAATAGAAAATAACAATACAGAATTCTTATTATACATCTTGGACAAGTTACTTCATAAAATTTAAACACTTATTTTTACTTCATCTCATATACTCTTACTCAATTTTACTAGGTTTTAAAAAATTTCATCTAGTTAAACTATACAAATTTGAGGTTTCATATTATTTTAGGGGCTTTTGGTACATGAGCACATTTTGATTCAGAATGAGTTCAAACAAACACATTTTGCAAGTGTTTTTGCTGAGAATATCTTTAGTATTTCATTCCTTGACTTCAGTATTCTATCACTGAACTGGTGTTTCTACTGTGATGCAAGGGGAGGGGTCAGGGTGCAGTCCCTTTTCTAAGATCATTTCTGCTCCAGAAGACCTCAGTCTCCTCAGAACCTGACCTCCTCCCACACACGAGTTCCCTGAGTCAGCACTGTCGCCTGCATTACAGGTCCTGTGCATTTTATTTTCCTTATGAGAAGTTTTCATTTCTGTTCCCTGATTTCTTGGATTTTGGATTCTATTTCCCTTCTAAAAATGATGGTGACATAATTCCACTTGTTAATATCCCTAATGACCATCTGATAACTTGATATTTAATGCTCTGCTTTTTCTGAATCTAAGGACTATTAGTGTTATAGAAAACCAGAATAATCAAACCAAGCTCAGAGAGTTTGGAGTTACATTTATTACATGCGGGTCCAGAAGAAAATGTTTCTCAAATTCTGGGTCCCAACATGCAGAATTTTTTCCTATTTATATGTTTTCACCTTCTTTGTCTCCCAAATATAGGATGTTTCCCGCCCCTTTGCAAGTTCTTAAAGGACCCCTATGTGCTGAGGCCTTGAGACCTCAACCAAAGGCCTGGCCTGGTGCCAGCACTGATAACTTTGTCCAGGGAAGGTTTAATGGCCTCTCTGAAGAGAGAATAGTTTAATTTTCCTTATTATGTAAGCAAGCAAACATTTACAGAAGCCAATAGCAAGGTTAAAATTTCAAACAACAGTTTTTATATAAGATGGATGCTTCTTTAGATAATAACAAAAATAATTTTGGAATTATAGCACATTTGAATTACTATAATGTCAGTGTTCTATAGTATAATGCATTTATTTACTGCACAACCCCAGCTGCTCTGGGCCTCTGGGCAGCGTGGGAAGGCAGAAACGCGGCTGTGGGCTGGAGCGAAGGTGATGCCGTCACCGAGGGGAAGAAGGCCCATTCTGTCAGGAATCTTCACTCATGCATCGACCACTAGTAATAATAATAATAAACAGATAGAGGAGATATAGTTTAAAGTTATTGAAAGCTCTTATGTCTGCTAATTTTTTGTTTTGTTATGCAGTTTTAGTGTCAGAAATGATATATATCTTCAAGAACTCTTGTTTTTTTATTTTTTTATCATCATAAATTAACAAATATCATCTGGTGGAATAAGAACATAATAACCAAGTCTAGAACTCATTCATATAAAAGAGGTGTGCTGAAGATCTAAATCAAGGAAGTTAGCAGTTACTTGTGGAAGTCAAAATTAGACCCTCTGTAACAGGAATCAGATGGGTGGCCGAAGGGTGAGCTGTGGAAAGGAAGGACAAAGCAAGTCAGGACTAGCAGCTGCGAGGGAAAGCATGACGGACAGCTCTGTATTTAGAGCTGTCTCAGGCTTGACTCTTTTAGAGTAATTACATGCATTAGCCTTCAAGCTCCAATTAGGATGACTCTCATGTAGCTAAATTACTGCATCAGATCCCCTACCTGGCTGCAGTTCTGCCTGGTCCCTGCCTGATTTTTCCATTGTTTCATTTCTAAAAAAAAAAAAAAAAACTTTGTTTCTTGCCTTTCGAACTCTTATAGGATCCTGACCCCTGCAGTCACTCCTATCCTCAGAAAGTCAGATAGGGTTTCTGTCATCGGAAAGTTCATCCTTATTTTGGCACAGAAGGCACAGAGCACCCTCAGGCCTAAGCTTAGAGACCAAGAATAAAAATGGTATGATATTTTTACATGGCACTTTTTTGGGGGTAAATCATGTATATGTTATTGTAAAATGGAACAGGTGGATTAGTTACTGTATCAACTCATTCCCTTATTTTTTCTTGCTGAAAGGTATGCACTCAATTATAATACAGCATGTAAATTAGATTAAAAATCACAAGTAAGACCAGCCTCACACCCCCTTCCTCCCGCCCCCAATAAAAATCCTGGACCATGAGAGTCCTCTGGGTCTCCCTGGGGAGAGACATTCACGCATGTCTCTGTAGTTCACAGCCAGACTTGGGGCAACCTCTGTGGCCTCAGACAAGGATGTTTTCTGAAGCCTATACTGGACCTTTAGGAGCTCCTTTTGGATTCAGGTTATTTTCTTGCTGTTTTTGCTCTGTGCCCTTTTCTGTAATAAATTTTAGCAGTTAGTATTACTACAAAAAATGCCATAACCAAAATGGAAGCTTTTCAGTTCTTTCAAAAAACATTGAGATCATAAATGAATAGCTTTATTTCATTACTGGTTAAAAAATCATTATCAAGTTTTTACCTTACTTTTTTCACCATAAAACTGACTAGGAATATCTGCACCTACCCATTTAAACACAATATACACTATGTATAATTATGTTACACTGGAATATAGAGAAAAGCAAAAGTTGTAATGGTACTTAGGTACAAATCCTAATTATATCCTCACATCTTTGGCATGAGACATAGGGACACCCGTAGCTAAAATTACCCCAACTCAAACCTAGTGTTTGTTTATTTGTGCTCACAAACATAGAGAAAAGAACTAAACAAGACAATTCAAGAAGTTTCAGGAACATTGTATGCTTCAAATCACAGCTATGACCTGCCACAACCTATCTCTGAGAAAGGCACACGATTTTCAATCTTTTAAGATGTGGTATTAAAAAGTTGATGCCAAAACCAGTTTGGCTCAGTGAATAGAGCATCGGCCTGCAGACTGAAAGGCCCCAGGTTTGATTCTGGTCAAGGGCATGTACCTTGATTGCAGGCACAACTCCTGTAGGGAGTGCGCAAGAGGCAGCTGATGGATGTCTCTCTCTCATCGATGTTTCTAACTCTCTATCCTTCTCCCTTCCTCTCTGTAAAAAATCAATAAAATATATATATATATTTTTTTTTAAAAAGGTTGAAATAGTTAGTGCATTATTTACTTTGTGATGGAAGCATTCCAACAGTTCAGGTAATCAATTCCTTTGTTCACGATCATTTATAGCACATCACAAATCAAAGAATAAAATACAAGTGTAGTACAGGTTTCTCACAGGAGTCTTGAGTTTTTCAAAGTTCTGACAGTTGACTTCTCACAGAGGCTAATAGGACAACCTGTTGACCAGAGTAAAGCTGACTTAATGAAACGTACTGCCTCATGTGAGGTTATCATTCTGACATTTTCTGAAAAGAAGGAGTTGAGAAAGTTAACTTTTGACTTTTTAAGCCTGGACTCCAGTAGTTTGAAGTGCATCTTTCAAAGAACTAGGTAAGTGCTGGGCAAAGTTTATGAAGTTTATGACACAACAGATTATGATCAACAAACACAGTGAGTCCAGGATCCTGAAATCAAACTTTACTGTTGCAAGGAGCTGTCCCAGAAAAGTTTAGGAACTTCCTGAAGGAAAGAGCAGTTATTCATTGGTTGATCATTTCATCTTTCTGAACAGAATGTTCTGGAACAAACACTTCAGTCACAGTATCATAGGAGATTTAAGTTCTCAGCCGGGAGATACAATTCCAATAGTGAAACCATCTGTTTCAGCAGGGTGTACTGGGAGACTTCAACTCCAACTTGGCATGCACACATGCAACCATCTAGTATGTCGAACACACTGTGTTATATGCTGTCTCCAATACATGAGCATTAGACCTTATAGGCCATCATGCAGTTTAATAAAAAGACAATGCAATGTGGGGTAACAAGTGTTTGATGGCAGATATATGGGGGCAAAACAGCAGCATATGGGAAGAAAAAAGAACCCATATTTGGGGGTTCTCAAAAGACTTCTTAGGAAAAATAATGGCTTGAATGAAATTTTGTAATGGAAGCTGAGAGAATCAATGTAAGAAATTAAAACATAGTAAATGTGAGGATATTTCTTTGGAGAAGAGCAACTTTTGGAATAATAGGACTTAGCATAGCTAGAATATCGAAAGGTCAATCTCCCCTATTTAGAAAAATTATATAATTATACATACATCTAAATTAGAAATGTATTTCTGTTACTCATACGTATTATAACATGCTAGAGGACCTGTGCACTGCGGGAGGGCGGGGGGCGGGGGGAGGGCGTTGTCCCTCAGCCAAGCCTGACCCTCTCTATTATGGGACCCCTCGAAGGATGTCCAACTGCCTGTTTAGGCCCGATCCCATTGCACTCCCAGGCTGGCCTGGGCACCCCTAACTTCTATCTCCTGTGGGCCTGGTTCTCCCCAACTGTCCTCCCTTGCAGGACTGTGTACCCCCTAACTGCCATACCCTGCTGGCCTAGTCACCCCAACTGCCCTCCCCTGCAAGCCTGATCACCCCTAACTGCGCTCCCTTGTAGGTCTGGTCCCTCCAAACTGCCCTCCTTTGCTGGCTTGATTGTCCACATCTTCCCTCCCCTGCTGGCCATCTTGTATCCACATGGAGGTGGTCATCGTTGACCACATGGAAATGGCCATATTGTTTGTTGGAGTGATGGTCATTTTGCATATTACCTCTTTATTATATAGGATATATATATGCATGTTATATATATATAATATGTCATGTTTATTATTTTTTGATTCTCCTAAAAGCCAATGTATGATCTGTAGACACAAATCTAAATAGTTCACATAAAAAATGAATTCATTTATGCTCAGATTTAATTTTGAAATGAAAGCTACTGTTGTTTAGACCTGATTTAAAATTGACATTTTAAGAGGTAATGATGGCAATCAGTATATCATCTTTTGAACCAATTAATTTTACCTTTTATATTTTGATAATACTAAGAATATGTAAAATGCCAGCAATTCCCCTATAATTGCATGGACCAGATTTAAACCTGGAGTATGAGAATTCTCTAAGGCAGTTTGAACTAAATTCATATTGCATTTCTTCCTGTGTCCTCAGTTCATTCAGGATCTGTTCAGTATGAGCTGCCTTTTTTATACTAGTCCTGTCAACATGGAAAAGATTAAGAATATATTTCTTTATTGTGAAATATCTTAAAAGAGTTTCTTCATTTTTCTATTGATTATAGATTTATTTTCATGGAAAGAAAAGATTTATTAATCTCAACTTTTGAGTGCATGGGTGCTTCCTATTAACAGTAAAAAATCCACATACTCATTCATCTCATTCCTTTCTGCTAGTTTGCCAGTGTTGAGCAAATTCTTATTTTTAGCCAATATTCCATGTTAGTGAGTTCAGGACCTTTATTTTTTTTAATTACCTATTTGCATGTCATATATATATATACTTCTCCCCTGTCAGCCACGAAAGAAACATTTTTTGTTTGTTTGTTTAATAATGCTGGATTTGAATTTTAATTTTCTCTTGCTCAAAGAAACTTAACCACAAAAATAATAATTAGTGACTTACCTCAAGTTCAGTTAAGCACTGGGATATTTATTATATTTAAAGTCACATCTCTGTTATATGGAATGTGAATTCTAATCCATTATTTTTAAAAATCTTTTTAATATGTTATATTTTCTCATATAGATAATTATTTTATTATTTTTGTAATAAAAGATGAGACTTTTAAGGGGATCATGATGATTTCTTAGATGGAAGATTAATGAATTATGTTTGGGGCTTATTTCTTCAACCAAGGAACAAAACCAGCATCAATGATGTTCCATCTACATAAAGAATATCAAGATTTCCTTTATTATTTCTAACCCAATTTATTTTATTTTTTCTTAGTAGAGAATGTGACCATATCAAGAGACATCTATGGCCTTTCAAGTGCTTAAAAGGAGTACAAAAATTGAAATGTGTCTTTGATGCTGTCAGCATGCTTACAATAGATGACAAGCAACTAGCTTCACTGAGAAATATCTAAATGTCCACCTAATGCATGATGACTAGAAATGACAGAGATCCTAACTGCTAATTCTTAAGAAACTGTTTCAAAATATTAGTAGAAACATTAACGTTTCTGGAGTGGGACCCATCATCTGACAGTGACATGATTGCTTTAATTTTTTTCTCTTTCTTTATGTCAAAACAACCATGGCATATAATTTCACTACAATCCCTCAAATTATGCTTATTTATTATTTTCAATTATACTGCGTAAATGACAGTCTGCTTTCTGAAGAAGATTTTAGATGAATTGAAATGAAACTTCTTTTCAGAGGACATTTCTGTGTTGCATAATATAGAATACAACATTAAAAGAATATAAAATTCAAGATACAAGAAAGAAACCATCAGAGCATAGTTACAAGAAAAAAAAAAAAAGCTAAAAGCAGCATGGCCAATAAGTACTGGACTGTCTCTTTAAAGACCTCCAGTGGGCTAATCTGCATGGTGGGTATTTCAGATATTTTTAAACTGACTTCTGTAATCTGATGAGGGTAAAGTTAAAGTGCTGTGGGTTTAAGGAGGGCATGGAAGATGAAGAATGGCAGTCATGGAATAAAGAACACTTCCAAGACATGTGGAGAAAGCTTTATTTGGTGAGAGAAACAGGGTGATAGAAAGTTTAAACTTCTAAGAGGAGAGTTGAGTATGCTTATTGTAGGGAGAGAGCCCATGAAGAGGGAGATTACTAGAGACACTGATTGTTAGAGATTTAGATCCCTATGATGAGGCTAAAAATATGGTGGGTGTAGATGATTGGAAATAGTTAGAAAATTAATGAGAAAAAAAAAGAATGATGATACAAATATATAAGATTCACATCAGCTGCTGAAAATATGATGGATTTTTTTGTCATCTCTTTCCCTGGTGGTTTTTATTTGCTCATAATAAAAAAAAGTGAATGTTGATAAAGAATATATAGATACCATTTTTTGAATTCTAAAATTGTAGAAGGTACTCTATGGAGTAGATAAAGCAAAAAGGTCCTTTCCTTCAGTAAAATTACAGGGTGTCTCCCTAAAATGTATGCACACTTAGAATGATTATAAAGTCAGTACTTATTAACATACAGTTCATTTTAAAAATGTAAAAGAATCTAAAGAAATGAAGAATTATTTTGGTCAATGATTACTTTAAAACTGATTACCATTCTGGTCCACGCACTGCTGATAACACGAAGCAATGCAATTTCAAACATCAAGAATCATTCCATTTGATATTTGTGAGCCTTCAATTCATTGACTGTTGTCAGTTTTGTACTATAACTTTATCTTTTATGTATTCCCATAAAAAAAATCTAGTGACACTTTAGGATAAATATTCTGTGTTCAAAGAATAGTCTTGCTTCACTCATCATTTCAAATCAGTTAAACTTGAAAAGGAGTGAAAATTAAGTATTATCAGCTACTAATTATGTATGCATTTTTGGGGACACCCTATATAATCCAGTTGGATATAATCAATTAAAATTAGTTTTAAAAACAAGTAATTCAAAACAACAATGAATAACTGATTTCCATACTTCATATATATGAATAAAAAGTTATTTTGTTTGTGGATAACCTCCTCATTTTTATATTTATTTAGACACATTTAGGAAGAAAAAAAATCATGCTCCATGTGTGTGCAACATATAGGTAAAAGTTCAATTTTCCACAGGGTTTTCTCTATTCTGCTTTAATTAATAGTTCTGAATGTGGCTCCTTTCTGGCTGAGATTTCTGTATAACCAGGAAGAATCCTGATAACAAGGAGCTCTGAGGTGTAGTTCTAATACCATAAGCTGACAATGTCTATAAAGCACAGAACATTTAACCCATTGAACTAAATTCAACTTGATTTAACTAAACTAAAATCTGAGAATAATACATCAAGTAATTAAACTAGAACCCACAGTAACTTTAGAGCAGTGGTTCTCAACCTTCCTAAGGCTGCGACCCTTGCAAACAGCTCCTCATGTGGTGGTGACCCCCAACCATGAAATTTTGCTACTGTTATGCATCGTGATGTAAATATCTGCATTTTCCAATGATCTTAGGCAACCCCTGCGAAAGGGTTGTTCAACCCCCAAAGGGGTCGCGACCCACAGGTTGAGAACCGCTGCTTTAGTGTCTACTGAATTTTTAAGTTAATTATTACCATAAACAGTACAGGAATAATTAACTTTCTCATATTGTTTGCTGCTATTCCTTTTTTTGGTGACAGTCCTGGATTAGTTTAATCAGGCTTTGCAAGCTGGCTCTCAATCAGCCCAGTTGCTTTATTAGTGTTCTAATTTTCTATTTGTTTTTGACAATTGGAGATTTGACTAAAGGTGGTAAAGTGTTAACGCCTTTCTGCTAATCCGATGCCCAACTTCAACTGTTTTATGTTGTTGTTGTTGTTGATTTACTAAGGTAATTATACTAACAAAACATAGTTTATTTTTCTTTTTTAACAAAATATATTTTAAATGTTAGAATTAAAATAATAGAATTCTTAGATATGTGTATATATATATATATATATAAGGTAAGTGAATACATACATATATATATTGAAAGTTACTATCTTATATAATAACAGTAATAGTGAACATTTGTTATATGTTTGATAATATGGCAGGTTTATTTAATTAAATTTATGTGATCATTTAATTCTCACAATAAGTAGATGATTGATTCTATAGGTCCAATCTTATAGGTGATAACATGGAAGCTGAACACACTTTTGACAATAATTCAGCTAATAAAGGCCTGTTTTGTGCTGCAAATACAGGTTAGTCTCTGAGCACACATCGGCTTCTATTCAATACTAAGAAAACATAGCCTTCTCCATGCCTGATTTTTCCTCAATGGAGAAAGCAAAGCTAATAATCATTTCAATTATTATCCATTCCATGTATTGTCAAACAAGCGAAGCTCTTCATATTGTAATCTCTTACTCAGCATATACTTTGTTTTCAATGTGAAGGCAATTGCTCGTTCGGCCACACACTCCAAAATCTTTACACTTTAAAAACTAATTTTAAATATAATTCAGCTTTCTATATTTCAAGAGGATAATGTAGCTAGAGAGCATGTCTTAATGTTTGAAAAATATTTTGCTTGGTTTTAGTTTGATTTTAAGTTTCAATTCTCAAGTGGACAGATCGGAGTTTCTGAATATCGTTTCTTACCTTGAAAAGTAAATAAATGTAGGTATAATAATCTCCATCAATCCTTATAAATTAATTTTTTGTTATTGTTTGCTGCAAAAAGCTTTATTGTTTTATTTGGTCCAATGCATAGGGGAGGGTGTCAGGGTAGTTAAAGGAAAGGCTAGTGGTTTTGGAGAGAGGCTCAGGTAAAAATCAGACACCAGGGGATGCAGAGGGGCCCCTCAAAGGCCTCTGGGCTCCAAAGGCTCCTGGCTGTGCTTGGGGGTGAGCCTTTCAAAGAGATCCTCGCCCAGCCCAGCCTGGGGGCCGGCAGCCTGCGGGCCGGCAGCCTGCGGAGGTGAGTCAGGTATCGCCCATCTTCTTGATGAGTTTCACCTCTCACCCCGGAAGTGGTTCCACAGGAAGTCACAGGGTCTGCAGGGAGAACCCAGGGCCTGCAGCTCCCAAAGGGTTCAGGTTCCTCTCCAAGGCCAGGGCGCTTCCATGGTGTCTTGGGAAAGCTTCAGCACGTCCTGGAAGAGGCTGAGGCCACCGCTCTGGTTATGCAACTTTTAGAGATGCTCAGCGCCCTCAGCTTCTTCTCCACCAGCTCTTGGAAGAGGTGGCCCATGCCCTCCAGAGCCACATCCTCAGGTCAAAACAGAAGCCCAGAGAGAGGTAGGAGTGGGGCCCACAGACGCAGGTTGGCCAGGCGGTTGACGGTAACCTCCACCTGGGTGGAATAATTCTGACAGATTTGGGAGCTCATGGTTATTTGGCAATAAAGAGTTAAAGTAGCAAAAAAAAAACAAAAAAAAAACTGGTGTGCTAGCTGGTCTCAGAGGTGGATCTGAAGGTGGATAAGATGCTGGAGCGGGGTCAGAGGCTGGAAGAAGGGGCATCCCTGGGTCTGTACGTCCAAGCACTGTTGAAGCGAGAGACTGATCCGGGACCACAGAGGGCACTGCTGTAGCTTAACATTTTTTAAGGGAGGGATAGATCTATTAAAGTGTTTTGGTTTTCACTGTAAACGGGTCTCATTTATTAGCTGATAAAAGATTTCAAAAATGTGTTAAAAATGCTATTATGTTGACATCAAACAGTTTCTTGTAATTGTCACTTACAAATACAAATTGGTCAAACTAGTTTATAGGCCTATTAAGCTTTAATTCTTTTATTCTAAGCATATCTTAATTTATATTTAGAGTCCTAAGGTTAATATATTGACAAAAGTATACTTCAATGAATAGAATGTTTTTTATCTGATTCTTGAGAAAATTTTTCCCTGGGAAAGTCTAATTTGAAAAGGAATACCAAAATTAGGAAATGCAAATTGCATCTGGGGAGGCCGCTTCTAAGAACTTAGATTCTCAGACATTTCAATACATTCGGAGAAATTAAGAAAAGGCACTTAGCTGAAGTTAGCATACTTTGCAGTTTGGCAGTCAGAAGTCCAAAATGGGTTGTACTGGGCCAAAGTCAAGGTATGGCTGAGTTCCTTTTGGAGGCACTGCAGTAAAAACCTGTTCCCTTTCCATCTTCTAGACATCACCTGCATTCCTTGGCTTATGGCACTTTATCTTCAAAGCCAACAGAGTGGGTTGAGTTCTTCTGTTGTCTTTCTGGTTCTCATTCTTATGCCTCCTCTACCACTTTTTGTTGATTGTTTTTGTTTGTTCCTTTGTTTGTTTGTTTGAGAAAGAGAGGAAAGGAGATAGAGAGATAGAAACATCAATGAAAGATAAATATTATGAAATAGCTGCCTCCTGCATGCACCCCACCCCCAACTCCCCACAGGGGATCAAGGCTACAACCAGGCATGTGACTTCACCAGGAAACAAACTGGTGGCCTCTTGGTTCCTGGGTCGATGCTCACCCATTTGAGTAACACTAGCTGGACAACTTCTACCACTTTTGAGGGTCCTTGTCCTTGCATTGGGCCCATCAGGTAATCAAAGATCATCAACTTATTTCAAGGTGAGACATTTATCTATCTTAATTCTATCATTAGAATGTGGACTTTGTTTTTTTGTTTTGTTTTGTTTTGGGGTCAGGGGATATTCATTTTATCTTCTACAATCCCAATCAATAAGTAACTAAGTCTTGGAGACTTGTGTTTCACATGATTTCATAACCCTTCCTCATGTCTCCTACACATTCTCTTTTACATATTTTATGTTCCGATTCCAAATCACCTAACCTCATTTCCTCAATTAGAAACTAGGAAGCATGTTTCCAGTAGTCCTGTGCATTGAGTAACTCCGTGTCTCATAAAAGTGACTTAAGTTTACCCCTTTCATTTTAAAAACAATACATAATATAAAATGAGTAACACAACTAAAATTGACTTGATTTATCAATTTTAAATAATGGCACATTAACAGTCAAGTTTAAAAGCATTAACGTATAATTTAAACTTAATTTGAATGAAATACCTTCTCATCGGTCATATAAGAAATTGAAGTCTATTCCGTAAAAGTTTCTCTTTAGCCAAAGTGATGAGGTAAGATGATGCTATCTTTTCTGTGTTAAAAATAGTCCTTGAATCTTCTGTACTTAGGAGAAAAAGTGTTATTAAACTACCATTATTATATTTGGCAATAATAGCTAATACAAGAGACTAGGATACTACATATAATATTTCTCTGTAGGTTATGTTTAACATGATAATTTGGGTACTACAATGAAAATACTCAATTATGTAGAAATGTTGTGACTGCCTGGGTGGCAGTAATATGATAGAAATTTAAAACTCCATTTAGCATATTTTTGACATGCTGCATTTTTTTAATACTCATAACAGAATCCCTTCTGGAACAATCTTTAAACTAGATTCAGCACTAACACTTTTTATGGATTTTATGAATATAAGATAATGTACATCCATATTAAACACCATTTGTCACTTAAATATCTTTGATATTGAGTAATTTTGAATCAAAGAAGATAATATCCATGGATTTTTGAAAAATGACTCCAATTATAATTTTTACTTAGCTGCTAATATTGTTGATATCTATCTTGTTTCATCAAAGTGGAAAAAATTAGTTAGGATTATCTCAGTTTTCATGGTGTCTAAGCTAAATACTGTTAAATTTATGGGAAATTATCATTGTCTTATTATATGTGATAGTAAATTGTGTTTAGCTATCTCCCCAAATTGGAGACCATGTTTTACATTCTTTAAACTTTCAGGAGGTGAATGAGAATTGCATGAGCTTGAATGATAAGGACTCAAGCTTTTTATTTTTATTTTTTTGCTTTTTATTTTATTTTAGATTCATGCAACAAAAAAGATCTTGCTCAAAAACGATAAGGCAGTATTTTATTTTGAGGCATATTAAATGTTCTCCTTGGTTACCAGTATTCTCTTATTGTTCCTACCAACAAAAGTGCAGATTTGTCTTTTCCTTTTAACTGTTTTCTAATGCCATCAGTATTCCACAGGTCTTTTGAAACTGCTTCTAAGAAGTTAACAATATGTCTGCAGCATAAATTCTGGGTCAACTAGACTTAATTGATTGAATTTTTTTCAATAGAATGTATGAGGTACAAATTTATGTCCTTAGAATAATTAAGGCTTGAGAATTATTTCTAATTACTATTGTAATATTTGGTGAGCCAAATAGCACAACAACCCAATCAAAACAAACAGACAGACTCCTGGTAGCATGTGATGCTGTGGATTCTTTTCTATTTACCACAGGAGGGTCATTCACTGTTCATAAAAGTTCACGAGAATTTTTGGAAAATGTATTTTCTATTCTTTATCTTCAGACTGTGCTTTGTGGAACACTGTTTGTTATTTACTATTCTTTTTTGAACATTTTTTAACTATCATTTGCTGCTATTCTCACCTATCAACATGGAGTATTATCAAATAACACCCCACAAATCTTTTAAGATAATACTTAGGTCATGAGTTAATTTTTTTATTTGTATAGTTTTATTTTCAAGATTTATAATGTTGGGTCCTGTATATAGAAACATAGCAAAAAATATATTCATGTTTAAACAGTCACAATTGTGATATTATCTAGAGCTAATTAGCATGCACATATAAAATAATCATGTAGCTCTATTTGATATGAATGTGTTCATTTCTAAATACTTACAATGCACATCTTTCATGTGTAAATATTTTTAATAAAGTCCTCCCAAGTTACATGCTGGCCAAATATTTCAAAAAAGAAGGAGTCACAGAATATGTGACTGGAATGAAAACCACAATAATCCAGCCCCTGTGGTTGCTAAACATCTGTGTGACGCTTTTGCATATTACAGATTCACAAAAACAGAATTGCACTTATAAAAATTAAATGTCTAGGAATACAGGCATAATGAAGTGTGTATTTTACCGGTGTTCTAGAAACTTCATCACACTATAAAAACTTGAACACCAGGTGGATGGCATCTTTTAAGTCACAAAAATGAGACATGAGATCAAATAGAAGTATGCAGTTGACCCTAACAACACAGGGGTTAGTGACACTCAGTCAAAATTTTGCATTCAATTTTTGACTCCAGAAAAAGTTAATGATTCCCTCACTACCAAAGGGGATTGGTTCCAAGACCCACACAGATGCCCAAATACATGGATGCTCAAGTACCCTAGATAAAATGGCTTAGAACAATACACATAATTGGCCCTCCATCAAACTCCCAACCACTGTTCCAAAACTGTGCAGTCATTTATTGACCAAAAAAAAAAAATGTGTGTATGAGAGGACCCATACAATTCAAACCCATGTTATTCAAGGTTCACATGTATATCACAGGACTGGTCACACACAAATAAGCAGAAAGAAAACCTGGTACAAAGTGAATGGCAAAATTAAACTTCTCAGAAAATTGAGATGCTCTATCAAATGCTCTGAGCTATAATTCTGACCAAAGTAGAAAAATCCCCAAATAACAGAAATGAGAGAAATTTATGTGACACCAAATCAGCCCTTTGAAAACAAAAAGCAAAAGGATATTTTAAGACTTTTAGTCAATTTCTCGTTTTTAAAGCTTGCAGAACAATTATACACAGAAAAAAAATTGTCATATTAAAAATGATTTGTAAAGGAATAATACCACACCCACTGTGGAATAACTCGATGCTATTTTAGGAGCCTCAGGCAGTCGCATTGCTATTTTAGACTCCCCAAGAGGCAAAAGCGAGGTCACAGCACAGAAAGAATTAAGGAAAAGCTGTATGCTACCTGCATTTTTGTGGCTGTGGGGTGGCAAGGTAAATGGCCTGCAGCTATGGCAGTGGAACTAATCAAACATGTACACCTGATTAAGTTTGATGTGTTAGAGCGCATTTGACCTCCTGAAGAGAGAAGTCATGGATTTCATAATGAGGCTCCAAATGGAACTCATATAGCCACAGCCCTGAGAATATTTGCTGTGAATATGCTTTTCTTATAGAAAAGTATCATCTCTGATACTTTTTGGCATTAGTTTAAAATTATAGATTTGATAGATCCCACTCCATAAAAGATCACTCAAGTAAGTTAAAGAAATAGAAATTCTATCATCACCAATGGGACACCAATTGAAAGACTAATATATTACTTTCTCACTATAATTTACAGAAACCATATTGCTAACACGTCATCACCTTTCCAGGACAGTGAAAACTCTTAATTGTCTGTTTAGAAATCCCTAATCAGTAGCCATATTCTCTAGCTTTTCTCCTTTCTAATTTTAGTTAGAGGGAAAAAACAGCACTGAAATTGGTTATTATGAGAATTGTTACTCTTTATGAAAACAAGCATGTGATTGATAAAAATCCCAATGTATTTTTATATGTTAATAAGCAATTTGGGATGTTTTAAGTCAAAGTTGCATTTAGTACAAAAATGTATTTAACATACATTCTGAATAAACAATGATCTAAACAGAAGATAGCTGATTTTCCATTTTCTCAATAGAATAATTAATAAGTTTTAGGGCATATTGATTAATAAACTTTTAGGAAAATAGATTAATAAGATAAATATCTATGATAATGATTTAAAAGATTTTAGATAGGTCATCTATATATTCTCTATATAAAACCTCATACATAAATTTAGCAATATTATTATCTGTTCTCACATTTTATATAAATATGTAACACAAACTCTTTACATGAATCTTTGATGTTGACATCTATTTCTAGCACTAATTTTGACATCATGAAATGTTTTTCCGAAGTTTCGTGTTTCCCCAGCCCCGCAAAGCCTCTAATCTGTCATCTAAGTTTCTTAAGAAACTACGTATGTTAACTCTGAAAAATTTTATCCATAACGTTATTTGCAGATGATTAAGGCAGTATTATTTTAAAATTTTACCTCAAGGCACAAATTCATGAATGCTAAAATGTATTCACTTGCAATTGTGAGGTCTTACCTTCAGCTATAAAGTTAACTTGGTTAAATGTCTTTACTTGTTATTTTATCATTCTGCGGTATTATACATAAAGTCATCTAAATCTTTAAGATTTTTCAGGAAGTACAGCTTGTTGACAATAGGACAATTAAGAGACACCCCAGGCAAAATAAAGAAATGATAAATAAGGGAGTTTGGGAGAAATCACAATTTCCCTCAGGTGTAGAATCTAAAGAACAATATAAACAATCAAACAAAACAGCAGCAGACTCATAGATACTCTCGGAGAACAGACTGATGGTGGCCAGAGGGGAGGTTGTATTGGGAGACTGAGTGAAAAAGGTGAAGGGATTGAGAAGTACAGATGGACAGTAGCAAAATAGTCAGGGGGATGTAAATTACAGCATAGGAAATACAGCCCTTGATATTGCAATCACTGTATGGTGCCCGGTGGGTACTGGAAATGTTGGCGGGAACACTTTGTCAAGCGTATGGTGTACACCTGAAACTAAGGCAAATACTAACTGTAATGGTGGGGGGTGGGGGAGTGGAAGTCTCCATACCTGCCATCCACAAAAGAATATGACAGCAGTAATGAGCACAGACTTTTGATGTCCCCTAGACTTGGGTTCAAGTATAAGTCAGCCATGTTCTAGCACTGTAACCGTCAGTACTTAGTAAACCACATAGTACAGAGCCATGTGCCTGAAAAGAGCAAAATTCATCTACCAGGAGGCAGCGGTTACTTTGGCAATGAGGAGGTTGATGAAGGCAGAATCCAGGTTCCCTGGAATAAGGAGAGAATAGGAGAGAGGGAGATATTTACAGCAGGAACCATAAACTTCATAAAATATTCCATGAAGCTTGGCTGATCCAATAAGAATCAGATTAAAACAGCAGCTCTTGGGGAATTATAATGAGATATATTTGTCTGCCTCTCTCCTTTCAATTATGAGTGAACACATGTGATATCAGACAGTGAAGAATGAGAGTAACAAAATAGATCACATGAACATATCTGGAGGCACTTTTAAATCTCTGCAGCAAAACAGCACTTACAATAAAATTCAGCCCAAAGGCCAGATTGTGATCTCTGAGTCTCAATTTGGGCTTCATGTTCCTAATCTGTAACATTATAGCATTTCATAGGAATGCTGTCAAATTTAAATGGGGTCACATGCATTGCATACAGCGCAGAGTAAATGATACCTCTGAGTCCTATATGCTAAGAGCTCTCCCCTGAGCTCCAGATTATAGCATCTCCTCTTGGCTCTCAGGGTTGGAAGGGCGACAACCATGCCAGTCGTACATCTCAGCCATGCCTGGTTCGGCGCTGACCCATGGACACCGTGGGGTTTCAGCAGGATAGTAACATCTCCCAATACGACCTCCCCTCAGGCAACCATCAGTCTGTTCTCTGAGAGTATCTATGAGTCTGTTTCTGTTTTGTTTGATTGTTTATAGTATTGTTCTTTAGATTCGACATCTGAGTGAAATCGTGATTTCTCCCAAACTCCCATATTTATCATTTCTTTACAGAATGCCTTAACCTTTACACATCCAAACTGCCTGCCAGACAGCTTCTCTTACTGGCCCATGGACACCTCAAACACATGCTCAAAACGAAACTACCAAACCCACCACTGTCACCACGAGATTGCCACTGCCATTTCCTCTCCTCCTCTTGCATTTTCTCTCCACTCGTTTGTTTGATCCTCTGTTAAACATCTCCATCTAGGCAGTTATCCCACCTAAAGTTGTGGAAGGCAAAACATCCCTCTCTCATTCTTCACGCACATCTGGAGAATGACCTAGTCCTGTGTCTTTTCCCCTGAGCTTTTTTACACATCCATCTTCTTTCCTTTTCAACCTGCCACTAATTATTTGTCTTATGTCTCACTGCTTAACTGATCTCTCAGCTTCCAGGTTTGCTCCTCGCTAACCCCCCTTCCCAGCTGATGTTACTATCCTGCTGAAACCCCGTGCGTGCCTCCTTGTTTTCCCGCTCACTCTAGCCTCTCTGGCCTTCACATGTCAAAGCTCCAGAAAAGTCAAAGTAACGGTGGTTCTTTTGCACCTCAGTTTTTGTATACCTCCTTTGCCTTTTTTATCTTATAAGATATACATAGTAGTTGTGAAAAATCTTAATGAGTACAGTCCTCCATGACTGTACCTTTCTTCCTTTTCAATCTTTCTTATCTCATGTGATGATGCTGCTCCCGATGCATCAGATCCATCATCCCTTTTGAACATTCTGTAACACCACCCCCAAATTCCCACCCAAACACACAGGCACTGATGGAATTAGTCACCATGCTCTCTTCTTTACATCCTCAATCTTATAGGCTGCTATGTAGGCATTTTCACCTTTTTTTTTATATATTCACTGTAACCAAAATAAAAGTATTATCTCATCCGCACTGCATTTTTACCTTTTCTTATATATTCACGGTAACAAAAATAAAAGTATTATCTCATCCACACAAATAAATCCTAACTATAATTTAGTTTGCATTCTTTACATTTTGTTTCTGTATTTCTGAAAATGTGAAGATGTAAATTTAATTATCTGCATATAAACATACCTATAATCTTATTAAAATGGATTATACGTATTTTACATTTATTTTGCTTTTTTCCCCCAGTTAATATGACATGAATAGTCTTTCTAAGCAGCACAAGTATTTCAATATCTGAGGGCTACATAGTGTTTTATACTATGGATGAAGTATAATTTAAGGTTGATGTATTGATGTCCATGTGTTAATGGACATTTCACTTCTCTCCAATACTTTGCTATTATATAAAAATATATATTATTCCAGGCTGGTATTGCTCAATGGATAGAGCATTGGCCCGGGCACTGAAAGGTTGTGGGTTCAATTCCCAGTTATGGGCCCACAACTCTGTTGCAGGTACAATCCCTGCCCCTCCTTGTGGAGCCTGTGGGAGGTAATCAACCAATGTCTCTCTCACATTAATGTTTCTCTCTCTCTTTCTCTCCCTCCTTCTCCATCCCTCCCTTCCACTTTCTCTAGAATGCCATGGGAAAAAATATCATCTGGTGAGGAGTAACACACACAAAAAGATACAAAGAAAACAATATTAAAGTGAACTTTAAAAAATAAAAAATGCTGATGTTTATATTAGAAAAGATCACGTTAGTTGCAATAACAAACAACTTAAAGCCGCAGTGGCTTGTCAATGTTTATTTCTGGTGCGTGCTGTGTGGCCTTCCCAGGTCTATGGCAAAGCAGAGCTAGAGCAAGCTGTCAGTGCAGGCTCAGGTCAGAAGTGATATTGTGATTTGTCACTCACTGACCGGAATTGTCCCAGCTACATGAGAACTGGGAAATGAAGTACCTCTAATAGCTGTGTTATTAATAACTAATAGACAGACACAAAGAATGCATATTGTGCACTCCCTTTGTAAAAAGTTAAAAAAAAGCAAAATAAAATATATTAGCAAATCAGTATGCTGGGCACTTTTGTGTAAAAGAAAAGATTACAGGGGTGTTTCATTGTGGTGAGTTATTGAGCCGTGCTTTTATGTTTGGTTCCTAATATGTATTATATTTCAATAGAACTAGTGCTAAAGTAAAATAAAAGGAAACAAATAAACAAAAAAAAACCCACTAGTGGGTCAGACTCACTGGGAAGATGGAATGAAAAAGGTTTTTAGCAAAAGTAAAAGTTTTGGTTTTACAGAGGAGATATTCTCTTCTTAACCATTCGATAAAATTTTCTTTGGAATGTAAATATCTATTTTCAGCAGGAATCTTTTCAGTGTTCTATAACGGAAACGCAAGCCCAGCTAGCTGATTCACAATGCAAATTTTTGGCTCACTAACTAGATCTAGACATTGTTCTGCATTTCGGCTCTGCTAGATGTCAGATGCTCCAACTCTGCTGTAAGCAATTTGTTGTTCATTTCTCTCTCTCTCAACTCTCATTGTGTATGTGCTTTTTTGATATCTGCAGTCTCTCCCCAGATGGTGGAAAAGAAGAATTTGGGGGAGATTCAGAGATACTAAGTTCTTATAGTACCAAATTTCATAGGAGAAAAATTGATCTATCCCAAAGTACATATGGATTTCCTCAAATAATGTGATCTGATTGACTTACATGGGCTACACAATCAACACACCTGCCGTACAGGGCTTAGAAAAAAAGTGGCTCCTTAATTGAAAGGAGAGAGGCAGACAAATATATCTCCTAATTCCCATAGAGCTCCCATTAATCTGATTCTAGCTTCTTGGAATATTTTATGAAATTTATTTTTATGGTTTCTGCTGTAAATATGCCCTTCTCTCCCATTCTCTCCTATTCCAGGTAACCTGGTTTCTGCCTTCATCACATCCTCATTGCCAAAGCAACCGCTGCCTCCTGGTAGATGAATTCAGAAATGGTTTATTTATTATTTTATTGCTTGACTCTTCGACCTTCCTTTGTTTTCCTAAAGAGAAGAGATTTTCTTGATTTATTCCTATTTATCTTTATATATATATATATATATATATATATACATATATATATATATAAGCCACCTCTCACTTCTACTGCTCCTGCCTTTGTTTAAGAGCAAATTTCCAAAATCCTCAGTATTCAGTCATACTTTCTCTGACAACTAAGCAGAGTGATCCTCTGTTTGCAATTACTTATATTAATATTAGTCAGTATAACTCCAATTTGTCCTTAAATCTAGGTTAGGTGTGTTTTTTTGAATCAAGATTAGCCAAGATCTTCCAGAACAGTAGTTCTTAACCTTTTTACTGCCTCAAACCTTTAATACAGTTCCTCATGTTGTAGTGACCTCCAACCATAAAAAAATTATTTTTGTTGTTATTTCATAACTGTAATTTTGCTACTGTTAATGAATTGTAATGTAAATATCTGTGTTTTCAGTTGGTCTTAGGCTCTAACAGCAGCAGTTCTCAACCTGTGGCTCACAACAGGGTCACCTAAGACCATTGGAAAACACAGATATGATTCATTATCAGTAACAATTACAGTTATGAAGTAGCAATGAAAATAATTTTATGGTTAGGGGTCACCACAACATGAGGAACTGTATTAAATGGTTGCGGTATTAAAAAGGGTGAGAACCACTGCTCTAGAACATTTTGGCAAACCCCTAACAAAATATGCACGTCATTTTATTGTAATTACACTAAAGACCCAGTGCACAAAGTTTGTGCACTGGTGAGGGAGAGGGGGTTTCTCCAGCCCTGCTTGCACCCTCTTGCAATCCAGAACCACTGGCTCCTAACTGCTTGCCTGATTGCCCCTAACCACTATGCCTGCCTGCATCAGGACCCCTAGCTGCTCACCTACTTGCCTGATCACCCTTAAATGCCTCTGCCTCGGCCCCTGTCATCACGGCTTCATCTGGAATGATGCCCGGAAGGTCATTTGGCTGTCTGGTCTAATTAGCATATAGATTATTATTATAGATTTTGTCTCTCTCTTCTAGTTGCACATAAATTACTTTAGACTAGAGTCTTTAAGTATCTATGCCAAGATTCCAGAGATGAGTTGGTAGGCAATAGCTATAACAAGATGGGAAGATAGGAAATTAAGAGTATTTAAATTCATCTACTTGACAGACTCAATTTCACCTGTGAACTAGGAAGCTCAGTAATGTATTGATATAAAAGTCTATGGAGCTGGAGTATTTGACAGGAGTGAATACTTTTCAAGAGCTGATAAGGAACAAAAACTATTCCTGAGAGGTGCAGTTGTCTCCTCCAGAGTTTCTAAGTCTCACAATGTTACGGTCTCCCTCACTGATGCTCACTTCTCCAAATAGGACAAGGGAGATATCTGGATTGATTAGAGATAAAGTGCTCAGTAGAGGGAAGGATAGAATAAAGAACATGTAGAGAGAATGTTTCTAAGAGAGTCATTCTGATGTAGCACATTTAGAGTCAGCTTGCTTAGAGAGAAAATTTGAAGCTGTTGAGAGACTGAAGGAAAAAAGAAGGTAAAGACTTGACATATTAATGAAGTAAGGATCTTGTGTAATATATTAGGAAAGAATAATTTTTTCCCCTTTCACTTACCATTTCATTTTTGAAAAATGCATATGTACCTGCTTTACCACTTATTATTCTCCATAGTTTGTTTATAAACTATAATGATAAATTCTCTAGTTGCTACTATATTGAGACTGTTTTTTGAAGATTACCTTTCAGTTCAAGTTGATAAATCCAAATGTCTAAAAAGTCATTCTTGCTAGCACAAATGTCAGCATTCCTTATTCTTTTGAAAGTTTTATCTATCTATTATTGTTTAGTTATACCCCCATTTTTTTGAGAAAGGGTCACATGATCACCACTAGCCAATCAACATGATTCTATCTTCTCCAGAGAAGGGTATTTCTATCAGGCTAAGGCAAGCATGTGCATCCCAGCTATTGCTCAGAACTTATATATAATGTGTCAGGGACATAGAAAAATATGCTAGCTTGGAGCTTCTGGTAGGGGGTTACTAATTATAATCTGAAAATAAGCCAACCTTATGAAAAATATAGCAGAAAGTTGAGCTAGAAACATCATAATGAAGTGTTTTGGACTGTAGCACCAAATCCTGCTTGAATCTGGCAGTAACTGTTTATGGACCATGCAGTTATGTGATCCAATGAATCTCATTTGTAATTTAAGCAAGTTTATATGGGTCCTCTGTTACTTGCAGAGAGAGAAAGATATATCCTACATGTCCAGTGTCTAAAAACTTTTATAGGTCCTACTTTTCTGAAATTTTCTCCTCTATGTTCTTCTCATATGATGACTACCAAGGAAACTTTACATTGTTTTATAGATTCCCAGCCCTGCTCACCCCAATCCTTTCTTTCCAAAGTTGTTAGCTTAAAATTTCCACAAACAAAAAAGTAATTTTAACATTAATTTCCACAAATCCTCATTGTACGTTTTAGTTTTGAAACCATGTTGATCTATATTTATTTATCCAAATTTTTCACCTCATCATCTACAATGACTCTATAGGATGAATAAATAGAATATGCTCCCTGCTTTTACAGTTCCGTCTCTGTCTTTGTGCTAATTAATGGTTCTTCTCTGGATCATCAATGTTCTTTCTAGTTTGTAACATTTCTTCATTCATTTATTCAATAGAGATGTAATTATTTTTAGGACAATAATATTTTACTTCAATCAAAATTCTACCCAATCTTTAAATCCTTGTCAAACTTAAAATATGAATAATTTGGGTACTAACTAAAAACTCATAAGAATTTGTATATTTTTTTTGAAAATTTTCTTACTTTATCTCATAATGTTGGAATTTTTGTCTTATCAACCTAGTTTGCTAGTTTTCCAGTGCAGTGTTGTTAATTATTATTCTCTTGTTTATATTCTTTACAGATTATAAAATATAGCATTGCACATGGCAAGTCTTTTATAGTTAAGGTAGATTAAAAAATATTTGGACTTACTCAATGTCTTAAATTAGGATGGTCTTATCCAAGTATTATTCTCTTTTTCTTTCCTTTCTTTCTCCCCTCCTTTTTTTTTTAAATTTGTTGTCTCCCACCCAAACCCAAACTAGGGCTGGAGATCCAGCCTGCAACTGAGGTGCATGCTCTTGACTGGAATTGAACCCAGGACCCTTCAGTCCACAGCCTGATGCTCTATCCACTGAGCCAAACCAGCTAGAGCTATTCTTTTGTCTTATAAATGTATTATACCATAGTATATTGATATTAAGTATTGACCTGTATACTGCCAGGCTTTACATGAAAATGGTAAGAAATTTTACCAGCAAAATTGATTTTATTCAGGAATAGCAAAAAAATTGCAATTTGGTACAAGCAAACTGTGGTAAGTCATAGGAAAGTCTGGAGAACAAAGGAGAAGTGTACTTTTTTAAATAAAGAAAAGCAAGAAGGTGGAGGTGCTGTTTTGAACAAAAATTCATTGGAGGAAAATAAAAGTTTGAAGTGGTGCAGCTTCTCATTGGCTGCAGGCCAGGGCAGCTTGCTGTTGCTAGGGCAGAAGGAAAATCCTCCTCCTTTCTACTGCTTATGGAAGCTGCAATGAGGGTAGAGCGTGAGAGCTCTCTTCATGTCTTTCCAAATCCGTTTCAAATTATGCTTCCTTAACACATTTTCAGGAGGGATATTTTCATTTTTAAAAACCTTTTGGAAATGTTATTTCAATGATCAACTCTATATGTACAGCAAACATACCTGTGTTAGCTGAGGTACAAACTATTTTAATTGGTATGTTTAAAAAATTACTTTTATCCTCATAAATTTGGAGGGTAATTATAAATATTTTAACTAGTTAAATAACTGACAACTTTATATAAGCTCTATATTAGGATTTTAAAAATTCTAACTTAGTATTTTTATTACGAGACTTCAACAATGATGATCTGATAACTTACAAAAAGTAGGTTTCTTTGTTCCTGGTGATTATAATTATACTTTATGAGAAATAGGGAAATAATGTGTTACTACTGCTCCAGGCTCTAAAACAGTTAATAAAATTAAAATTTTGTTTAAACCATGTTAGGAAGTATTGATTTCATTTTACAATGCCCTCTTCAACTTATGTCACACTTCATCTATCTATTCATTACTGAAAAATGAAAAAGAAGCAGGCCTTATTGAATGAAATAAATCGTAACCTAGTAGTATGAGAAAGCCTAACACACAATTGTGTACTATGTTTCCTTTTGTTGGCTCCAACTCCTGGAGACCCTATGAATAGGTGACATCCATAATGTCCTGTCCTCAACAGCCCTGTTCAACTCCTGTAGACTCCCGCCTATGCATCATTTATAGAGTCAGTGCATCTTATATGCAGTTTTCCTCTTTCCCTGCCGCCTTCTGTTTTTGCCAGCATTTATTGTATATTTCAAAGAACCCTGCCTTGTCAAGATGTGCCCAAAGTAAGACAGCTTCAGTTTTGTCATTTTTGTCTCCAGCGATGTTTCAAGTTTTATTTGCTCTAAGACCTACTTGTCTGCTTTTCCTGTGGTCCAGGGTCTCCACAGAACTCTCCTCCAACATCATATTTCAAATAAATCTTTTATTTTTCTTATCAGTCTTTTCACTTTTTTATAATAAAGCTACCTACCTTAATCTTTTTTAAAAAAAATTTATTTTATTTATTTTTTACAGAGTAGAAGGGAGAGGGATAGAGAGTTAGAAACATCAATGAGAGAGAAACATCGATTAGCTGCCTCCTGCATGACCCCAAGGGGGATGTGCCCACAACCACGATACGTGCCCTTGACCAAAATCGAACCTGGGACCCTTCATTCCACAGGCCAACACTATCTACTGAGCCAAATCAGTTTCGGCAGCCTTTTCACTTTTCAACTTTTTCATCCACACACAGTAATGGAGAATATGATGGTGAGGATGATCTTAGATTTCTCATGATACACCATTGATTCTTTAGAGAGAGAAAGATAAATATTCATGTGAGAAAGACACCTCTATTGGTTGACTCCCACATGCACTCCAACCTAGGCAGGAGATTTTACCTGCAGTATGTGCCCTTGACCAGGAATCAAACCCCCCAACCCTTGAGATAGTGGGCCAGACACTCTAATCTCTGAGTGACACTGACCAGAGATCAAGTAATTTGTTGATATATCAAATAGAGGACAGAGAGGGGAAAATAATCATTTTGTAGTTTGGGGGTTCTGAGAACTCTTTCAGTTCTTTGAATCTAAGCAAATGGCAAATCAGACCCTATGGGTCTAGGTTCATTGAATATAAGGGAACAAGTGTGGGAATCAGACCATTGAGTCCATTTCCCTGCAAGTAGAGGAAAACTATTTCTAATAAGCTCTTTAGTGTAATGTCTACTTTGCCATTATATGCCCAGTGGGAGGGTATTCCTTCTCTTTCTATAAGAATCCAGACTCTTACCCAGTAGTTCTCACCAACAGTGCTGGCCTTAATTGCACTACCCTAAATTTCTTCCCATTAGTCCTAATTGCATGTCCTTGATGAACACCGAGAAACTGCTTGCTGTCTTCAAAGTTTTTCTTATAAAGTTTTTATTCCGTTTATTTGAACAATAAATAAATTACATACAAATTCTATGTTTATTCTATTTTAAACTGTAATATTTTTGGATTTTATTTAGAGTACAACTTTAAATATTCGAATATAAATATTCTAATTTTATTGGATACATACAAAAAGAAACATTTTGGTAAATGTGTAATGTTACTTCTTGCACTTACATTTTTTTAAATATTACTCTTATTCTACAATTAATCTTATTTTTTCCCTTCTAATTCTTTTAGTTTCATCAACCACCAAAAAAAAAAAATGAATGTCTGCAATTTATGTCAAAAACTCCAAAATTAATTATCAGTTTAAGAAATAAATATAATTGCTTTTCTCATACTTCTTAACCATTAGGATTATTTTCTTCCCATTACTTGTATAATAGCTCCTACTCTAATATAATTTAATAATTGCAGTATAAATCAAAATTTTTCTACTTCCAGCTTATTACAAAGTGTAATATTTAGAATGTTATTCAGACTCTGCTGCTCTAGATATAAAAGTCATGTTTATTGCTCTGACTGGGTGGTTCAATTTGTTAGAGCGACGTCCTGTACAGCAAAAGTTTGTAAGTTTGATTCTCAGTCGGGGCATATGCCTAAGTTGTGGATTTGACCGTGCCATCCTGTTCCCCCATTACACCCTTTCCACCCCTGGTCAGGGCACATATAGGAGGCAACAGAGCAACAGATCTCTTGTTTCTCTCATACATGGATATGCATGTCTCTCTCCTATTCTTTCTCTCTCTCTAAAAAGCAATAAAAACATATCTTGTGTGAGGATTTTTTTAAGTCACTTTACTCATGTATGCATATACATATAACCAGATGCAAGTTAAATTTATTTAAGAATTTATTCTTAATTTAATTTGGCTTAATGCCCAAATAATAAGTATTGTCAAAGTGCACGCGTGCGCGCGCGCGCACACACACACACACACACACACACACACACATATATATTTGGATTATGTACAGGCATACATTTTAATTATGCTTTTTAAATATTTGGAGTTTTGTGGAGGGCTGGGAGTGTGGGGATATGTTGCCCAGCAACTCTTAACTATGAATTTCTGGATGCAACTGCTTGAAATTGGATCTCAGCTATTGTTCCATTTACTTGTGTCTCACATATTCAGTAATCCCCCACCCTCCATGCCTACAACCGTTTATATGTGCTTTGTTTTCAGATATTGTTTTATATCAACTATTGTGTGTGCTGAATTATGTTGTATTTCAAATTTTATTTTGGGCAAGTAAAATTGTGATCATATATTACATATATATATATATATATTACATATATATATATATATATATATAATTTTAACCAAAAGAGAGCATAAGACCTATAGTGTTGTTGAGTATAGTAAAAATAATTCAACCTATTGTCAAGTATAGCAGTCCAAATTTTAATAGAGGTATGAGCTTTATATGCTTGTATCTACTACTATCAATAGGTATGGTACCCATACCTCTTAAGTACATATACCTCAAGGTTTTTACCTTGGAGCCTAAATATTTTATCTCTGCTTCAAATGCACATTTCTAGGACAGTAGCCCTAACCAGGACTTTTACTACTCAAAAGTTTTAACTTACTCAGATTTTAGCTCTACCACAAATGTCATAGTGAACCCAAAATTTCCCTGTACAATCTGCTCTTGATGTCTCTTGCCAGATGCCTGCTTACATCTTACACCAACCCCATGACACTGGGTTAGTCCACAGTCTTCAAATAGCTAAGCAGATTCAAATGCTACAATTCTGCTCTGTTTCTTTCTTTTGTAATGTCTTCCACCACTTTCTTCAACTAGGGAAAAGCTCTTCTTTAGATAGAATTTAAATGTGTCCGGTTTACATGGGAAAATGCAAGTTCCTCTGTGATTTGGAAAATATAAACACGTGGAAAATATCTCCAAAATGGGATATTTGGAACTGATCACAAAATGTGTGTACTTTAGAAGACCCTAAAAATTGCTCTCCTATTTGAGCTTTCCATATTTTCAAGGGGTGCTATTAACTAAAAGTGTTTTTTAAATGAAGAATTTGTCTAACAAAGTAAAAATTTTTTCCCAGTGTATTGTGGATACAAAAAAAAATTTGCTGCAAATTTTGGGAAGTCGAGGTTAGGTGGGACTATCTACACAGTATATATCTATTAAAGGAGGTAGAGGGAGAATCACTTGAAGAGACAGGTGCACACTTCATTCCCATCTGCCATAATGATCTTTATGCTTTTATGGGGGCCATTTGTCCCACAACAGTGTGCCTTTCCTCACATGAAGAATAGCTTTCTTCAATTCTCTTTCCAGAAATAAAAAGTACATATTCTGGAAAGTGCATCTTAATGTCGCCCCTACTGGGGAAGCTTTCCTGGAGTCATTTTCTTGGCTGAATTAAGTATCGCTCTTCTCTGTACCTTGCTTCAACTCTTTTATAGCCACTATCCAGTTTTGTAGTAAAAAAGTAGTTATTGTCTTTTTCATCCTACATTTTAAACTTCATAAGGACAGGACTTTTAGTTCACTTGTACGTTAGTAACTTGTAAGTATTTGCTTAGCAAGTGGCTGAATAAGAACACCAAGTCCAATGATACCTCAAATTCTGCTAGAATCTGAACTTCACAAGGGCAGGTTTTATGGGTGTAGTAACAACAATATTTCACACACACACACACACACACACACACCAATGACAATATCAAAAAACATTGGTACTTACTAAACATTATTGGATGAAATTTTGAATAATTGATTAATCAGACTTTTTTCATAAGGGCTGTGCTACTATATAATCATCCCCTCATTTAGTCATGGAGGCACTGTGCATGTATTATCTCAAAATGTTGCACAGAAAAAACCAAAGTATGGAAGAACTGACCAGAAAAATAAAGAACGTGGACAGGAAGAGTCATCTGGTGAGGCTTGATCCTAAATAAGAATGTACATAAGCTTAGGTTATAATTTAAAATGAACAGATCCATGGAAATTCAGTTAATTATACATGCAAGCAATGTGTTATAAGCTAATGTAGTATGTGTCCTAATGTCCCAAAATAATATATGAGTTTGTTGCAGAAAAAGTGACCATAGCTTGAAATATTAGTAGGATGATAAAAAATATTAATTTAACTAAGGTAAATAAAACTGTAAAAGGACAGAGTTCATGGCTGTATTTTTTCTGTTTTAAGTTATAAGTTCATTTCAGTATCAATAGCATGTCATAAGCATATGCTAATTAGAATAAATATTTAAGAGTTAAGGAAAACATGTACATAATAGAGAATGACATGTGTCATTTAAATATATTATCAAACAAGGCCTTTTTAGGATAGTAAATGACAAAATATTAAGAATTGACCGCCCAGAATACCACAGTTTTTGTAACTTAAAGTCACCATAAAAATTAGAATTCTATAGCACTGATTAAGTAATCATTTGCTACATATATACAAAGAGTATATATTATTAATAAATTAAATAGTTTTGTTAAATGAGTAAAAAAAATAGCAAAGGTCAACAAAGATCATAAAAACTCAGTTCACTGAAATAAATTTTGAAAATGATGATATGTAAATAATAAACAAAACAAAGAAAAATTACATATACTTTACTAGAAGCCAAATAATTAAAATTCACAAATAGCAAGGTGCCATTTTAACCTCCCAAACTGTCAAAAAAAATTAAAAGTTATCTCTCAGTATTACTAAGGCTTATTAAAAAATCTTAAAAGCATGTATTAAATCAACAATGATTAATTGTGAGAATCTATTTAAAATAGTTAATTATAGGTAAAAACAAAAAAATAATTTTGAGAAGATCCTCTGTCAGTGGTTCTCAACCTTCCTAATGCCACGACCCTTTAATACAGCTCCTCATGTGGTGGTGACCCCATCAAATTATTTCCGTTGCTACTTCATAACTATAATTTTGCTACTGTTATGAACTGTAATGTAAATATCTGATATGCAGGATGTATTTTCATTGTTACAAATTGAACATAATTAAAGCATAGTGATTAATCACAAAAACAATATGTAATTATATATTGTGAAATATTTATTTCTAATTACAAATAAATGAAATTTTGTCTTGAATCGTGGTGTAGCATGGGTAACAGTCTTCATATGACAACAGTAAACCACATTGCTACACTTTGCTACACCGTTGGTTCCTAAGACCATGGGAAATAGGTGTTTTCCAATAGTCTTAAACCACCCCTGTGAAAGGGTCATTCGACCCCCAAAGGGGTTGCAACCCACAGGTTGAGAACTGCTGCTCTAAGTATTAATAATATAAAATTGTAAGAAAATAAGTGTAATGCTAGGGTGGTAGTTAAATATACTAAAGTATAACCCTATATATAATAAAAAGCCCAATATGCTAAATGTCTAGTCATCCAGTCATCTGTTCCACCAGTCAAGTGAAATATGCTAATGATACGCTAAGGCCACTCCACTGCTTGCAATGACATGCACTGACCACCAGGGGGGCAGATACTCCAACTGGTAGGTTAGCTTGCTGCTGGGGTCTGGCTGACTGAGATTGAACAAGACAGGCTGGACATGCCCTGGAGCCTTCCCATGGTCCTTCCCCAGCTGGCCAACCTCCTGCATCCCTCCCTGGCCTGGCAATCATGCACCAGTGAGTTCCCTCAGCATGGCTGTGCCCTCTTTCAATCCGGGACCCCTTGGGGAAAGTTGGAAAGCCTGTTTCAGCCAATTCTGCTCCCTGGTGGTCAGTGCACTCACACAGGGGGAGTGCCGCTCAGCCAGAAGCTGGGCTCACGGCTGGTGAGTGCAGCAGCAGTGGTGGGAGCCTCTCCCACCTCCGTGGCAGTGCTAAGGATGTCTGACTGCTGGCTTAGGCCCACTCCGCATCAGTCGGACATTCCCCAAAGTCAGAGAGAATGCAAGAGGTCACAGGGCACATATAGGAGTATGCACTAATTTTGTACACCAGACTTGTAGTATTTATATAATTAATATGTCCTTTAATAATTCAATATCAATTTGTTCACTTAAAAATTACCTATTGGGTGCTTACTATACTAGGTGTACCAGTTAATGCAGATGTTTTTCAATAGATGGAGTTACACATATGTTGATATATATGCGATTTGATATGTATGCTATTTTGTTGTATTGACAAGAAGCTTCAAAACTTCCTATGTCAAATTTGCTGAAGGTATTAACATCAAAGATGTTTTTATCCTTAAAAATGTCAAATTTCATGCCAAAAAAAAGAGCATTTGTGGAATGTTTTAATTCATTACTCTATTTTGAAAAAAAGTTATTATATACTTCAGGAAGCTTATGGTGAAGATGCTCCATCTCAAGATACTGCTGAAAGGTGGCTGAAACACTTTAAAAGTGATGATTTCAATCTGAAAGACACCCAGGTCAATGGAAAAAGTTTTAAGAACAGCAATTACAAGCATTATTGGATGAAGATGCATGTCAAACTCAAAAACAACTTGCAAGAACATTAAACATTGCTCAGCAAACAATTTCTGATCATTTACAAGCAATGGTAAATATTTTAAAGGAAGAAAAAAAGGTTGCTATATCAACTGAATGAAAGACAAATGGAAAACTGGAAAGTCATCAGTAAAATGTTGCTTCAACAGCAGGAAAGAAAGTCTTTTTTGCATTGAATTTTGACGGGCAATGAAAATTGTATTTATTTAGTGTCCCAAATACATAAAATCATGGGTTGATCCAGGTCAATTATCAACATCAACTGCAAGGCCAAATTGCTTCAGAAGAAAGACAATGCTCTGCATTTAGTGGGGTCAGGAAGATATGGTATATTATGAGCTTCTAAAACCAGGTAAAATCATTAATACTGATTGCCACTGACAACAAATAATCAATTTGAACCACACTTTGCTCTTGAAACAACCAGAATGTGCCAAAAGACATGGCAAAGTAGTTTTGCTTCATGATGACGCCCTATCTCACACTTCAAAACCAGTTAAAGACATTAAAAAATCTTGCCTGGGAAGTATTAACCCACCTACTGTATTCACCAGACCTTGCCTCTTCAGATTATCATTTATTCTGATCAATGGCATGTGCACTTTCTGAGCAATACTTCAAAACATACCAAGAAGAGAAAAATTGGGTCTCTAAATGATTTGCCTCAAAACAAGAAAATTTCTATTGGGATGGTATCCACAAATTACCTGAAATATGGGGGGAGTGTGTAGCTAGCGATGGACATTACTTTGAATAAAGCACTTTTGATGTTTCTCTTGAAATGATCATGTTTTCTTTGATTACAAAATCCGCCATTATTAACCAGTACACCTGGTATATCAAGCCCTGAATAAAGAGAGTCACTGTTCAGTGTCAATTGAGGGAGAAGTAGTAAACAAGTAAAAGTGAATGAAGTAATCAGATGTTGATTAGTAATATAAAGTAAAGCACTTAAGTGCAATACTAAAGAGTTATAAAGAATATAAATATATACCCTTTATAAGGAAAAGATGGAAGATGGACTCTCAGACCTAAGACCATCAAAGGGAAATTATCTAAGGAACTTTTAAACCTGGTAGAATCTTTCTGTGACCTTGCTTATATTTGAAGTGAGCAGCTCATAAGAGATTTGGCATATATCCAGCAAGTGAAGTATTACCCTCTATGTAGCTGTTAACATTATGATAAAGAAAGGTCACGCACGATTAATGTATTTAAAACTTAATGCAAATCATAAGTCAGATATGGACTGGTCTAGGATAGAAGCTTTCTACTTAGGTTGTGTGCCATCATCTAAAGTGAGATATGTAACCTCTATGCAGGCTTGCAAAGTACATGGCCAACACAGATATTTTATCTCTAGCTGACAACCCAACTCCAGTCTATTATTAAGTTTGGATAAACCAACAATAATTGGAGAAATTAAAATAAAAACAAACGAGGTCTTAAGGGAAAATATGTACAATTCAGAAAACAAAATATATTTCCTGGAGATTAAGGGGCACAGTGGGTACTGCCCAATTCACATCTGAGAAGCCCAAAGGTACTACTAATTAAGTTGATGTTACACCATCAGAGAACTGGTTGGATTAAGGGTGACTGGGACTCACAGGAATGTTTGCATGAGAAAATGGGTCACGACTTGCTATGGATCAGGTGTGAGTCATCCTCAAGAGAAAAAACTGGCTTTGGGTTGTTGCAGAGTATGTTCAATAAACCCAACTGGATGGGCAAAATTATAGCAATTCGAGGGACTTGGAATTTCATCTTTACACCTAAGGTTGGAGAGAAAAAACAATGTGTGTAAATTTACACACTCTCCTCAACAAAATTTCACTGAGATGTTTAACAATGGAGGCAGATTCCTAAATAAAAAATGAAAATGCCTCTTAAGTAAGCCAGCCTCCTCCATCCCAATGGCCCCACAACTTCTGGGGGTACATGTTGAATGAGCAATTCCATTAGACCTCAGGAGTCACAAAGTTCCACTTGCCTTGAAGTAGTGGATACACATTCACCTCCTAGAAGGACAGATATCCTTAGACACTTGTAAACCTACATCAACAAAGCATTATTGCTTATGTCATTTTAATAAATAAAATGCTCATTTTCTTTTACATAATCGTATGGTAATCAGTGACCTATGTTTAAAAAGTTATCTCTTAGCTCTCCTGCTAGATATTTATTATCTATTGTTCTCAACTAATTGAGCCCCTATAAAAGAATGTTAAACAGGAAAATTGATTATACATATACATGCACACCCTTTATAAAATACAGGCCCATGAGACATGGATTTTTTATTTGTTTTCCTTATCCCAGTGCCTGGCACATGATATACTAAATCAATGTTTGTTGGATAAAATTAACCAAGATTTGATCTTAAAGCATCTTAAATTAAATTATGGACAATATAAGAACAAATACAATTTTTATCACCATTATCACTAATATTGTTTTGCAATTACTACAAATGTAATTAAAGAGAAGGCAGAATGCATATCTATTTCTAGCTTTCTATTTATATTTTGAAGATAAGGAGGCACAAGTAATTAATTGTTATTAATTATATGTTTTTATACTTAGAAAATTTAAGAAATTCAACAAAAAATATGACAATAAGAAAATTCACCAAGGCAATGGATTAAAATAACAAACAATTTGTTTTAAAAATTATTTTACACTATAGACCCATTGCAGGAAGATTCCTGTAATAGGGCTTCCTGCTGCAGTCTCTGCTACCCTACCAGCTTCCCTCCCTTCTCTGTCTGCCCTGTCTGTTTCTCTTCCTTCTTCACCCCCCACTTGCTTGCTTCTCACAGCTTCCCTCCCTTTTGCAGCACTTGGCTTCCTTCTACTCTGTCTTCAGTCTTCACTCTGCACCAGGATATGCAATTAACCACCATCTTGGTTGGGTTCATTTGCATGCTCTGATTGGCTGGAGGGCGTGGCTTGTTATTGTAGCGGAGGTACTGTCAATTTGCATATTACTTTTTATTAGATAGGATAGTAATAACAGAACAAACTAGTTAACTAAACAGCCCACAGAGTAATAATACCAAAAACCACATAGGAAATATAGAAATAAGATTTTAAAATTAGTAGGATCTTCCTTATTTCTGCCACTTAATCTCATGCCAATTTACTTGTTTACTAGTACTCAGGCTTTTACAATTAGTGACTTAATCGTCAGGACCTTCACAGATATATTTCCTCATATTAGAAATGTATTTTATTTTCTCTTTGCTTGTTCCCTCACATTTCCTCTGGTTATTGTCAGTTTTCACATTAAAGGACAAGGACTTTCTTGATTCCCTTAGACCTGACCAGATTAAATTGCTGGATGTTTTTTTTTTTCTCAACATAGGATTTCCTTTTCATCATTGGTGGGTCTTTAACTGTAAAATATACATTTGCATTTGTGTGATTTGATTTATATTTTATTTGCATTTGTGTGATTATTTGATTCATGTTTGTCTCTATAGCTAGAGGTAAAGCACAAGGACAATGCATAATCTGTAAATAACCAAATATAAGATTCCCAGGATTTAGCATAGTACAATGAAGACTTAATATTTGGAGAATGAACAAATAAATCAATACAATTGAATAGACAAACAAATAAATGATGTTGATAGAAGATAGATAAGTAGATAGGAGATAGGAGACCTTCCCGCTCTGGCCCTCTTTCCTCTGTCTACCAGTAGCCCTGCTCTTGCCACACCCATGCACTGAGAGTGCCAGCCCTCCTTGCACCCACTGACAGTGCAGAGCAATTGGGGCCGGTAGCAGCAGGTACAAGCAGCAGCTACTGCCCTGGTCACCCCTCAGGAGCATGGGGAGATGGAGAAGCCCTCAGGGGCAATGGGGGCAGGCAGCTGCTGCTTGCACCCTCTGATGGCACTGAGTGATCAGGGTTGGCACTGGCGCTGGCAGTGAGTGCAAGCAGCAGCTCCAGTACCAGTAGCAGGTGTGAGTGGGGGCAGTGCCGGCAGCAGGCATGAGCACCAGGCAGGACCATGGCATGTGAGGGCAAAGAATTTTCAGCAACTACCAAAGGCTTATCCCAATGATCGTCACTGTCACTCCGCCTTGGTCTGGTGTCCCTGCTTACCTGCTCCACCATCCTGCCATGACTGATGCCAGCCATGTTCCATGTTCTACTTCTGCTGCCAATTCCCACCATGTTCTATGCATGACCCTTGGTGGTCGGCATATGTCATAGCGACCAGTTGTTCGGTAGTTGAATTGTTCTGCCATTGGGCCTATTTGCATATCAGGGTTTTATATAGGGAGATGATAATGATATAATTAAGAAACTGTTAAAAGTAAGAAATTTTTTTTCATTTGTTTTGTTAAGATCCATTTTTAAAACTTTTGCAATTTTTTTCTCACCAAACTTTAAAGTTGTTATATTTATTCCACAGGAAGCCTGCATTTATCCGAATAAAAGTTGGCTGGCATTTATTAGAAATCACTCAAGTACTTTCATAATTTTCATTGTGCCATACTAAAAATTTCTCAATTTAAAAATAATTTATTTTTCAGACAGTTCCTGGGAATGGCATTTCTGCATTTTAAATTATTGTGGTACATCACTTTAATTAAGTGTTGGTGTTTGTTTGTTTTTTAACATGAATTACAGATGAAACATAAAATGGAAATATTTTACTTATTTTTTGTTTAAAATTTCAATGAACTACTTTTCTAAAAAAACATTTATTGATTTGAAAGAGAGAGAGAGATGGATTTGTTGTTCCACTTACCTATGCATTCATTGGTTGATTATTGTATGTGCCCTGACCAGGGATCAAACCCACAACCACAATTAGTTAATCTTGTGGTAAGTTATTTAAATACAATAACCGAGTTGTATAAAGGCTGTTGATCAAAAACAATGCAAAAACAATGTAGTTCTCATCATTGTAGTGTAAATAAAAACATTAGTAAAACAGCTAACATTTCTATTCCAGCAGCACTAGCACAGTGTTTTGCACTTTGGATCATTAAATAATAGCTTGTTGAATAAACAGAAAAACAAACAAACAAAAAAAAAACACACACACACACAACTTTGGTATATGAAGATGATACTCTAACCCAGCGGTTGGTAAACTTTGGCTCATGAGCTGCATGTGGCTCATGAGCCACGGTTTGATGCTCTGTTGACTAATGAGTTTGCCGACCACTAACCTAGACTCTCAATTCCAATAATTACAAGCTGTTGTTGTTCCTTGTCATTTAAGCTCCTATACTAGTGGTCAGCAAACTCATTAATCAACAGAGCAGCAAACCGCTGCATGTGGTTCACAAGCCACAGTTTGCTGACCACTGCTCTAACCAAATGAGCTATGAGGCCAGGGCCTATTTTACTTTTTTTTTTAATGAAAAAAATATATATTGTCTTTGTGATTAGGAAATAACAACTCTTGTGTTACAATTAGCAACAATACCCAGCCTGTTGTTTTTTATCTTCTTACAGCAAGTAGACTCTGAAAAAACTGACTGAGAGTACAAAAAAAATGAGTAATGTGTAGCTGGAATAATCCTCTGTAAGATGAATGAAAGCTGACAACTTCAATTACAATTTGAAGTGTCTCTTTGTGTATGAATGTGATTTAATGGAAATCTGATATTCAATAAACCCAACTCGCCTTATGATTTATAATAGCTTGCCTTAGGTTACCCAGATGTATTTCATAGTGTAAAATGGCACCATGCCCTCTCCCAGTGATATGTAAAATTGTCCCATCAACCAAAAATCAAAAGGAATATTATTCTGATCAAAAGAAGCATATGTATGACCTATTGAACTAACTTTTTTGCTATATACACTGATCCCCACTTTTATTTTTTGAAGCAATACAACGAGTCTGCTGACATAATATCTAATTATTCTCCCACATTCCATTTATTTTTTTCTAACTCAATTGTGTAAAAGCAGAAGAAAAAAAAAAAGTTATCCCAAGAGACAATTTTCTGAAGCCTGATGTCTGTATATATGGCCCAACTTGCAGTCATAAGTATTTATTTATCCTCCTTTAGCAAGCTTATTACAAACCATGTCTTGTTCAAGAGCCTAATCTATACATGTATAAAGAGGTAATATGCAAATTAGCCAGGATGCCATAACAGTAACAACAGGCTCAGGAGTAGGCTGCATGCATAGATGGGTGGGAGGGGACTGCGCGCTGCCCCCAGCCCCAGTGGCTGCAGCACGGCACCACTGGACTGGGGGATGGGGGAGCAGAGCAGAGACACAACACACAGTGGCCCGCCCCCACTGGGAGACAGCGTGCCAGCAGTCCCGTCTCTACATGTCAGTTACAGAGGAAACATCTTTTCTTACTGCTCATGGGTTAAGCTCCCTGTATGCCAAGAATCCAACAAAGTGATCTAGGGTTTTTCCATCTCATTCCTGGTGGAAAAAACAAAGGTATTTGCTGAAGGGGCTTAGAAATGTTATATTCTGCCTAGCTAGTTTGGCTCAGTGGATAGGGCCTCTGCCTTTGGATCACATAGTCTGGATTAGATTCTGATTAAGGGCATGTTCCTAGGTTGTAGGCTCCTCCCTGGGTGGGGCCCAAGTCAGGAGGCAACAAATTGAAGTGTCCCTCTCACATTGATGTTTTACTCTGTCTTTCCCTTTCTCTTCCACACTCACTAAAAATCAATGGAAAAATATCCTCAGGTGAGGATAAAAAAAAAAAAGAAAGAAATGTCATATCCTATGAAAGAGACATCTTGAAAATGCCTAAAGAGAGTTGTCATTTTTTTTTGGTGAAGGGACCAGAATCTGTGTTAATGAAAATATCTTGGTGGCTGTGGCAGCCGGCAGTGGCAGCAGTAGTGGGATGATGAGGGTGGTCCCTTCCCCTGATCAGCTGGTCACCTCCTACAGAGGGAGGCCAGACTGTGGCTTAGGCCTGCTCTCCTAAGCTGTCAGTAGGACATCCCAGTCTGTGAAAGGGGGCAGACTAGGTGCAAATTTCATGCACCAGGCTTCTAGTTAAGCTATAATCCAGGTTAAGGGTTTATTTGAACTATGGTTCTAAATGTATTCATATTTTCATCTGAATGGGAAAGCCTAGTAGGAATATCACACCATGCTATAACTTTATTTACCTCTTTGATGACTACCATATCCAAATTATGTATCAAAAAATACATTCTCATATAATTTTAAAAAATGAAAACCTAAAAGAGTAGTATGAAAATTGACCATACCTCCACTACACCCACAAGCCATGCCCACCAGCCAATCAGGAGCAAGTATGCAAATTAACTTAATCAAGATGGCTGGGGCCATGGAGAGAGCAAGAGGCTTGGGTTTCCCAGGCGATGGAAGAAGTCAACCTTTCTGACTACCGTGGCCTACATTGGCCTCTGCTCAAGGCTACAAAGTTTCAATTATAGAGATAAATAAATCCTAGATACGAGAGCCTCCACTTGGGTCACCAGGACGTGGGGCTGGCCTGCAAACCAACACAGGCTCCTTGCGCAAGCAACCCCAAGCCCCAAAGGAACCCCCACCCTGATCCAGGGCACCCTTCATGGCAAGCCAGCTGGCCCCCACCTGGTCAAAGATGACTGAGCCCATGTGGACACAAGATGGCCAGCAGGGGAGAGCAGTTGGGATGGACCAACTCTGCAAGAGAGGGCAGTTATGGGCAATCAGGCCAGCAGGGAAGGGCAGTTGTGAGGGACCAGGCCTGCAAGGGAGAACAGTTAGAGGTGATCAAGCCTGTAGGAGAGGGCAGTTAGGAGTAACCAGGCCAGCAGAGGAGGAAAGTTGGGGATGATTGGGCCTGCGGGGAAGTTGGGGGGTTGGGGATCCAGGCTTGCAGAGGAGAGCAGTTAGGGAAAATCAGGCTGTCAGGGGAGTGGTTAAGGGGTAATCAGGCTGGCAGGCAGAAGCAGTTAGGGGTAATCAGGAAGGCAAGCAAGCAAGCAGTTGGGAGCCAGCAGTCCTGGATTATGAGAGGGATGTCTGACTGATTGGTCCTAAACAGGCAGTTGGACATCCCTCACGGGGTCTTAGAGTGGAGAGGGTGCAGGTGGGCTGAGGGACACACCCCACCCTGTGCAAAAATTTCATGTCCCAGGCCTCTAGTAGAAAATAAATGTGGAGCATTTCAGGAAAGATGTTTACTGATTTATTTATTAGAAAATAAATGTGGAGCATTTCAGGAAAGATGTTTACTGATTTACACTGAGTTTTAACTGTAACAATATTTATGGATAAGGAATTTGAGATTTATAGGAGATAAATAGCTTCCCCCAGTTCATACAATTCATATTGGTTGTAATATCAGGACATACATTATAATCTCCATAATATAAGACACATTATATATACATACATACATATATATATATATATATATATATATATATATATATATATGTGTGTGTGTGTGTGTGTGTGTGTGTGTGTGTGTATGTGTGTGTATAATCATCTGAGGAAAACATAAGTTGGTAGAAAGTCCGGATTTAATTCAAGCTGGGTGCTATGTAATTGCTCTCTAAATATCCAGCTGTTTATCTATATATCTGTCTGCCTGTGACTATTGGAGATTATGATCCCTGGAAGCTGACTCTGATACTTTTATTAGCATGCAAAAATGTATATTAGGGTGGGCTTTAGGATCAAAATCTCTAGAAAGGAAAGAAAAGGAGGAGGTGTAGTCAGAGGAAGTTTGCAGGAGATTTAATATCTATGGAGCCTCTGTAGCTTCAATAGCCCTCAGAGCTGTCCCCAGTTGGAACACTAGAGTCAGACCTTGATTGTCCTTCATAATCTGTCACTGTATGCAGGATTCCCTGAGATGATTTGCTATGACCTTTTTTTTTTGTTTTTTTGTTTAATTTTTTTCAATTAAATTAAATTCAATATACTTTTTGCTATTAAATTCAGGTGTATAGCACAATGGTTAGACAATCATAATCTTTACAAAGTGTTTCCCCTGATATTTCCAGTATCCAATGAACACTATTCATAGTTATTACATTATTAGCTATATATCCTATGCTTTACAACCCTATGTAAAGGACTGAGAAAGACAAGTACTGTATGACCTTTCTTTAACCAAGATAATTTGGAAGAATGCTGACAACTGATGTCTTTTTGTCAGCAATATTCTAATCAACCTTTGGAAATAAACTTTCAGCTTGAAAGAGGATCTGAATTGTGGATCATAACATCCACCATATTCTTATGCATAGAAATATCTTTATACAATTATGCACATATAAAGCTGTGCATATATAACATAGCTGATATTTTAGTTGAAGATATATCAACCACTAGCTTGAATTTCAATTTTATTAAACAAATAAACCTAAAGCTTTGCATTTTAATTAGGTATTCTAATACAGAATATGTACTTTAAGAAAATAATAATACAGGAAAATAAAATTTAAAAAAAATCTCATCTTAGAAGGCAATGAAGTGTGGCTTTATTAATACCTTTAAAGCAGTGTGAGGAATTTAAGCCTATCATGAAATGCATGCACAAAGGCTTAACACTTTCTGTGGAAGAGATAAAACAGAGGATTCAGTTTCAGGGGCTAAAGGAAGTACATCTTAGTGGGTAAAATAATACATTCACACAAACTTCACAAACACCTGTAACTCTGATTTTCTTTATATGTTTTGTGAGAGATACAAAAATACTGGAGATACAAGGGACGGAGGTTGCATTCTCAAATTCCTAAGAAAGAGGTGGGTAAAATTGTAGAGTTCATTTAAAAAATTAGATCGTATATCATGGCAAAGAACCTCTGGAGTTAAACTGAGGAATGTAAGACAGTACCTGAAGTCTACAGAGCCAAAGTATTAAATATTGGTTGGTAATAATGAAAAAATAACTATGGTGGTTGAGAGAGAAAAACTATATTTTGGCGCTGCCTGTACCTAGTCACCATTACTTTTAACCTTGTGTCAATGACGAGCTTATTTTCATTTCCCTGTTCATGACTTAATACAGGTTAAAGTCAGAAATAGAGGAGTAACTGCTATCATAAAAAGAAAAAAAATTACACAAATATCTTATGCAATAAATACACTGACTAGGCAAGACCACTTAGAAACTAGAATGGCTTATAAAGAGACACAAGCAATCTAAAATGCAGTTCTCAGTATTTAATAGTACCATCATGCCCCCTCTCCCAAAAAAGAGCCATAGGAAAAGAAATCCTGTTTCCATCCATGTTGTTGCAATTGGTAAGAACTCCTTCTTTTTTTACTGCAATGTAGTATTCCATTGTATAGGTGTACCACAGTTTTTTAATCCACTCATCTGCTAATGGGCACTTAGGCTGTTTCTAAATCTTAGCAATGGTGAATTGTGCTGCTATGAACATAGGAGTGCATATATCCTTTCTAATTGGTGTTTCTAGTTTCTTGGGAACTAGAGAGCACTATGCTAAGAGAAATAAGCTTAGTCAGAGAAAGATAAATATCACATGATCTCACTCATTTATGGAATATAATGAACAACATAAATCCAGAGACAGAGAAATATTGATGAGACCATCAAACCTTAGAGGGAAGCTAGGGGAGCATGGGGAAAGGGAGAGAGATCAACCAAAGGTCTTGTGTGTATACATATAAGCCTGACCTATGGACACAGACACCAGGTGGTGAGGAATGGGTGGAATGGGTGGATAAGGACACATATGTAATACCTTAATCAATAAAGAAATTTAAAAAAAAGAAATTCTGTGTAAGACAAACTTTTCTTGACTGTTATATTTTCCACCATTTGAATCGTCACCATGATTTCTAGTTCAGTGGTGTAATATTTTCTTCTAGTAGCTTTAATAAGTTTTCACCAATATTGAGCAAAGGGATCATTTTACACTGACTGGGTTATAAGAAATACCTCCACTCAATTAGTTCCTCTATACTGCAATTTTAAAATGAAAAGTAAATAGGCAATCTGAAAATCTTAAAATGATAATGAGGTAAATATCTCTAATCTTATATTCTATGATGTTTGAAAAACTTGATACTATTTCCAGGGTAGTAATTGGAAAATTCAGCAAACCTGTGGAGAATAGATAACATACATTCTTCACAAATGAAATATTTGTAAAAATATCAAAAAATTTAAAAATAGCTGAAACTAGGGTGGCTCAGTGGATAGAGCATCGGCCTGTGGATTGAGAGGTCCCAGGTTCCATTCTGGTCAAGAGCATGTATCTTGGTTGTGGGCACATCCCCAGTAGGAGGCATGCAGTAGGCAGCTGATCGATGTCTCTCTCTCATTAATGTTTCTAACTCTCTATCTCTCTCTCTTTCTCTCTGTAAAAAAATCAATAATATATATTAAAAAGAAATTTAAAAGTATTTCACTTTCCCCTGGGATCAAGTTTTATTTTTGGGAATTTTGAATTTTATCATAATATTTTTTTATTATAATTACAGAAAAATACTTACTATAAAATTGAGATCAGACTATTATTTAGATGGATTCATTTATAGAAATTATGTTTATTCTTGCTAACATTTGTGAGTCTCAAATATTTCTTACATATTATATATTAAAATATATTTCAAACAGCAGATTGCATTTTAATGTTTCTGTTGAATTGATTACATTGAAAAGATTTAAGTGAACAAAGACTATTTTAGCCATATTAATCAAAATGTACATATTAAAAATAAAAAATATGGTGGCGGAATAGATGAACATGTTCCAAGCCTTGCCCTGGAACAGGCAGAAAGAACATCTGAGGGTCGCATGGGAGGTGTTTATTGTTGAGTTAAGGGACAGTTACACTCCAGGAGAAGGTGGGGGACTGTGGTACAGGACATTCCTGACCGTGAAGCCCCCACTGCTGCTGGGTTCCCTCCCGAAGCCACCAGCTCAGGCATCAAGAAACCTCGCTATCTTGAAGGGGAAAGTAGATGTTATTGGAAGCTGGAAAATCTACAACTATGGCACCCACCAAACAGCTGCAAAGCCTAGAACACTGGTCCCAAATTGGCACAAACACTTGTATTCAAAGGAGCTCTACTCTCCACCAAGAAAAGGTAGGGTTTCATCTGGGATATGGAGACAGAGAACTACATTATCGGACATCCAGAGAAGAGAAAACATGGGAAGACAAAGAAATAGGCTGCATATGAAAGAAAAGCAGGCATCACCAAAAATGAAAGTAAATGCAATGGAGGAAAAAAACCTTCCAGAGAAAGAATTCAGAGAAATGGTCAGAAGGTGGTTGAAAAGAATGGAAGACAAATTTGACAATATGAGTAAGAACCAAGAGGAAATGAAGAAGAACCAGGAAGAAATGAAAAACAGCATTGCTGCTGTAAATAACTCAGTAGAAAGCATCAAAAGTAGACTAGAAGAAACAGAGGACCACATAGTGAGCTAGAAGACAAGGCAAGAAAAAAATATTCAAGTAGAGCAGCTACTAGAAAAAAAAATTTAAAAAGTAGGAAGAGAGCCTTAGGAAACTTTGGGAAAACACAAAACAGGAGAACATGTGCATAATAGGGATTCCAGAAGGAGAGGAAACAGCAAGGAATAGAAAACCTGTTTGCAGAAATAATGACAGAAAACTTCCCTGATATAGGGAAAAAAAAAACTCATACAAATCTAAGTAGCACACAGAGTCCCAAGCAAAATGAACCCCAAAAGACCGATGGCAAGGAACATTGTAATTAAATTGGCAAACACTAATGACAAAGTAAGAATCTCAAAAGCAGCCAGAGAGAGACAGTTACCTACAAAAGAACCCCCATTAGACTAGCAACTGATTTCTTAACTGAAACTTATCAAGCCAGAAGGGAATGGAGTGAAATATACAAAATCATGCAAAGGAAGGGTCTGAATCCAAGAAAACTGTACCCAGAAAGGCTATCAATCAAAATTGAAGGTGAAATCAGGAGCTTCACAGACAAAAAAAATGAATAAGGGAATTTGTTATCACCAAAACAGCAATGCAAGAAATGCTAAAGGGTCTGCTGTAAGAAGAGAAAGAGAGAGAGACGAGAGAGAGAGAGAGAGAGAGAGAGAGAGAAATAGAAAGCAAAGAAGGAACACAGGAGTAAAGGGTATAAATGGCAACAAATAAGTACCTAACAATAATCACTTTAAATGTAAATAGATTAAATGTTCCAATCAAAAGACATAGGGTAATGGATTGGATAAGAAAACACCACACGTATATCTGCTGTCTACAAGAAACCCACAGAAAAAAGACACACACCGGCTGAGGGTGAAGAGATGGTAAAGGATTTTTAGGTGAATGGGACTGAAAATAAACCTGGGGTAGCAATATTAATATCTGACACATTAAATCTCAAAGTGAAGGACATAAAAAGAGTTAAGGAAGACCCCTTCATAATATTAAAGTGAACAATCCAAAAAGAAGAAATAACTCTGGTAAACATATACACACCCAATACAGGAGCACCCAAATACATTAAAAAACTCCTGGAGGATATCAGGGGAGAGATTGACAGCAATACAATCATAGTAGGAGATTTTAATACCCCACTATCACCATTGGACAGATCCTCTAAACAAAATCAGCAAACAAGCATCAATCCTAAATGACTCACTAGACCAGATAGAATTAATTGACATCTTCAGAACATTTCACCCCAAAGCCACAGAATAAACATTCTTCTTAAGTGCACATGGATCATTTTCAAAGATAGACCATATGTTGAGTCATAGGCAAAGTCTCTTCAAATTCAAGAAGATAAAAATCATATCAAGCATTTTCTCAGATCACGGTGGCATAAATCTGGAAATCAACTACAATAAAAACAATATAAAGAAATCAAACACATGGAGACTAAACAGCATGCTATTAAACAATGGGTAAACAGAGAGATCAAGGAAGAAATAAAAAAAAACATCATGGCAACAATGATAACACAACAATACAAAATTTATGGGACACAGTGAAAGCACTCTTGAGAGGGATGTTCATAGTTCCACAAGCCTACTGCAAAAAACAAGAAACAATGGTAATAACTTACCTAACTCTACAACTCAAAGGGCTAGAAAGTGAGCAACAAAAAAAGCCCAGTGTAAGCAAAAGAAAAGAAATCATAAAGATCATAGCAGAGATGAACAACATAGAGACTAAAGAAACAATACAAAACCAAGAACTGGTTCTTTGAAAGGATGAACAAAATAGATGAACCTCTAGCCAGGCTCACCAAGAAGCAAAAAGAGAGGGTCTAAATAAATCTAAATA
>JAAGEH010002531.1:62997647-63194012 GCA_011751065.1 Lasiurus cinereus
AGAGGTGAAATAACAACAAACCCCACCAAAATACAAAGGATTGTTAAAAAAATACTATGAACAATTCTCTTCCAACTAACTGGACAACCTGCAGGAAATGGACATATTCCTAGAAAAATATAACCTTCCAAAACTCAATCAAAAAGAATCTAAACATGTTAATAGTCCAATAACTATGGAATGAATTGAAGCAGTCATCAAAATCCTTCCAGCAAACAAAAGCCTGAGTAAGACAGCTTTACAGGGGAGTTTTACCAAACATTCAAGGAAGAACTAAAACCTATCCTCCTCAGACTATTCCAAAAAATTCAAAAAGGAACACTTCCAAGCTCCTTCTATGAAGCCAGCATCACCCTAATACCAAAACCAGATAAAGACAACACAATTAAAGAGAATTACAAGCTAATATCCCTCATGAACATAAATGCCAAAACTCAACAAAATTCTAGCAAATCAAATCCAGCAGTACATCAGAAAGGTCATACACCATGACCAAGTAGGATTTATACCAAAAATGCAAGGATGGTACAATATCCGCAAATCAATAAATGTGATACATCACATAAACAAATTGAGAATGAAAAATCTCAAAGTCATATCAATTGATGGAGAAAAACCATTTGACAAAATCCAACATCCTTGTTTTTTTTTGTTTTTTTTTTTGTTTTTTTTTTTTACTATATTTTATTGTTGTTGTTGTTGTTTTTCTTTTCCCAGAGAGGAAGGTGGGAAGAGAGAGAATTAGAAACATCAATGAGCTGCCTCATGCACACCCCTCACTGGGAATGTGCCTGCTACCAAGGCACATGCCCTTGACCAGAATTGAACCTAGGACCCTTCGGTTCACAGGCAGATGCTCTATCCAATGAGCCAAACTGGTTTCGGCCCAACATTCTTTCTTGATAAAAACTCTCAACGAATTCGGAATAGAAGAATCATATCTCAACATAATAAAAGCTATATATGATAAACCCACAGATAACATCATACTCAATGGGCAAAAACTAAAATCATTTCTCCTAAGAACACAAGCAAGACAGGGATTCCCACTCTCCCCACTCCTGTTCGACATAGTACTGGAAGTATTAGTCATTGCAATTAGACAAGAAGTAGAAATAAAGGGCACCCAAATTGGAAATGAAGAAGTAAAGCTGTCCTTATTTGCAGATTACATGATATTGCACATAAAATAACCCAAAAGACTCTATCAATAAAACTAATGGAACTTAAAAAATTAATTTGGCAATTGTTGCAGGTTACAAAATTAACGCCAAGAAATCTATGGCATTTCTGTACACCAATAGTGAACTTACAGAAATAAAGACTAAGAAAGTAATCCCATTTTCCATGGCACCAAAAAAATTAAGATACCTAGGAATAAATTTAAGGGCGTAAAAGATCTATACACAGAAAACTACGGGACACTGAAAAAAGAGATAGAGGAAGATGTAAACAGATGGAAGAGCATGCCATGCTCATGTATTGGGAAAATCAACATCACTAAAATGTCCATACTACCCAAAGCAATCTATAGATTCAATGCACTCCACATTAAAATACCAACCCCATATTTCACAGACCTAGAAAGAACTCTCTAAAAATTCATCTGGAATAAAAAAAAAGACCCCAAAAGCCAAAACAATCCTGAGAAAGAAGATAAAGTAGGTGGGATCTCAATACCAGATTTCAAGTTGTATTACAAAGCCACTGTTCTCAAAACAGCCCAGTACTGACACAAAAACTGACATATAGACAAATAGAATAGAATAGAGAATCCAGATATCGACCCAAACCACTATGCTCAATTAATATTTGACAAAGGAGGCATGAACATACAATGGAGTCAAGACAACCTCTTCATTAAATGGTATGGGGAAAATTGGACAGATACATGCAAAAAAATGAAACTAGACCACCAACTTACACCATACACAAAAATTAACTCAAAATGGATATAGGACTTAAACATAATATGCAAAACCGTAAAAATACTAGAGGAATCCACAGGCAGAGAAATCTCAGACATATGCCAAAGAAATTTCTTCACTGATACTGCTCCTAGGGAAATGGAAGCTAAAGAGAAAATAAACAAATGAGACTATATCAAAATAAAAAGCTTTTGCACAGAAAAAAAAACACAAAAAACATCATCAAAACAAAAAGAAAGCCCACTGTATGGGAGAACATATTTGCAACTGTTATCACTGATAAAGTTTTAACCTCCAACATCTACAGACAACTTATACAACTTAATAAAAGGAAGAGAAATGATCCAATAAGAAAATGGGCAACAGACTTAAATAGAATCTTTTTGAAAGAAGACAGAAGGAAGGCCAAGAGACACATGAAAACATACTCAAAGTCACCGATTATCCCAGAGATGCAAATCAAAATGACAATGTGATACCATTTCACACTTGTCAGGATGGCAATCATCAACAAATCAACGAAAAACAAGTGTTGGCGAGGATGTGGAGAAAAAGGAACCCTCGTGCACTGCTGGTGGGAATGCAGACTGGTGCAGCCACTGTGGAGAACAGTATGGAGTTTCCTCATAAAACTAAAAAAGGAACTCTCATTTGACCCAGTAATCCTACTCCTAGGAATATATCCTAAGAAACTAGAAAGGATATATGCACCCCTATGTTCATAGCAGCACAATTCACCATAGCTAAGATTTGGAAACAGCTCAGCTGCCCGTCAGCAGGTGACTTGATCAGAAAACTATGGTGTATATACATAATGGAATACTATGCTGCCATAAATTCTTCCAAAAATGGATGGAACTGGAGAGCATTATGCTAAGGGAAACAAGCCAGTCAATGAAAGAAAAACACCACATGATCTCACTCACTTGTGGATAATAAAGAACATTATAAACTGATGAACAAAAAGATAGATACAGAGGCAGTAAAGCATCAAACAGGCTGTCAAATTACAGTGGGAAGGTTAGGGAGAGGTGGGGTAGATAAGAGATCAGCTGAAGGACTTGTATGCATGCATATAAGCATAATCAATGGAAGCAAGACACTGGGGGGGAGTCGAGTGGGGGAGCAATGGGAAGATATGTACACATGTAATACATTAATAAAAAAATGAAACAAACTACATATTGATATTTAACTTCTCAACTAGGTAGAGTTATAAAATTGCAAGGAATAATAATTCACAATACATTTCACAGAAGAGACAAAAGTATTCATTTTATAAAATGTATATCAATTTCTACCTCATCAATTAAAAATCTAAATTTGTGTCATTCTTATCTGTTATACACAAGAAAATAATTCAACAAATTTGTCAAGTTTGAATAAATCACTCTGACTAAATAGCTATATGCTCCTCTGATAGAGCATTGAGGTACTTATCTGGGAAAATAAAAATAAAAAAATGCCAAAGAATTCTTCTTGATTGCCTGGGGACAAGGGCGATTATTCCCTTTTATGTTCACTCTCCTGTAAAGACAGAGTAAAATCACCTACATAGATTTTTTATGGGTAATAAAATTTTTCTTTTTTAATTTCATTTTTCTATGGCATTTTTTTCTCCTGTGTATAACAGGTAAATGGTAGAAAGAGAGTAAAAACATTATTCTCTTGTCATTGTTTTTCAGAATTCTGGACTCATAAATATTTATTCTTATACATTACTTCACACATCGATAGATAAATGATGCCTAATGTGAGGGGTAAAATAATTGAAGAAAAACTTTCTATCGGGTAATTAAAAAGGAAGAAGAAATCATGAAAGTAAATTAAAAAAAAAGTTTGAGAAAATACATTTCAAGGGGGATGATAAGTTTCCAAAGAAAACAGTCAGATGCCGTTGTCTGGAATTACAGGCATACCATGCAACCTCACAATCCTCCCTTTCTCATTTACCACAGAAGGGTGAGACGATATGACCTCTAACATCATTTCAGTATCTGATACCCATAATCTGTTGAAATCATTTAAATGTTTCTAAAATTGTGTGTGTTTCTATATTAGGGAATAGGCGACTGTTGAATAAAAAGTATAGCTCTTCTTTACCAAATGGTTAAGGATGAAATCAGAAGATGGAATTTTACATATGTAATTTCCCATAGACTCTCCAGCCCAGATTCTGTGTGCCATATAGGAAGTCTGGGAGAGGCTAGTCTGTGATGATCACTTGTGATCACAAATAACACCCAAGGGAAGCACTGATCCTTAACACAACAGCCTCATTTGGAGCTTAAAATATTAAATATTACAGATTGCTTCTGAAAATGTTTTCCCAGGGCTGGAACACACTTATGTCTTGCTTCAAATAGTAGGTTGCTACACTGAGAGGAAGTAAAGGAGTAGGTAGTCACCCTTTGGGGAAGTATCTTCTATTTATGCGTTGAAGACCTTAGCAATTTCTCCCCAAATATAACTGGTGTCTCCTATCCCAAAATTTAAAATGGAATTCTCTGAAGTGGAAGAATCCCATCAGTAAATAAGTCTGCACTATTGGGATAGTGGCAAGTGCACTATCCAACTTCCAGTAGGGAGAGCTACTATCCACCTGCAGCAAAGCGCTTGTCAAAGCTCAGATTCTTGACAATGGATCAGTGCAGAGTCATTTCCCGGGTTTGAACAGCAGTCATTACTGGAAGAGCTAAGCTGTATAAATATTTTAATGTATATTCTTTCTATCAAATTTATGGCTCACATTTTCTAGCCTGTTAGGAATTAAATCTAGCTGTTAGAAACACTGTATGCCATTTTTAAAAAATGAAACAGAAGAGGCAAAACCTAGATAGGGCATTGTTTAAATGACACAAATGTAATAACATGTTATAGAAAAAAGTTTTAATATTAAGGTAAATATATCCTAACAGACACAAAAATACACTATTTTTAGTTTTTTTTAATGTATATCTACTAACATCATATAATTGAAAGTAAATTGATAATGAACATATGGATTAAAATTAAGCTGCATGTCACACCCTCTCCTGCTCCATTTTCCCTCCCCAGCCCAGCAAATACCCTTTAACGCTCTGCCTGTCCTCTGACCATTGCTTGCAGAAGAAGCCTTTGTTTCATAGGGCAGTGTATTTCCAGTCACTGCTCTTCTCTCCAACCAGCATTGCAGAGAGAGCTTCCTCTGGATCTCTCTGGATCCTCTTTGTGAAAGCCTGGTGTTTTCTAGAGGAAAAAGCATGCAAATCCATGAGATGTCCCATTCATGCAGCCCCCAGGAGATACACACTCTCATACCGTCTCACAGCTTCCACTAATTTATCACATCTTCTAGTTTAATGGTCTCATAGGCTTTTATGGTTTCTTTCTGCTTCTGTTCAAGGTAAGCAAATGTTCAGTTGTCCTTTGACCTCTTTTCTCATGTAAGTTCTTGAGAAATCATTCATTTGCTGTCTGAATACCTTTTCTTGTTGTAAGGACAGTCACCTTTTTTCAGTTCTTTAGACACCCAAGATAAATCCAGAAGTGGTTAATGTACTGTAGAGTAAGCAAATCAGACAATAGAACATTGCCCAATCTTATTCCAGTAATAACATCTTTCATGGAATCAAGTTAACTTGAGAAAGTGGAAAGTATTAATTTCTAAAGCTAAATATAATAATGAACTATTATTAAATGATAATTACTGGGATCACTTAAATATATGTGTGCACAGCTTCTAGCTAATTGACTATATTTTATCTCTCTCAACTCTTTGAACCAATGAAATACTTAAAGTTAGAAAATCAAATATATGCCCCAAAACAATAACTACAACAAAAAAATCACAGCAACAACCCTGTAATCTAAGGCCAGAATACATTGTTTCAAATAAGAGTATTATTTTTTAATTAAAAATTAGTTTAAGAATCAGCTAAGAATATAGTTTTCTATTTGTTTTCTTGGTAAAAAGTAGTTGATTTGTGTGTTTCAGAAAATTCTTTGCATAAGTGAATTAGTTAAGTCTCACTAAAAGTATAAAATTAAGAATGAAAATCAAAGTGTTGATAATATTGAAGTAGATAGTAATGATGATAGCCAAAATGGTAGTGATGATGATGACTTAAGTTCCAGTTCATTGAGAAGAAAAGATTCCATGAGGTTTACTTGCTGTAAGACACAATTCACCTCATAAATTTCTCAAGTAAAAATGTTCATCATCATCATTGCAGAAGCTTATTATTTCATTTTCCAAAAACTTATGTGCATTCATTTATTCAACATTCTTCAAAACCCTGCAAACTCTCCATAATTATCCTCAATTTGAACATATTGAAGAAAGCTTCATAGGCATTAGCACATTTCCTTCAACTTACAAATCTAAGAAGCAGGTCAAACTGTGGCCTAAAAACTCCAAAATTATATCATTTCACCTAGTTTTGGTACTGAAAAAGTTGCCAAAATAGTAGTAATATTCTGTAGTCAATCCAGACTATAGAAGTCTTTAATCCATGTAGTCAACATAAAATAAATTTGCATTAAGAATTATTTTTTATAATCTCAATTTTATAAAGGAGAAAACAGAACAGAGTAGTTAATTAAGTCATCAAAGTGGCACAGCAAATGTGGGAAGACTTGAACACAAAATGTCTGGGTTCAGAGGGTATGCTGTCTTAGGAGCCAATATATTGTTGAGAGATATAGTATATAGATATATCTATCTACTTAATCTATTTAAAAGATATTTAGATATTTGCAAAGCTGCAAAAGTCCACAAAGAAAGAGGCATGTATATTAAAATAACCTCAATATTTCAATCCTCCCATCTTTTATCTTTTAAAGGCAAATATAGTTAATATTTTTATGGCATTTTTTCCTTGGCACATACAATGTTTTATATGACTAGCATTATACTTTTAAAAGTTATATGTAATGCTTTCATGTTTATTATATTTTAACTCATAAATGGTATAGACTGTGCTGCTTATAAGATTTTTTTTTTACTGCTTGTAAGATTTTTTTTAATTGAAGGACACTGTGAAAAGAACAGTCTTACCAAAGACCGCATCCCACGTAGTGTGATTGGAACTAAATGGGTATGGAGATGCGGGACTCAGATGCTCCTTCAGGAAGGAATTAGATGAGTGGAGTTTGCTGTTAGCTTTGAATTGCAGGTGTGCCTCTTCAGATCTTTTGACCCAAGGTCATTCTCTCTGTAAGATGCTCCCACACAATTAATAGCAGTCCAAGGGCCTTGCCACTTCCCCCATGTAGGACTCCTCTACGTAGAAATTATTTGCTCTGTAACTCACTGTTAGCTGATAAAGTCTTTGTCATCTCTGTCTCATGTTTTGGCTGCTTTCATTCTTTTTTTTATATATAATATATTTTTATTGATTTCACAGCGAAAGGGAGAGGGATAGACAGATAGAAACATCAAGGGTGAGAATTATTGATCGGCTGACTTCTGCCTGGCCCCTTACTGGGGATCAAGCCCACAACCTGGGCATGTGCCCTGACTGGGAATCAAACTGTGACCTCCTGGTTCATAGACCAGCTCTCAACCGCTGAGCCATGCCAGCTGGGCGGCTGCTTTCATTCTTAGTCCTGTGTTTTCCATTTTCATTTTCCAGATGTTAATCTTTACATATTTTTTTACTTCTAACTTAATCTAAGATACTATTTCTCCAAGGAACAGATTGTCATAATGGGACTGATGCCTGGATGAGCCAGTGAAAATAAGTGTCTTTGGAACCACTTAACTCACTGGCCAGCAGACACTGAAAACCCCAGCTCAGGCAGAAGTAGTTGACAAAGGGTGCCCTATCTGTAATGTTTTCACTGTGGTTGACTTAGGAAAACATTCTGCTAGGAAAACCTTCCAACCAGTATAATAATTCTGATGTTTGCAAAGCACAGGGAAAAAAAAGCATGCAAAGTATTTGTATGATTATTATAAAGTTGCATTCTCACCCTTCTGTGAGATATGGAAATCTAAGAGCCCAAGAAACTAAGGGTAAAGACCAGAAGACCTCTTTGGTTGTTTACTGAAGGGGAGCATGGGAGACTTGGTTGAAATGTCAGTAAGGGGGAAATTCTGAGATAATTTCCTAGGGGAGTTGGCTAAAGACAAACTGCCCCCCACAATTCTTCCTTGACATTTTCAAACAAGTCTATCTACGTGTGGACCCTCAGATGTTTACTGGAATCTTTGTACTTAATCTTTATGCTTAAGGGTACTGCTGACTCCTATGTTCTTCCAAGAATGCTTACCATACTGATTCTATCTAAAAGCTAAACTTTAGCTCAAACTGCTGTTACAATAAAAGCCTGAAGAGGCAGGAGAATGAGGCTGTCTGGTTCCTCTAGCCAGGCAGTCCCTTAGACCTCTCATTCAGAGAAATGTGTCTCAGGGTTATCATTCATCTATTGCTCAGGGCCTGCTGATCAGCCCTGGCAGTTTACAAAGAGGCCTTTCTCTGCTATATAAGGAGATGAAAACATTTAAAGGTGATTGAACACTCAACTGAGGAAGTTTTTTTCATATAATGTTAGAATACTGTTTGAGAATACCTAGGATGCTGGTACACCATGTGGGGACACTTTGTTCTCCAAATTACTGCAGATGTGGCTCATCTTTGCCTATTTCTATCAGAAGCTAGCACTCCTCCCATGAAGGAGGAATCTTTCAGAAAAATAGGGTTCCTTCTAAATAACTGTCTCTACCTTCTCTCCTGTCTTTCTGGTTAGTAACTAGTGTTAATTCTCAGTATTCCTCAGTCTTACACAGGAAAGACACTAGAAGGGAGGGAAGGGACTGTTCCCAAAGGAACTGAAAAGACTGGCAGCATCCAGCATTTTAGAGCCATGAAGTACCCATGGGCCTGGATTATGAGTGTGCACAAAGAGGCCAGAATATAAGGCAGGTGAAGTATGAGTTTAGCAACATGGGATGTATAGTGAAGAATTTTATTTACTGAAAGAGTGGTCCGGCCTTTGCCCTCAGCTATTGTTAGATAATTTCTTGTACTCTGGAATCTCTTGTCTGAAAAAGAATGTCTTTGTTTTTCCTTGGGGCTTCGGCCTTGAAGTAGTCTAAGATTGTGATTTATGATGAGTCTCTGAACCATGTCATACCAATTCAGAGTTCTAGAGGGAATGTGAGTCACCTTTGTGAGAAGGAGGTAGAGAGGTGGAACTGGAGACTAGTTCAGACATAGTGTGTGATTAAACCCTAACAAGAACTATGAACATTAAAGGCCTGGATGAGATTCTCTAGTTCATGATACTCTTCGGGTATGTACACAATTTATGCTGTGATGGTAACATGTCCCTGAGTTACCAAGTGTGGATCCTCACAGATGGCACCTTATCCATCTCTTCATCTGGATGGCTCTGATGTGTATCTCTTGCTGTTATAAGCACAGGTATGAGTTTGGTAACTCTCAAGGAGTTCTGTAAGTCATTATATCAATTATTGTACTTAAGAGGGTCTATTGGGACCTGTACATTTGTAACCACCTAGTCTGAAGTAAGAGTGGTCCTGAGAACCTCCAAAATCATGACTGGTGTCTGAAATGATAGTAGTCTAATGGGGACTATTGCCTCATACTTTGCAGTTTGCCTAACTCATTTGTAAGGGAATCCTCTCAGCATATAGTATTTAACAACCTAACAAGGACTGCTGCAGTGGGTGCAGACTCACTGCCAAGTTGGCTCCTAGAAACCTGAAGAAAATGAGTGCCCAGACTGAATGAAGCTAAAAAGCTGTAACTGCTCTGGCAGATGGTGGAGGAGGAGAAAAAGAAAAACAAATGTGTGGAATATGAATGCTGGAATAGATATATTAAATGAGGCCACAAGATTCAACAGATAATTTTGTTTCATGAAAAGACCCAAGGGACACACCATTTGCCAAGGCCATCAAGGATACACCGTTAAGAGTGGCACCAGCCTCATTAAGAAGTTCAATAGCAACTCTTGGGAGGTTAAAGCTGAAGGCAGGAAAGGTCACAGCTTGGCTAATTAATAGCAAAGGGTAGGCCTACCAGAAGCCTCTGGGAGATGCAATTTTTGTAATGACTGTCAAGATCAGAGTGACAGCCAAGAGAAGTTTAAGCCGCAGGGTGTTATAGAAACTGATAATGAAACATGGCATCTCCAGGAGCCAAAGAGATGGATAGTTAAAAAGGATACTGTGTTATACCACCAGAATGTAATATGTGGTTAAATAAAGCAATAAGAAGAGAAAAGGAGGTCAAGAGAAGTAACCCAGTAATAGTCATAATACAGTTTCCATTGTTTTGATCCTGAGGACATATAACTGAAGAGATTCCCAGCTTAATAGGAAGAAGGACCCAGAAACATCATAGCAATATTATACTTTAGCAATTTTTCTTTTCCAAGTTCTTTTCCAAATGCCTATAGCTATTTGCTTGGATGATAGTACCATGTTCAAAGAAAATTATATGACAACTTAAACTCTGTTGAACACAGGATCTAAGATGATATTCGTTCTCAGATACATGAAGTATTATGTTCTTCTGTCCCCATAAATTCTGGTCCAGGTAAAAATGAAACCTTGCCAAAATCCAGAATTTGATAGGTCAAATTAGATAAGATAGTAAATAAAAATAATAATGCATGGTGTATCAGGATGGTAGAGATTAGTGCAATAATAAATATCTAAAGAATGAAGAGGAAAGGGCCTCAATAATCTCTCCATTTCATTCACAAGTCTGCCCCCTGAAAAAATCAGCTGAATTTTATAGACTACCACAAGATCATAAACAGTGGCTCCAAAGCATATGGTGCGTTAATCATGGAATCATACTTGGGTAGAACACTACATTGGTCCAATATATTACTGTTATCATGAAGAATGGACAGAATCAACAGGTAGCTGGCATGATAGAGTCCTTAACAAAATATATGAATTCTAGAATATGGAAAATAAACCCTAGGGATATCAAGGATGTGCCATTTCAGTACAATCTTCAGGGTCCAAAGAGTTAAAATTTACACCTGAAATAAAAGGCGAATTTCTGTATCTTGCATTCTTTATCATAAAGAACCATGCATAGCACCTAGTAGGAATCTTGAGGTACTGGAAATTATTCATTAAGAATAATTTCCTGACTTATATGCCAGGGTAATGGAAAGCTATTTGCTTTGATTAAGACCTAGAGCCTCCAGCAGTATGTAAGATGTTGGAAGAAGCAGTGGTAGCAAAAGATGCACTGTGTAGTCTATAGGAACGGCTACTATAGGAGCCTAGCATAAACCCATGGGATTCTAGGTCAAGGTCTGGCCTTTGAAACAGAAAGTTACATGTCTTAAAAAAATAAAATAAAAATAAAAGTTGTTGGCATGCACCCATTCCTTGATAGAATCAGAATGCTTTACAATGGGATATATGTCAACCTGTGTATGGCACTATACATTAAGACTGTGTTTTTATTAAAACCACACCCTACTAGGGCTGCACCTAGCCAATGACTAAGGGTCTTAGAGACCTGCCCTACCTTCCCAAATTCAACTCTTCTCTTGCTCTTCCAACTCTGGGATTTGCACCCCACACAGCTGAGATTTTCTTAGGCCTACACTGCCACTCAGGTCTCCTTCCTTACCCCTCCCCTTTCAGAGAACTCAGACCTGCATTACTGTTGACTCTTCCTACATGCTCTGAGTGTTCACTCCCATTATCTTTCATAGGCATCTTCCCTATTAAATCTCATACATTCTTTTATAACTTTATTCTCTGTTTTCCAAAAGCCCAAATAAACACAGAATCCATTCCATTAACATCTTGAACATGTAAAATTTTCTATACTTATTTGGAAGTACTAGGCATATTTTCTTTTTATTGCACCATTTTTCTCCTCTGGAATTATGTGATATATATTTAATATTTATCATTCTAGAGCAAGGTACTTTAAACACTTATAAAAGTTTTGTTTTCTTATTTATTTATTATAGTAAAGCATTCTCTGAAACTGGCCATTTTCTTCTAAATGTATTCTATTTTTGGATGACATTTAAAAAAATCTAGCATGCAAATTGGATTTTTTACCCTAACTGCTTTTTTTGGTCTGAGGTTACAGTAGGACCATACAATTTCCCACTCTATATTCTGTATTTATGTTAATATAATCTAAGATCAAATTTGCATTTTTCACACCATGCAACAGAATCATATAAAAGCTGCAGTCACCCAGAACATATATATCCTTTCTTCACAAATGCTAGTGTAAAGACATTTTCTACATTCCATGTTTCTGCAGTTGTTTCTTTGGAGCTAAGCCTGATACTTTATATTTTTTTCTCATTACATTTCATTTAATTTGCTTTGGTCCCCCTAACTCATCAATATTTTTCTCATCCTATTCTGCCATCTAATATACTAATACATTCTAAATGAGTTCCACATTCAATTCCACTCATCACGCCATCTCTGTTCTAGGAACTGGTATAAATGTGGAACAGAAAAGGCTCTGTTAGCATGCATTTAAATACTTTCTTTCAAACTAATATCAATCTATTTATTGGCAGTTTTGTATTTGGTCATTCAACCAACTATGGACTACATAACTGTATATTTATTTATTACTGAACCTGGACATAGAAGGAGAAAAATTGGAAGACCATAGACAATCTCAGGAAAAGGTATGCATATGAATCTACTAGAGTGGACAAAATCTAGATCTTTGTGTCATGGTTGACACTACTAGAGAATATCCACAACTAACCAACCACGTAGATAGAATGACTTGGCCCATTGACTTTAGTCACTGCTGTCATTAGCCACCCAGTGTTGAAATAACAAATACGTTAACGGAAAAGCTATACTGGCAGAGATGGTTGCTGGGCATAGGAACTCTAATTTAGCTACTGTCACTTATGCACCCTGTCAGAAAAAAACCAACCTGAGCCTCCAATATGAAACCATCCTATAAGAAAAACAATCAGTCATTTGGTGACAAGTTAATTATATTTGGCTTCTACTCTGTAATGAACAGCAATTCACCTTGAATAGGATTGACATACATTCCCAGCATAGGTTTTTCTTTCTTGCCTGCTGGACCAGAGACAGAATAACCATGAAAATACTTAAAGTCTTCCATCTGCTGGCATAAATTATCATGTAACACTGCCCAGGAATAATGATCTACTTTATATAAAGGAGCAGTGACAAATGGCCATAAACATGATACCCACTATTTTCACCACTTTGCTCCACTCTAAAATTACCAGCCTAGTTTACATATTGGTCAGGAAATTATTGTGGTTGGCAAACTGTGGCTCACGAGCCACATGCGGCTCTTTGGCCCCTTGAATGTGGCTCTTCCACAAAATACCATGGCCTGGGAAAGTCTATTTTGAAGAAGTGGCATTAGAAGAAGTTTAAGTTTAAAAAATTTGGCTCTCAAAAGAAATTTCAATCATTGTATTGTTGATGTTTGGCTCTGTTGATTAATGAGTTTTCTGACCACTGGACTAAAGGGACAGCCTCTAAAGGATGCAGTTGGAGAAATGAGATATAAGATCATATCTTGGCATTATCAGGTTGTGTATAAACATAGTGTATGGCTCAGTACCTGCAAAAGATGCAATGTAGAGGTTTGGAAATGAAAGGATAAAGGTATAAAGGTTATCTAATCAAAACTTCTAAAGATGCAATTGAGTTATTTGTACTTTCAACCCCTTAAATTTGGGTTCTGTAAGATGAGACATCTTGGTTCCCAGAAGGCTAATGCTCAGCCTAGTTATACAGCAAGAGTTTTATATAGTTGCTGACCTGTCACTTTAGGCTCCTTATTCCAAGAGACCTGCTGACAAATTACCTCACTGATGTGGGTAATTTGTTTTGATCATAATGTGGATGGAACATTGCTGTCCTATCTAATAAAAGAGTAATATGCAAATTGATCATCACTCTAAAACACAAGATGGCTGCCCACATATGGACACAAGATGGCCACCACAAGATGGCCACCAGGGGAAGGCAGTTGTGAGCTATCAGGCCAACAGGGGAAGAAAGTTGGAGGGGACCAAGCCTGCAGGAGAGGGCAGTTGAGAGGGACCAGGCCTGCAGGAGAGGGCAATTGGTGGGGAGACCAGGCTTGAAAGGGAGGGCAGTTGCAGGGGAAACAGGTCATTAGAGTAGAGCAGTTAGGGGTGACCAGGCCAGCAGGGAAGGGCAGTTAGGGATGATCAGGCTGACAGGGGAGGTTAGTTGGGAAGGACCAGGCCTGCAGGGGAAGGCAGTTGGGGGGAACCAGGCCAACAAGTGAAAGCAATTAATAGCAACCAGGCTGGCAGGAAACGGCAGTTAGGGTTGACCAGGTTGGCAGGGGAGGCAGTTAAGGGAAATCGGGATGGCAGGGAGCAGTTAGGTATCAATTAGGCTGGCAAGGGAGTGGTTAGGGGATGATCAGGTTGGCAGGAAGAAGCGGTTTGGGGCAATCAGGCAGGCAAGCAGGCAGGGGAGCAGTTGGGAGCCAGCAGCCCTGGACTGTGAAAGGAATGTCCGACTGTCCATTTATGCACGATCCCACTAGGATCGAGCCTAAACAGGCAGCCAGATATCCCTTGAGAGATCCCAAATTGAAGATGGTGCAGGCTGGGCTGAGGGACACATCCTCTCCCCTGTGCATGAATTTTGTGCATCTCGTCTCTAGTTACATAATAAGAGCAAAAAAGAGTACTTTCGGAGCTCAAGTGATGTACCAATCAATGCTTTTGGTGATCCCATGCCCCATTTTAAAGATACATTGATATTTGAGGAGATAATTTTTAAAAAAGTACCACATGATTTGGAACCCTCAAGGATGAATACGGGGTGATCTCTACTGGGAAAACTGCATAGACAAGCAGGTGCTAGCAAAGTTTGAGGGACCTTAGAAAAGGGAGGGAGAAGTAGTTGATGAATTTTAGTTTTGTTGCAGAGGTAGAGGCTATATTTCCATCATACTAACCTATCTCTTGTTAGTGTTCCAAGAAAAAACACTAACTAGAATTCTGAAGGTGTTATTTCAAATGAGGCACAATTAATAGAAAAAGTATGTGGATCTGAGTGCCACAAGTATTCATATTATTAGATTAACCCTTTTTCATCTGAATCCCCTCTTTGAGTCTGACCAACTCATGTTCTACGCATCTGGATATAACAGCTGCAAATAGTTCAAAGCTGGCTCTTCCCTGTGACTTGTCGTTGGCCACAGGTAATCAGTGTGTTTGAGTATAAGCTCTCTTCTGTGGTCTACTCTGGTCTTCAGAATCACCCCCAAGTTTGATGATTCACTCAGAAGACTCACAGGACTCAGCACATAGTTATACTCATGGCTATGATTCATAACAACAAGTAGATACAAAGAAAAAATCAGCACAAGAAAAAGACACATGGGGAAAGTCCAGAGGTAACAACATACAAACTTCTAAGAATCCTCCCCAAAGGCCATATAGAGTATGTTCATTTCCCCAAGCAATGAATTGTGATAACATCTATGAAATGTTGACACCCAGCGAAGCTCATTAAAAACTAAGGGTCCACAGTTTTTCTTAGGAACTGATCATGTAGGTATCCTTTGCTTGGCATGTACTCCCAGAAGTAAAGCAGATAATCAGCATAAATCATACTATTTGCATAAATAGTGTAAGTGCAGGGCACCAAGGTGCCAGTAACCATTCTGAAATCCGGGTTCCTGAATGTCAGCCAAAGGCCAAACTTGTAAGCAGGTCTTTCATAGGATGGCAGTCAGGACTGCGGTGTTAACAGTTTCTACACATGTGGGAAGTCTGCTGTCATGATTAGCTAATGTAGGGGTACAAATGGCTCCATTTGAGGTACCTTAGAAAAGCTAACTTACCACCGGATCTCCCCAAGGGCTTCAAAAGTGAGCTTCTTGCTCTGCCTTCCTAAATTCATGTCTTCCTCACTTCTTCACAAGGAACTTCCCCATAAAACTCTGCACCTAGCTCCCCAGTCTCAGTATTTGTTTCTAGGCAACCTAATCTAAGGTAACAGCCCTCATAGTGATGGCCTGCTATAGACTGAAGAGTAGATGAGGTCTATAGGCTCTCAAGTATTAAATTGATAATGAGAACAACGGAATATTGTTAACTTATAAAATGTCTGGGGATTCTGGTCAAATTGAACAAGTACAAAATTTTAAAAATCATAGGACTTCTGCTGTAGGAAAATGTACCTTTTATTAGAAGAAAAAAACTACCTGGGATGTCCAATTTGGAGTATAAAATTTATGCTTGAAATGTAAAATGGAAATAGCTGCAATATCAGATTTTAGCAAGTAAAAAGAAAACCTAATTCCGAGTAGACTTAGGAGTCATAATAGAGGAGAAGCAGAGAGAGGTCTTAGCAGACTGTTGGTAAAACAAGAACAAGCACTGACACACGAGCACACATACATGTGCACACACAGACATCATTAAGTTCGGTATACTGTCCTTGATGTCAAATGAATAAAATGGTTGTGTGTGGCAAAGTCATGGGAACTCTGGAACATCACAGTTGCTCTACAAATGCTGTTTGATCCTGACTCTACATGACTATCTCTACTTTGTGCAGCACACTAATAATTACATTTCGGAGTGCGCATAAGAAATATTTCATTAATATTGCTAGTAGAGCTTGTAAACTGATTTGAGATCCTAAGCTATGTGATAAAGAGGTAATCAACGTAACCTTTTGAAATTTCCTAATTTTCTAATCTTGAAAATGTCTGCCTTCCAACACAAACTGAGGCTGTGTCTGTGATTGCAAGTCCTCGGTACAAATCAGTTCATTTTTTAGCGGAATATAGTATAACTAAGTTTTATTTGGCAAAATCAGCCTCGTTATCTTAATAATATTGAGATCTGACTCATTCATTGGCAAATTACATTTGATGATTGTTTTGTAACATTTGTATTACTTTTCTATCTCTACCACCTACAAGAGACTCTGAAGTCTTTCTGTATTTAATACTTGTGAAATATTCTGTAAATTAAAAGAGCAGTTCGAGTAAGTGGAGGATAATCTAAGGTTGCAGCACATTGCTTTAGGAAGCTCAGGGAAGGTTTTTTACATCCTAACTTCTACACTCATTCCTCTTCCACTTCTCTCAGAAGGGTGCTTGTGTTTCTCTCAGGTAGCCTTCAGCAACTCCGTATTTTCTGCATTTATTTCTATCTTAGTAGAGAAGCCTGGATCTAAATTTCCCAGAATGCCCAACCTACAGGGTTCCAGTTTTGAGTCTCCTAATGAGAGACACTCATGCAAAATTTGGAAGTTGGAAGAGACTCCTAAGCAATTATTCACTAGTGGAAGCTATGAACAGGCTCACGGATATTGTCAGCAGCCAATTTGAAGCTTCACCAGAAGCTCCCTTCTGTCTTCAGAGAAAAATACCCATTTCAATCGTTCAGGCAGCTGAAATCTTCAAGAACATTTCACTTGTACTGTAGTTCCTTAGAGCCTCTTTGACCTTTTCTACTCAGTCTTCCAACACTTGTGTAAGCAACTAATTACCTGCATTTGGTCCTTTACCACCTGAATCACTGTACCTAGAGTGTATTCTCTTTCTCTGAGTGAACCTGTTTGATGTAGGAAATACTGGGAGAAGGAGTATGCCCATTCATGCTGAGGGACTTTACACTTTGGAGAGCTACTTTTTAATCTCAACTTTAAAAATATGCAATCATTTTACTAAACCTTCAATCTGTTTTTGAGACAAGGAGAGGTTAAAATCATAAATAAGCAAATAATTTGAGGTGAATGGTTTTCAATGTTCTAAGTCATTGTCAATTGGTAAGGGACACTGACATCTTTCCTTTTCAGTGTTTTTAGGCAGCATTTACACTTTGCATTTAAAATATCTATGATTTGTGTAAGATTACTAAAAAATGAGAAAGAAACTACTCTTTATAATTATGGTTTACAAAAATATTTATGTAAAATACATTTACTTTTAGAGAGGTAAAGTATATATAAGATTCTAAAGCGAAATTCAAATATAGGTGCTGTATTTTACAGGTTAAAATGTAACAGATATACTGTAGAAGAAAGTCAAACAAAAATAAAATAAGATAATTTATTTTTAAAACCTAGAATTTCAGATCAGATACTAAAAGTTAACAAGTTATCATTATATATGTACGTATAAATTTAATTTTATACTAAATTTATATATATTTATCAATTTAAGTCTATGAAACTGGCAATTTGTAATTCATATTTCATCAATAGCAAGCAAAGATTCAGAAAACTTTAAAATTACATACACTGATTTTTATTTTAAAATTTTATATGTGTCTTGGCAGCAATTCACTTTGAAGTAGAAACCATCTGCAGAAAGAATGAGTCATTTTACATTTTTTGTTTGAAATTTTGAATTGATTTTTGCTAACTTAATATTCATACATGACACCTAAATTGTGAGGTGTTGTATTACTTTTGATAATATCTGTATAGTCAGTACTTTGACAATGGTGAAATAATCTTTCTAAAAAAAGAGGTATTTAATTTTAGCTATTTCATCATTAAAATGTAGAACTAGCTATGTTTAATTAAGACTATTAATGTTTAAATGGCAAGTGACAATTCTTACAATTTTTAAATATTACTATTATCTTCCAACTTCACATAAAAGGTTAAGTAGGTCAATAAAGTTTTATATGTATTTATTTTTTAAAATATGGAGTGAAGGAGAAATCCAAGATGGCGGCATAGGTAAACACCTACACTGCTGCCTCGCACAACAATTTCAAAACTACAACTAAAAGACAGAACGGACATCATCCAGAACCACAGGAAAGCTGGCTGAGTGGAAGTTCTACAGCTAGAGGGAAAGAGAGGGGCTCACAGAGATACCGAGGAGCTGCAAAAAGCTGAGGTACGGAGACGCGCGCTGAGAGAGCGGGTGCCGGAGTGCCTGGCTGGCTTTCTCTGGCGGGAGGGAAACGGAGACTCCCAACGGCATTGAACCCCTTATCCAAGTCACTAAACCCAGATCCAGCCGAAACTCATACGGGGGGAGTTTGGACTGTGAAAAGGGAGTTTGGACTGTGCACAGAAATTTAGGGGAGTTGCAAAGGATCGGAGGTCCGGTCGCGCACGGCACCACGCGGAGGACGGATTGCTGATTGTGCCGCTGGCTTTCGCGAGCGGGCGGGAGACAGACCCTCCCAACTGCGCCACTTCTGAGTCCACTGGGCCCCTGTTTTGGGCGAAACCCTGGGGACCTAGACTCGTGTGGTCCTGGTTCGCAGGGGAGCCGGAAAGGCAGCGGTTAGAGGCGCTGTGGGTGCGCGAGTGCACAAGGACCGCTCCAGCCATTACCCAGTCACATGAGACTCAGGGGCCGTGGAGGGCGGGGCCAACTGGAAGGCAAGGCGGTCCCTTAAGCCCTGAGACTCCACCCTCCCAAGCTCAACAGAGGCTTCTGCGGCTGAATCCAGCACAGAAGTTTCCCTGGCATAGTGAAAATGCCGAGACAAGGGAAGGGATTACAAGCAAAAGAAATGGAGGAAAAAAAACGACTGGATATAGAGTTCAAAACCACGCTTATAAGGTTTTGCAAGAATATGCTACAAAAGATGGATAAATTTAGTGATACACTGACGGAAATAAAAACTATTATGCAGAGTACTAACAGCAGACTAGAGAAAGGCAAGGATCAAGTCAAAAATTTGAAATATAAAGAAGCAGAAAACATTCAACTGGAAAAGCAAGAAGAGAAAAGAATCCAAAAATGTGAAGATAATGTAAGGAGCCTCTGGGACAGCTTCAAGCGTACCAACATCAGAATTGTGGGGGTGCCAGAAGAAGAGAGAGAGCAAGATACTGAAAACCTGTTTAAAGAAATAATGACTGAAAACTTCCCACATCTAGTAAAAGAAATAGAATTACAAGTCGAGGAAGCACACAGAACCCCAAAGAAAAGGAACCCAAAGATGACTACACCAAGACACATCATAATTAAAATGCCAAGAGCAAAAGAGAAAGAGAGAATATTAAAAGCAGCAAGAGAAAAACAGTTTATTACCTACAAGGGAGCACCCATACGACTGTCAGCTGATTTCTCAACAGAAACGATGCAGGCCAGACGGGAGTGGCAAGAAATATTCAACGTGATGAACAACAAGAACCTACAACCATGAATAATCTATCCAGCAAAGCTATCATTCAGAATTGAAGGGCAGATAAAGAGCTTCACAGAGAAGAAAAAGCTAAAGGAGTTCATCAACTCCAAACCAGTATTATATGAAATGCTGAAAGGTACCCTTTTAGAAGAGGAAGAAGAAAAAGGTAAAAGACAAAAAATTATGAACAACAAATACACATCTGTCAACAAGTGAATCTAAAAATTAAGTGAATTAAAAATCTGATCAACAGAATAAACTGGTGAATATAATAGAATCAGGAGCACAGAAAGGGAGTAGACTGATTGATAATTCTCAGGAGGACAAAAATCATAAAGCATCAAACAGACTGTGAAATTATAGCAGAAAGATTAAAGTTAGGTGAGGTAAATAAGTGATCAATCAAAGGACTTGTATGCATGCTTATAAACATAACCAATGATCACAGACACTGGGGGGTCGGGGTACGCCTGGGAGGGAGGGGGGCAATGGGGAGATATGTATAAAAAATTAATAAAAAATTAATAAAAATAAATAAATAAAATTAAAATATATATATATGGAGTGAAGTTTTAGAGATGGATGATGATTATGGTTGCACAACAATGTGCTTAAGACCACAGAACCGCATATTTAAATGGTTAACATGATAAATGTTACATTATGTAGAGTTTACCACAATAGAGAAACTGAAAAAATATTCTATCATTCATTGTTAACTAAGGTTCAACTTCATCTTTAATTTCCTTTGCTTCAACAGAGATCAAATTATAATTGCTTTTAGGTAGGCAGGATTGGAAATGTTTTATCTTAGCAGATAAAATCCTAAAAATTGTAGAGAAATTACGAAAATATTTTTATAGGATAAAAGTCATCTGGTTCATGCTATTTAAATTTAAACAATAAATGACTCAGATAAATTTATAAGAAAAAATGGGTTAACTTAATCATTGAAATAGTCAGAAAGGGAATGATATGAATTATAACTAATTAACATGGAGTCAATCTCATCCAGAACAGCAGAAGGTAGAAATAGGATAGCTGTCCCACACAGTAGTGAGAATCCTTTGTTGTTTTACTGCCGGAGAAAACATTTTCTTAGTTTAATAGTGATGGGGTGCCCAAGCCTGATTTGCCAGTTGCCAGACTACATTCCCTAAGGGAGTGGTTCTCAACCTTCCTAATGCCACGATCCTTTAAGACAGCTCCTCATGTGGTGGTGACCCCCAACCATAAAATTATTTCCGTTGCTACTTCATAACTGTAATTTTGCTACTGTTATGAACTGTAATGTAAATATCTGATATGCAGGATGTACTTTCATTGTTACAAATTGAACATAATACAATATGTAATTATATATTGTGAAATATTTATTTCTAATTACAAATAAATGAAATTTTGTCTTGAATCATGGTGTAGCATGGGTAGCAGTCTTCATATAACAACAGTAAACTACATTGCTACATTTTGCTACACCGAGGAGCAGTGTGTTGGTTCCTAAGACCATGGAAAATAGGTGTTTTCCAATAGTCTTAGTCTTTCAACCTCAAAGGGGTCGCAACCCACAGGTTGAGAACCGCTGCCCTAAGGTAAAGCACCAGTTTTCCTGGAGGTTGGCAATCTTCCAATAGAGATAAGGGAAGCCACCTGAGGCAATCTCACCTTTACAAGCAGGGCAACCCCATGGCAGTTATCATAACTCACCTAGCCCACTCCTGAAATCAGTAAGCATTTGAAGAAGACTAAGAGCATATAACTAAAGGTTATGTTAACTTCTTGAGAAGGGAGGTTGGTGGAAAAGAGAAAGGACACTTTTTTCTCTGTTTGGAAACATTTAAATAACACTAAAAATATTTATATTGGGAAGGTTTGATAGAACCACTTGTGAAAAATCAGTCATTTTATTTTGGCGAGGAGCTGACAGCTTTCTCAAATCCTACCATGATAATTGGTTTATTTATATTTATGCTATCTTAGTAATTTATATATTCTGAGAATTTGAAGTGAATTTTCAAACTTATTTGAATAGAGTTGAGTAAAATTCTGTCCTATAATTAGTGATTATTCTCTTGTTTGGTTAGATTAGCTATTTGGTGGTTTACCTATTTAAGTAGTTTCCTTCAAACTATTAGATATTGAATTTATTTACCAAGACTAGCATTTGTATATTCTAATTGTTAATATACAGTTATATTTGTTAATTATGTTGTTTCATTTTTGATAGGCTTAGTTAGCTAGCTCTTTTCCCAATTTCTTGAGCCTGACAAATTCTGTTTATTAAGTTACATGTGTACTTGAGAAAGAAAACTTTGATTTGTACCTCCAATTTGTATTTTATTTTATTAATCAACTGTATTGAAAAATAAGTACATTTTGAATATTTAAAATATGCTATTAAGTGAATGTTACCAAACTATGAGTTTAAAACCCAACTATATAAATAATATGCAGATTATTCTGTTCATCCTCAAAACATTCCATGTATCTCCTTACAGTGAATCATCTCTTTGTCCCAAACACCTGATATCCAATAATTTGTTTTGTGATTATAATTTAATTTAATTTTTCTAAAATCTATACTAATAAAAGGGTAATATGCTAATTAGATTGGGAAATCTTCTGCACATCCGTCTGGACAAAGCAATGGTGGTGAGACTGAGGCAGAGGCAGTTAGGGGCAATTAGGCCAAAAGGGGAGGGCAATTGGGGGTGATCAGGCTGGCAGAGGGGCAGATGGGGGCAAACAGGCTGTCAGTTGGGGACAGTTGGGGGCAAGCAAACCAACAGTTGGGGGTAGTTGGGGGAGAGCAGGCTGGCAGGCAGAGTGATTAGGGGCCATCAGGCAGGCAGGCAGGCAGGTGAGCCGTTAGGATTTAGTTGTCCCAGATTGTGAGAGGGATGTTCGACTGCCCCTGTTGCACATTCCCTGAGGGGTCTCAGATTGGAGAGGGTGCAGGCTGAGCTGAGGGACAACCCCTGCCCCCCATGCACAAATTTTGTGCACTGGGCTACTAGTTATATATAATTGAAATAATAAAATTAATATTCTTTTTTATCTGACACCTCTCGGTTTGCCTAATTATTTTGAATTTTATCCATCCTATTGCATGTGTCCACTTTTTTTCATTATATTTGTATCCGTTCACTATTGACAGATACCAGGGTTGTGTGCAATTTGGGCTTTTACAAATAAGGCTTCTATGATATACTTGCACATGTCTTTCTATGGGTATACTATGAATTTGTGCACCTTGAAAGGAACCGTGGGCTGTGAGACTGCAGTGGGCACAGGAGTGGGTCTTGACCCATTCTCTACACCCCACCCAGCCCCTCCTGCTGCAGTCCCCCGGTGCCCTATCTGCCAGCAGTCCCACTCCTGCCTCGGCTGCTCCCATTCGCTGAAGGTGCTGGCCTTGCTCGTAGCAGCGGGTGCAAGCAGGGCCAGTGCCATCAGTGGGTGCGAGCAGCGACTCCTGCCCCAATCACCCCTTAAGGGTGATAAGGGCCAGCAGCCACTGCTCACACCCACTGACATCACCGAGTGATCAGGGCCGGCAGCAGATGTGGGCAGCAGCTCTGATGCCAGTAGCAGGTGCAAGGGCTTGGTAGGACCATGGTGCTTAGGAGCAAAGAATTTTCTCCACCAAAGGCTACCCCCATGACAGAAAATGGCACTGTGCCTTGGCCTGACACCCCTCCCGCTCACCTCCTTCACCGTCCTGCTACAGCTGATGCCTGCCATGTTCCACACGCATCCCCTTTGATAGGCTTAGTTAGCACACGTTATAGTGACCAACTCAGTTGTTCTGCCATTTGGTCTATTTGCATATTAGCCTTTTCTGATATAGGATGGTTGATGGTTTTATTTGTCTTAGGTGAACACTATGGTGTGAAATGGTTGGGTATTATGGTAGCTGTATTTAACCTTTTTAGAGACTGTTAGCAGGTTTTCAAAGAGGCTTCCTGACTGTGAATGCCACCTTCTCATTGTGATTCCATGGCCTTTCTTCCGTGAGTGTGCCTGGAAAGAGGGATACCTCTCTTCTCTTTCTCCTCTTCTCTGGGCACTAACTGTAACCTAAAGGCACAGTCTCACCTACACTAACTAATTCCTGAAGGCCACATCTCCAAATGCCATCATGTTGAGGGGTAGCTTTTCTTAAAAAAAAAATAAAAAATGTTTCATTGATTTCAGAGAAGAAGGGAGAAGAAGAGAGAGAGATAAAAACATCAAAAAGAGCAAGAATCATTGATCGGCTGCCTCTTGCATACCCCTTACTAGGGATCAATCTCACAACCCAGGCATGTGCCCTGACCTGGAATTGAACTGTGACCTCCTGATTCATAGCTCAATGCTCAACCACTGAACCACACTAGCCAGGCAAGGGAGGAAGCTTTTCAATATATGAATTTGGAAAAAACTAATGAGTCTAAAACAGTCTGCCATCATTTTTAATAGGACATGTTCTCTTTCCTGAAGTTTACAGTTACATCACTTTTATCTATGAATGAAGTTAAATTAGTAATCTTGGGTCTCACTTATTTTATCTTTTTAGACCTGCTTAAAGATTCTGAGACATATTTTCCACGACACACTTTACTTTTATTCCACTTATAATAAAAATCAAATATCTGTTTCTAAGAAATAATAAATAAATAAAACTTCCCACTAAATGCTAATGATAACATTTATTTTATTTTGTTTTAGATATACAGAATAAATACTGATCTCTTTAGAAACTTAAAATTCAAATAAATGAACTCTACATTAGTTTAACCCCCATAGATAATCTGGTAATATTTTTTAAAATATAAAAGAAAATATCTATCATTTCATATGCCTCTGTCATAGCTTTTTATTAAAGAAGATACAATTAAAACTGAGGGATTTTTTTCTAGCCTACATCACATAGCTAGTAGCCCAAATTCTCACTCACATTCAACTCAATTTGTCAAAATAGAGCAAAGACTCATCTCTAAAACACAAGTGTTTACATTGAGGACTATGTTTAAACTTATAATTATTTAAAAATTATTTCTTCAACATAAATAAGCTAATAAAATGCCTGTTAAAGTTATTCTCACCATTTCTCTGATTCTTTTCTTTCATGCATAGGTTCGTACTCTTGTTATGTTCTTGGTATTTAATGAGCATCATCCAAAAAACTTTTATATTTTGGTGTGTGTGTGTGTGTGTGTTTAGGAATTTAAGTTTAGTTGATAATATGTTGGTTGCATATTCATTCTATAGCACAGGATGTCATTTTTCCTAAGGCTGAGGATGACAATTTTAAATAGCGTCTTCTATTTATTTCAAGAGAAAAATATTCATCTTTATAGCAAACATTTTTATTGCAGCAGTCATCCCCTGAACAATAGTAATAAATATGCCAATCAACAGTCCTTATGTTGTATGTAAGAGTTAAAATATTAACTATATTGATAAAATGCAAATTATGTCATGCTTCCTTATGTATATTTTCCCACAAGAATAGAAACCCAAAAATGACCTGGAAGTTATTTTTAAAATTTCACTGTATTGCCTGGCCTGTGTGTCTCAGCATCAACCTATGAACCAGGAGGTTAGATTCCAGGTCAAGTCACACATCCGAGTTGCAGGCTCGATCTCCTATGTGGGGTGTGCATGAGGTAGCCGATCAATAATTCTCTCTCATCATTGATGTTTCTACTTCTCTCTCCCTCTCCCTTCTTCTCTGGAGTCAATAAAAATATATTTTTAAAAAATTCACTGTATTATCAAGATAATTTTATCACAATTTATTCCTAGATATGTTAAATAATTTATAATGAGAATTTTAAATGAGAATAAGAAGGCTTAACCAGCTCAACTACTAACTTTTTAAAAATAATGCATTTTTCTTTCATAGTCTGTCAACATAAAACATCCAATCCATTTACTTTTTCAAACAAAGAATAAAATGTTTAATCTCCTTGTAAACTAACATTATTCACTTTTGCCTTACATCTGAAACTGATAATGTTAAATGACTACACAGTTCCATTTTAAATTTCATTGCCAAAAGTCATCAATAATGTGGTGCCTAAATGCATTTAGTGCATTTGCTTTCCTTGTTTGAATTCTGTTACTTTTCACTACTGGTCTTTTTTTTTCATGGGTTACTGTGTCTGTTGCTATCACAGTTAGAATATTTATTTGAGAGGACACCTTGGAAGCTTAGTTAAAATGAGAATACAATTCTTTTGTCAGCAGCCCATACTATTCCTGGTGTTTCAGAATCAAATTGGCTACTGCTTCATCATTCAGCAGACATGTGATCTTTCACAGACCCAAGGTAGAGAGGTTGTGCAGAAACAGATCATATGGTTGTTTCTTTTTTATGTCCAAAACTTGAAGATTCAACAAAATTGTATTATTTATAGATTTATTTTATTTGGTTCTACTTTATTTAAAATGCTTTCTCTCTACCTGTATCTATCATCTGTTTATATATCTATCTCTCATATATCTATATTCTCTTATTACCTGTCTCCAATACATTTTTATTTGAAAATCCATTTTATGTATTGTATTTAAAAATTATATTTTCCCCCCTCTGGTCAAATTGAAAAGTACACCTCAGAAATATATATAAGCTGACCAGTGTGGCTCAGTGGTTGAGAGTTGATCTGTGAGTCAGGAGGTCACAGTTCAATTCGAGTCAGGGTACATAGCTGGGTAGCGGCCTCGATCTCCAGTGTGGAGTGTGCAGGAGGCAGCTGATCAATGATTCTCTCTCATCATTGATGTTTCTATATTTCCCTCCCTCCCTTTCTCTCTGAAACCAATATAAATATTTTTTAAAAATTATAAACTCTGGCAAAGGCTGACAAGATTCTAATTTTCATGATTTAGCTTACTTATCTCTATTTATTCTTTGATATCAGAGGAAATAATAATTCATTGATCCTATGACATTTTTACTCTACACTACCCGCTTTGAATCCTCATTTCTCTTCATTAGAACTTAACTTCCATAAACAACAAATATAATCTCCCCCTTTCTCTTCATTTTTGGCCCTCATTTTGCTTCATTGGTCATTCTATTGAAATCTCAGCCCTGACTAAAACCAGCTTTATGTACTAAGAGCCTGCCCTTCAGACTTAATCTCCCTTATCACTATTCTCAAGAGGGCCTTTATACTGTTCAACAATGATGCTATATTGTCCTCATCCACTGTTTTAGACCATTATCTCATACATTATCCTCTGTCCTCAAAGGATACTCACTTTCAGCTTTGACCCTGCTTTTTATTTCATTGAAAAAAAAAACCATATTATATCTTTCAAAGTTTTATTCACCATATGAAACTCATATACTAGAATTTCTGTCTTGATGTCTATATATTCTATTGTTTCTCTGATTACTTTAAATGAAATTAATCATACTTTCAAAAAAAAGGCACTTAAAATACTGTGGGGAAAAAAAACATACTAACTAACAAGGAATAACACCTTACACATGGAACTTACAGGTCTTTTAAGCTAAAATTCATTTGGTAAAGTCACATCTACTCATGATCCTAAGCCAATGATAATCTTTTGGAGTGTTCTCTTCCTCTCCACACTCAGTATTCAGATGATCTCTACACTGGCCCCTACCTGCAGCTTCCCCTCAGCCCCGAGAGAAGCTCTCTTCTAGAGAGTAATAAAATTTGCATAGTCAGACCTTGAACCAATGGGGAAAGCAAGCTTTAGCATCCATCTGCCACATAAAACAAATCACATGTGTAAGAATCTGTGCTGCTAAGATATCATTCTATTTGTGCTAATGCTGTTTTATTTAAGTGTACAGAGCTATTGTCAATAGTTTGATTCTATATTTTCTTTTATAATTACAAACATCAAAGCAATTTGATCTATGTTTAAATATATACTTGAACATCTTGTCATGTTTGCAATATACATCCAACTTCTTCTATGCATTAACTTCATTTTTTTTCAATGAGTGGAAAGTCTAGACTCAAAGATTTATGCAATCAACATCTCTTAAAATCGTTTTAAAATTCTTGCCTCTGAAATATTTCATATTTATGTTCATTGTTTTTTCCTAAATTATATACTTTTTATTCATGAAAAATACAACCGTTATGGTGCATCAAGTTTTTAAGTGTATTAATAGAATACAAAATACCATATTTTCTGATGTATAAGACGACATTTTAACCCAGGAAAATCTCAAAAGTTGGGGTGTTATCTTTTAGGGCTAGTATATCCCAAACTCTACATTTTAACTGGAAAAATTGGGAGTCATCTTATATGCTCAGTTGTCTTGTATGCTGGAAAATATGGTAGTCTGGCTCACTTGCATAAACCTTATCTCTCTCAATAGCAAGTACCTATAATTTTTTTAATAATCTTCAATTGATAGAGAAATACATATTAACAAATAGTTGAAAAAATAAAATATAATAACCAAAGTTACCAGGCTTCATAACTTTTTTGACTAACATGCTTTTAATTTTCTGGCATGAAATTAATTTTTCCACACATTGGATACATGTATATAAGGGTCCAAATTCCTCCATAAAATGTGCCTTGCAGTTGAGCGATGAGGACATGATGCACCTCATGTTGATACAGTTAGTCATTTTGCTTTTCATGTGGCACCTGGATCTTCATCTGTTTTATTTCATTTTTATTTTAGGAAGAAAACTATAACCATGAGTACATTTTCAGTAGTAGTTGCCACAGTGTGGTACAATTTTGAAGCTGGAAGGAATCTCAGAGATTAGCTCTGAGATTTTGGCAGGCATAAAGTAAAGTAGCTCCACAAAAGCAAAATATGGAAGATACAAAGATTTGTGTTTTTCCAAAAAATATATCCCTAAATGTATGCTCCTCACAAGAACACTTATAGGTTCTGAAGCCTCCCTTTTGTTCAAGCAGCCAGTTCTAATAGATTCATGTCCATTGCCATTACTGCTGCTTCTGGGCCCTCCCACAAATCTTCTGAAAACAACCCACTGGAACGTCCCAGTGAACCCCTTCCTGGGGAAGCATACATTTAGAGTATTGTCATTTTGGCACAGAGGCACTCTCCTCAGCAGCCAATGTAACTGCAGCAGCCGAAATTAGATGGAAATTCAAAAAGTGGTAGCGCAGATATTCAGTTTAGGGGGATATTTACAGAGAAGTAATTTTGAGTAATACATTTTATTAAAATGCTTTGCTTCTCAGAAATAATATCAATCAAACCATTTCAGCGAGTGTGAAACAGTCATTAGGATTTAACAGTAAGTTCTAAGGAGGCTAATGGGATAGATCAGATAAGCAGTTTATATGGGGACTGGAAAAAGCTGAGTCCTTTTCCTTACCTCTTGTCTAATTCTGCACTAGGCCGCAGGGGGCAGTTTCTTAGCATCAAACCAATTGAATTTTATAGATAATTTTTATTTTCCCAAAGCATATAATTTTCTATAATTTAAAATTCAATCTATACAAGATATTTTTATTTTATTTTTTAGTGCTGGAAATAAATTCCAATATTTAAGAGTATTGATGAAGAACCAAAATAAATAGTTGAAATTTTGTGAAAAACAAAGAATGTTAAATATAATAAAGGAAATGCTTGCTTGAACCTTGTATATATGCCTAGCATCTATTTACTGCATGACCTGGAGTTGTGGGAACTTTAAAAACTACTCCTAAAAATTGGGAATTGTGCCATGGTTGCTACCCACATAATTGGTATCATTATGCAATAATCACTGACCCTCAGGCAGTTTTCAATCCCCTATAATCAACTAAAAGAAGATGTTCAGAAATTTGTGTTAATCAGAGGATTTTTCTCCATTTTGCCCTCAGATTATACATTCAGATGGACTCAATCATCTCATTTCACAGTGACACACTCTTGCCTGGAAAGATAACGTACTTCAGCCTTGATATAAATTGATTGAACAGTCTTTGATTATTCCTTGACAAATATCAGTGAAATCTTTGGAAAGGGTTGGAAGTAGTGAGAAGAGACCCTTGCATTCATTCAGACATGGTCTGTTACTAGCTTGACCAGAAAAGTCATGATAGAGACAGTGAGAAATGGACACATTCTGGATACACTTCGAAAGTTAAACCATCAGAATTTTCTCATGGATAAGCTCAAAGTGAGAGAAAGACAAAGAGAAAAGGGCAGCTCCAATACTGACCAGAACAACTAGTTGATGGATAAGGCATTAAAAGTGTTAACAGGGTAGCTCTCTCCAATGCCCTCTCCTCAACAAGAGAGGGAATCAAAAGTAGGATGGACAAGTGCATTTGTCAATTTCATAGAATAAAATGTATTTAATACTATGAGATTAGATAGGATCACCAGAGGAGAAAATATATAAAGAAAAATGTCCCCAAATTGAGCCTGAGGCTCTCTTGTATTTTGAGGCACTAGATATGAGGAAGAACCATCAGAGGAGACTGAGAGGCATGAGGGAGGAAATATAATAAAATCCTGAACACTGGAGAAATTAGTTTAAGGAAGAGAGAATAAGAAACTGGGACAAAGGGCGGCTGATCTGTCAAGTAAGATGAATATTGAATTTATCAACTGGGACTGGGAAGTTTTAATAATGGGGCTGACACTGGAGACTGATCAAAGAGCAAATAAGAGAGAATGGGATGGGAAATTTGGAAAGAATGTATGCAGAAACACAGTTGAGGATTTTTTTTCCATGTCAGAGAGAAGATAGATTGCTAGAAAAGGAAGTGGAGATTTAAAAAAATAAATAAAGTTTTCATTTTTCTATTTTCTTTTTTTTAAAGAGGAGAAATAAATATCATGTCAATGTACTCTTGGGAATGAGAAATGAGTCAATGGAGAAGAAATGTTGATGATGTAAGACACATGAGAATGAAGTTGATTGAAAAAGGGAATGGGATGGAGGAGGGGAATTTAGCCTCAGAGAGGAAAAAAAGAGTTGTTAATCCACTATAGCAGGAAGGAAAAAAACAACAGTGTATATTTGGTAGACAAGCTGCAATAGTAGGAAAGTCCAGAGGCTCTTTTCTAGATGCTTCTCTCATGTTGGTCATATAGGAAACTAGATCATTAGCTGAGACAGAACAGGTCTTTTTGGTGATATGAAGAGACAGGAAAAAACATGACATCTAGAAGAAAGGGAAATGGAATTGCTAGGCAGCATTAGAGTTCCGCGTGAAAGTCATGGTCATATAATGGTCAAAATAAGATGTGGCTCATTGATTGAACGTCAACCTATGAACCAGAAGATCATAGTTTGATTCCTGGTCAGGGCCTATGCCTGGGTTGTGGGCTCAATCCCAGGTGTGGGGCATGCAAGAGGCAGCCAATCAATGATTCTTACTCATCATTGATGTTTCTCTCTTTCTCTTCCTCTCCCTTATTCTCTGAAATTAATAAAAATATCCTATATAATAAAAAGGTAATATGCAAATCAACTGAACAGTAGAATGACCAGTTGCTATGATGTGCACTGACCACCAGGAGGCAGACACTCAATGCAGGAGCTGCCCCATGGTGGTCAGTACACTCCCACAGGGGGAGCACTGCTTAGCCAGATGCTGGGCTGATGGCTGGCAGGCAGCAAATGCAGAAACAGTGGCGGGAGCCATTCCCACCTCTGCGGCAGTGCTAAGGATGTGGGGAATGGCAGTGGAGAGCAGGCCTAAGCCATCAGTTGGACATCTCCCAAGGCCTCCCAGACTGTGAAGGGATGCAGACCGGGCTGAGGGACTTCCCCCTCCAGTGCATGAATGTTGTGCACCAGGCCTCTAGTAATATAAACAAACAAATAAACTAGTGAGAATGATATTTTCCTTCCATTCAGCTACAGGAATGTAAGCTTGGATTAGATAAATAATTGCATTTAAATATGTTGTTTGTTTAAAAAAAAAAAACTGTCAAAAAGTGAGAGAAGGGCAAGAGAGTTAGAGTATATATAGAAACTGATTATCAAATTTAAGCTAAATGAAGCAAGTGACAGCATGAAGGGGTTATTGGACAACCATGGGTAAAATGCATTGTAGGTGCTCATAAGGTTTAATGATTTTTTTTAAGTCAGAGCAAGAGGGAACGAATGAGAAAGATGAGGGGATAAACATCAGACTGAAAGTGTAATGCTTGAAGCAGATTATAGGGGGTATCAGTTGGGGGAGTTCAAGAGCACTATAGGAAAAAAAATAGTGGAGGCAGCATAGAAAAGGGCATGGAGGAGGAAAATGTGAGGAATCAAGCAAAGATACCCAGGTGTGGGAAGCTGATGTCTATGAATAATAAAACCAGCAGAACTGAGACAGGAATCATCTGGAGAGAATAATAATAAACCATGGCTAAAATCTGCAAGAACTCAGGGGTTTGACCAGCAGCCAGCAGATGTCCTACAACATGAAAGAGTACTAAGCACCATAGGCTGATGACCTGTGACCCAGATATGGAGGCTTTTTAGTAGGAGTGAGGCAGACCATTGACGAAAAGATACGCACCTTTATTGTAAATATAAATATGTGATCGTGGGTGTGAAAACGCACATGAGGCTATTTTAAAAATGATAGAAAGCCAATGATATTTAGCAGGATGTAAGATACCTGCTTTTCCTATCTCTCCATTTCAAATCGTTTGTCTTAACTGCTTTCATCTCTTAGATCTCATTCCACCTGCAGTGTGAAATTGTTTGGAACTAGTATAAACTCAACCATTTCATACTTGATAGCTTGACCTTGGTCTCAGGCTACTCTCAGAACTGACTGTGTTGTTTCTCTGTGAGCCTTCTACCCCCCATGCAGAAGTTAAAGGCACATTTGATAGGTCTCGATATGTATGTCTTTTGTGCAGTTTCATGGTGGGAAAGTCCATTGCTCTTAATAGTTTTACTTCCCAGGCTAGTTCTACTTTTTCTCCTTCAAAATACATTTGAGTCCTAATCTTCCGAGCATAAAGAGCAAAAGATAATATACCAGCTATAAATATATTCAGACAAACCAGGCTGCTTATTTTCAGACCAAACATGCTGTTCTATTTCTCCTACCACCTATTAGGGGAAAAATATGTATCATCTGATGTAGGTCACTCCTCACTCACAACTCAATTAGAAGGATTAAAACATTTTTCAAAGTAAAACCTTAGAGGGTTAGTTTTAAAATCCATATTAAAATATTCCAATGAATATAGAATCTTTTAAATATTTGAGCTTGCTTATTAAAAATAAACCAGGTGGTATAATTAATCTCAGCTTAGATCCACTGAGAAATATACTTGCTTTGATTAAGATACTAGAATGGGAGAAGATAAAATTTATTACATTCTCATGAACAGACTTAACTGTTTTACACAATTCAGTGTTCCATTTTCAGGGAATGCTGTGACAGAACTATCACTTTAGACACTGTTCGCTTCACCTGACCCAGCTTTAGAGCAAGCAACTTTGCATGTGCCCTGCGCAGCCTCCTCCATGGTGACGGATTGCACACCAGCATACAGCAACAACCCCTTGCCTCAGGCTGACACTACAATAGTGTTGCCCTGTTGCTGCTAAGGCCCGTAACACCAAGAAACACTGTGAGCATCCATGCATATCCAACCTAAATATGTGTGAAGTAACACCCATGGAGAGAATCTCAGACATATGGGAGACTGAAGCTGATAGCCCTGCCCTGAGATACAGTCCTTTATATGTCCCTCAGAAGACAAGTCATGAAAAGGTGACACTTAACTCTCCCTCCCTAAGAAGCATACTTGACATGGACCCACCATCATATTCATGCCCAGGCCACACCTTCCATAGGATTCTTTCAGCCAAAGGCAGGCAACTGTCAGGATACCAAGGCAGATCTATTTCTGCAAGTTGCAGACTCAGCTGACAGGGGACATTGTCTCAAGGACAAGTCATTAGAGGCCCAGAGCTCCAGAAATGTAGGAATGCTTAGCCAAGACAGATCAGTTTCAATGATGTCAGGATTCTGGTTGGGAGAGACCTTGTACTCTGAAACATGGGATGAGAATATCTGGGGAAATGCTCTTGAGGAAGGTGATTCTTTAGACATCACCAAAGGTCAGAAGCTGAAGAGTAGGCTCATCTTTCTCTATTAAGAGATGGCACTTCTGTTATGTTAAAAGATGCTTCACAGACCCTCTCCTTTGAGGCAAGAATAAATGCTTCAGAAACTGTTCTCTCCTCTTTTTCTGTCCACCAGGCCATCTCTTAGAGTTTGGTCATAATAGATGCCACCTATTGACATGCTGGTCCTGATAAGTGTGAAAACAGGCCATACATTGAAGGAATTAAAATAATTTGTTCTGAAATTTGATTTTGAGGACCAAGGAAAATGATATACACCTGGTAACACCTGTTCAAGATCTGGAGACACATTTATCATAGAATGGATGCTAATCTTCTGTATTTATCTCTCATTTCAGAGTTTACAGTATTCTTCATGTTGGTTAGTTAACTAAATATCTCCTACCATCAGATGATTTCTGTAATTACATGTTCCTAGAGTAGAATAACTTTTATCAAGTAATATAAAAAATTTAGTGATGTTGGCCTCCCATTCTGAAAAAGTTAGGCTAGCAAAAAGTAAAGCACTGACAAATGCAACATATGCCCAAGCTACTGTTCAATATTATAAAATACTACAGAAATATCCCAAGAAAAATAACACACTAGGATTTAAGTTATCCTTTATAATAAAGAGACTGGCAGGGGGATTACTGAGGGACAACAAAACGACTGAACAAGCATGCTATGTGGGGCAATTAGGCCAGCAGGCGGGTGGTGAGGGACAACAAAACAACTGAAGAAGCAGGCTACTAAAAATGGATAAAACGCTTAAACTTATGACAAAAAAACACATAAAAATATTAGAAGAATCTACAGGCAGCAAAACCTCAGACATATGCTGAAGCAATATCTTCACCAATACCCCTCCTAGGGCAATGAAAACTAAAGAGGAAATAAGTAAATAGGACTTCATCAAATTAAAAAGCTCCAAGAAATCAACAAGAAAGCCAACTGCATGGGAGAACATTTTCCCAATGTATTTCCCATAAGGGTTTAATCTTCAACTCACACAAGTTAACAAAAAGAAGATAAACAACCCAATCAAAAAGTGGGCAAAGGACTTAAATAGATACTTTTTGAAAAAATATATTTTATTGATTTTTTACAGAGAGGAAGGGAATGGGATAGAGAGTTAGAAACATTGAGAGAGAAACATTGATCAACTGCCTCTTGCACGACCCCAACTGGGGATGTGCCCACAACCAAGGTACATGCCATTGACTGGAATCAAACCTGGGACCTTTCGGTCCACAAGCCAATGCTCTATCCACTGAGCCAAACCAGTTTTGGTTAAATAGATACTTTTTGAAAGACTTAAGGAAGGCACAAGAGACATATGAAAACATTCTCAAAGTCACTAATCATCTGAGAGATGCAAATAAATGACAGTGTAGGACTATCTCATACCTGTCAGAATGGCTATCATCAACAAATCAACAAATGACTAATGCTGGCAAGGATGTGGATAAAAAGGGAATTCCTGTGCACTGCTGGTAGTAATGCAGCCTGGTGCAGCCACTGTGGAGAACTATACAGAGTTTCCTCAAAAAACTAAAAACGGAACTCCCATTTGACCCAGTGATTCTACTTTTAGGAATATATCCCAAGAAACTAGAAACACCAATCAGATAGAATATATGCACCCCCAGGTTCGTAGCATTACAATTTACCATACCTAAGATTTGGAAACAGCCTAAGTGCCCATCAGCGGATGAGTGGATTAAAAAACTGTGGTACATCTATACAATGGAATACTATGCTGCAGTAAAAAAGCAGGAATTCTTACATATGCAATACCATGGATGGAACTGGAGAGCATTATGCTAAGCAAAATAAGCCAGTAAGAGAAAGATAAATATCACATGATACCACTCATTTGTGGAATGTAATGAACCACATAAACTTATAAACAAAAAACAGGTCCAGAGACAGAGAAGCATTGATCAGACCATCAAACCTCAGAGGGAAGGTAGGGGAGGTGTGGGTAAAGGAGAGAGATCAACCAAATTTGCATATAAGCCTAATCAATGAACACAGACACCAGGGGGATGAGGGCATGAGTGAGGGAGTAGGGGGCAATTATCTGATTGTCCAATCAAAAGTATATATAATATATATTACTTGTATACTTTCTTTTTGGATATGGACAGTGTGGGCTATTTTATAAAGCCAGATAATTATGGGTGAAAAATGCTGGGTGACATATATTACAAAATTCATATTTACATATTTTCATATTTGCAATATCAAATTTTGGAAATTAATATCAGGATAAAATTGAAAAACTCCAATCCAACACTGCTCTGAGAATAATTTTGATTGGAGATTTTTTTCAAATAAGTATGATTATTATAAAAAACTGGTAAGACCTACCTATGAACTTTTGTTTAAAAGAGTAAATTTCAATGATTCATTATTCATTTATTATTGAAAGGATAAAAGAGACTTGAAATTCATCTTGTTCTTGAAATTTTTCACAAAGTTAACAAAAAGTTAAACCTGTACTTTTCTCAGAACTGGCCTGCCAAGTCCATTGACCTTCTAGCCTACAAAATAAATAATATGAGCAATACTCTATGACTACTGCCGTAACTCAGCTCCAACCTCTTTTTTCTCCAACCTCTTGTTTTCTGTGCACTTAGGAAACAACAGTTTTACTTACAATTGTAGATTCATGTGCAATATGTATGGATACATAATTGTTGATAGATATACTATTTGCTTATATTTGTTGGTATAGTACATTCAGTATGCAAACATATGTTCTAATTGAGCCTTATGCAGAAATAGTTTCATTAATTTTCTAGTTAGTCAAAAATTTAATGAAAAAAAAAGCCTTTTTTTAACTGTAAAGTGTAGCAAGGGCATATCATTCTAAAAAGTATAATGTTTCTTTACTTTCAAAAATGAAATAGGGAAGAAAATATATATGCTTATATTCATATACTTTAACAATTTATTACCAAGTGAACATCTGGTAGAATAGATCAATAGCAGAATTGAAGTCCAAAATCAGATATAAATTGTTTAATGTATATTTCAATACATTATAACCTACTTTCAAATATATGTATTTCTAGGAATTGGTATATACTTCTCCATGGACCTCATGTTTATATCTATACTAATAAAAGAGAAATATGTAAATTGACTGTCACTTTGTGATACTCATAGCCCATCAGGAGTATGCAAATTAACCTGACAAAAATGGCACCAGCCCTGCCCCTTGACCTCCCCAGGCCTCTCTCTGGGCAGCACACCTCCTCAGTGCCTCCCTGCCACGTCCCACACCTGTCAACTGTCCTTGCAGCCTCCCTGTGGTGATGCCTCAGGCTTAGAGGCAACCCTCTGGTGCCTGAGGTCATAGCTCCAGGTATCTGGCATCTCCCTCTACCCCACCCCTGACCCCTGCTCTTATAAACAAAGCCCTAGCACTAGAGCAGTCCCATGGGTGTGGATGGTCATGGGAGCTCACTCAGTGCACAGTTAGCACACCCCGGGAACCCTGGGCCTACCAAGAGGTGATGGTGGGGGTCATGGCATCAGCAGCAGGTGGCTCAGCTTTGTTTTGAATAAATGAAAGAGGCCACCTACACAGTAACCCAAATTATCAGATCTCCCTCCTCCCTATCTTGCCAAATCAAGAGAGGAGGGGAGATGGGCCTGAAGGAAAGTAGGGGGCGGGCAGGGGTTAGAGGGTGGAGAAGGAAGTAGATGAGGAAGGGGCCAGGTGCATCCCACTTTCACAATGGGAAAGTGAAATACACTAATGCACCAACTTCTCCAGTCCTCCCCACCTGCCTTGCTAACCCCATCTCTTCCCTCCGCATCTCTCTGGAAGTGCCAGCGCTGCACACTCTCTGTAGAAGGAAGGCAAGGAGGAAGTGACACTGGAGCATGCAGGGCTTGCCACCACTGTCGCCCCTGCACAGACTGCCAAAGCGAGCCCACCACATGCTGGCAGCAGGGGAAGGAAGGCCTATTCCTGCACGAATCTTCATGCATTGGGCTTCTGTAAGTAAATAAGTCTTAGTTGACTTTCCTTCTAGAAGACATATCTGAGCAACATTGATGGATAGCAGGATTGCATTGTGATTTACTTTGGCCAATTACATGTACATAGTGAATACTAATCCTAATAGAAGTTCAGTCAGTTTTAGATCCTTTGGGTATCTCCTTTTTCTCTGCCAGAAAACTGTGTTCCACATAGTGTCAATCTTCAGTCTGCACCCTATAATAAAGCTGACATGGAGCCAACTGACTCACCATTAACAGGTAATTAATAGAAAAATGAAGCATCAGTCCTGCCTGGTGTGGCTCAGTTTGTTAGCATAGTCCTGTGCACCAGTCAGTGCACATGCCCAAGTGCAGGCTCATCCCCAGTAGGGGGCGTGCAGGGGACATCAGATCGATGTTTCTCATAAATGTTTCTCCCTCTTCCTTCTTCCTCTCTCTCTCTTAAAAAAAAAAAAAAGAAAAAGAAAAGAAAAGAAAAATTCGATAAAAACATACTTAGAAAGAAAAAATTAAGCGCCATTATTTAAGCCAATGGTTTTTTATTATCACTATCTCTACTGTAACATAACTTGGCAGAAACTTATATGATATGAAATTTGAAAATATTAGAATAGTTTTATTATAACTGTAGTAATAGTTTAAGTAGACAAGAAGAAGCACTGAATGGGATAATGTATTTCTTTTTTCTTAATTAATAAATCTTTATTGTTCAGATTATTACAATTGTTTCTCTTTTATCCCCCCATAGCTCCCCTCCATGCAGTCCCCACCCCACCCTCTCTCTTTACCTCCCCTCCTTCCCATTGTCCTCATCCATAGGTGTAAGATTTTTGTCCAGTCTCTTCCCGCACCCCCCTCACTCCTTTGGGAAACTGTCAGTCCACTCCCTTTCTATGCCCCTGATTCTATTATATTCACCAATTTATTCTGTTCATCAGATTTTTAATTCACTTGATTTTTACATTCACTTATTGATAGATATGTATTTGGTCATAATTGTTATCTTTACCTTTTTCTTCTTCTTCCTCTTCTTAAAGAGTACCTTTCAGCATCTCATATAATACTGGTTTGGTGGTGATGAACTCCTTTAGCTTTTTCTTATCTGTGAATTTCTTTATCTGCCCTTCAATTCTGAATGATAGCTATGCTGGCTAGAGCATTCTTGGTTGTATTCTTGTTTTTCATCACTTTGAATATTTCTTGCCATTCCTATCTGGCCTGCATTGTTTCTGTTGAGAAATCAGCTGACAATCATATGGGTGCTCCCTTGTACATAATTAACTGTTGTTCTCTTGCTGCTTTTAATATTCTCTCTTTGTCATTTGCTCTTGACATTTTAATTATGATGTGTCTTGGTGTGGTCCTCTTTGGATTCCTTTTGTTTGGGGTTCTGTGAGCTTCCTGGACTTTTAAGTTTATGTCTTTCACCACGTGGGGGAATTTTCAGTCATTATTTCTTCAAATACATTTTCACTATCTTTCTCTTTCTTCTTCTGGCACCCCCATAATTCTAATGTTGGTACGCTTGAAGTTGTCCCAGAGGCTCCTTACAACTATCTTCAAATTTTTTGTTTCTTTTTGCTTTTTGCTTTTCCAGTAGAGTGTTTTCTGCTTCTTTGTATTTCAAATCTTTGACTTGACTTTTGTGTTCCTCTAGTCTGTTGTTAGGTCTCTGTATAATATTTTTTATTTTTGTCAGTGTATGGTTAATTTCTAGTTGCTCCTTTTTCATATCCTTGAGGGTTTTATTAAATTTATTGACTTTTTCTAGTAAATTCTTGAAAACCTTATAACTGTGGTCTTGAACTCTATATCCAGTCATTTGTTTTCCTCCATTTCTTTTTGTTTGTGATCTCTTCCTTTGTCTCCGCATTTTCACTGCCTCCCTGAGTTGGTAGAGTTGCTTTGTGTGCTAGTTGTCCTATATGGCCCAGTAGCTCAGTCTCCCCAGTTATCTGAGGTGGACACTCTTGGTACACCTCTTTGCGGACTGTGTATACAGCCTTGTTGTAGTTCAGTCTTGATAGCTGTTGGTAACACTGGGGGGAATGACCTCCAGGCCAATTGGCTGTGAGGATCAGCTATGTCTATGCCAGAAGAACTTCTGTGCTGTAGTCAGCCCAATGAGACAAGACTTTCAAAATTGCAAAAGCCTCTGTGCTCTGTTTGGATGGGGTGGAGTCTCAGGGCTGAGCAGACAGCCGTGGCTTCCTGTCAGCACTGCCCTATGAGGCTCCTGGGTCTGTGTCCTTTGATAATTGCTACAGCCCTCTCTGTACACACTCAAGCATGCGCCTCCAGCCCTCTGGCTTTTGCAGCACCCCTGAGTTTCCATGTGTTCTGGGGACCCCTATGAGTCTGGGTCCCTAGGGTCTCTCCCAAAACTGGGGTTCCATGCAGTCGGAAGTGGAGTTCAGCACAGTTGGGAGGTTCCATTTTCCTCCCGCTAGAGAAAGCCAGCAACACAATTTGCAGTCAGTCCTCTCTGCATGCACTTGCACACGCACCTCTAGACCTTTGCTGTTTTTGGCTCCTCTAAGTTTCAGTGCACTCCTCCCTTTCCCCAACAGTCCAAACTCCCCCCGTAGGAGTCTCACCTAGAACTGGGATTCAGTGCAGTCGGAACTGGGATTCGGTGTAGTTGGGAGTTTCTATCTACCTCCCACTAAAGGAAGCCAGCCAGGCCCTTTGCTGCTCATCCTCTCCACGTGCATGTCTTCGTACCTCAGCTTGTTTTTGCAGCAACTCTAAGTCTCCGTGAGCCATTCTCTTTACTTCTAGTTGTAGAATTTCCACTCAGCCAGCTTTCCTGTGGTTCTGGATAATGTCCATTCTGTCTTTTAGCTGTAGTTTTGAAATTATTGTGTGAGGCAGCAGTTTAGGTGTTCACCTATGCTGCCATCTTGGTTTCTCCTCGGGATAATGCATTTCTATACTATCATGGAATTCACACTCAACCTTCTCTTTGATTTAACTGTGCAACTTATAAATTGTCTTAAGATGGGTGCATTTGCACCATTATAAATCCTGCATGCTTTTCAAAGAATGAAACTCAAATGATCATCATTTCAGAGTGTAAGATGCCCTTGCCATATGGTAAGTGCAAATGTTTCCAAAGTGGCACATGTTCCATCAGGAATCTCACGGACGCTTTGATTAGATTGCTCTGTTTTCCAAACGTGTCTGCCAAAAGAAAGCTCAATAAAGAGTGAAGAGCGTCTGCCAGGCTGCAACAGAGGAAGGCGAGGAATGTGCCTGCTGACAAGTTACCTGTCATCCTCAGATCTACCAAGCAGTTTATGATGGATGCCTCTGTGTGGGTGATGTCTTACAGTAACTTCTGTGCGCCAGAAAGAACCTTATGTCCTTGGGAAGCCAAGAGAAAATTGGACTCCAGATGAAGAACAGTGAACACTCAGGGTTCTGCTACACTGTCTCTTCTTAGGAGATATTCAAACAAAACACAGGAAAGAGCAATGCATGTTCTTTCTTTCAGTTTTTCTTCAGGCTTCCAAGATTACTCAAAGAGATTACAGGGTTTTAATATGATGTATTCTAAGAAGATAAATGATGTTATGTTTTTCTAAGTGTAACAAAAATGGGAAGTTGAATTTTGGGGGAAAAAAAACCCTTTCCCAAGTTATACTTGGTCAGTATTATTTAGCTTTCTCAGATTATAAAGATATTAAAAAAAACTACAGAAAGAAGTATACTATGCCAAGCCATAAGTAAAATGATTACTAGTTTCATGTCACCTTATTCATATTTATTATTTCAGTTTTTTTCATATCAAAAAATGAAAGAGAAAGTAGGCATCTTGAGAGTTGAATCTCACTACACACATTCTCTCTTAATTTAATTAATAAATTTGCTACAAGTAGTTAATTTTGAACTTAAAATATGGCTTCTTATTTCTACACAGCAGAAGCTGGAGAACAGATTAAAGGCTTTTTTTATGAAAAATCAAGCTAATTATTTATTTTGATATACTGTGCATGAAATTCATGCACTCATAGAGTTCCTAACAGCTGCTGGTTGCCAGCTGGGTACTCCTTTCCTGCCCCAGGTGCCTGCCATGGCCACAGCTGAGACCTCCCTCCCTTCCCCTGGCCCCCACCCCTCCTCCAGTCAAACTCCCAGACAACTCCCATTTGAGGGGACAGTTTGCATACTATGCTTTTATTATATAAGATAAATATAATCAGAAATTCAAAGTCTATCATAGTATCACCTAAGACTTTGTTCAATGCCACACAAGCTGGTTGGCTCAGGAACATCACAGGAATAGCTTTATAATCTTTGCAACTTCTCAGAATTAAACTAAAAGGAACATTTTTAAGCTATATGTCTGATGTTCATTTAAGAGGATAGCTTACATATATAAAAATAATTCCACAAATATTCTGATATTTTGTAAGGTAACTATAAAATAACAAGAGATACTTCCTCTGACTCTAATTCAATTATATTATAAAAAACTCATTGTGTACTTCAAAAATAAATTAACTCAAGATGTTACTCAAAGCCCCATCTGCTATATTGCTTTAAATGCATTTCATGGAACCTGGATGACTGTAAGTGATTTTCCATCAAAAGCCAAGGGCTGTTTTTTAATGTTCGACTTCATTTCAGATACGACCTCATAAACTCTTTGATGATTTTCTTTTCTTTCTTTCTCTCTTTCTCTTCCTGTACAGAGGGGGAAAAAATATGCTGCAAAATGTTCGTACCTGCTGTCTTTTATGTAAATTACTTTTGATTGTAGTTTAGAACTTTTACAGGAAATGAAGCTTACACTACGTTTTCACAATGCAAGAAGGCACTTGTAGAAGAATAAGTGAAAATGCCCCAAATTGGTATCCTCTATTATTTTCTAGTACTTTCTATTATTCATAGGCATTTGCTATTTATGTAAAAGACACATAGTTCAAAAAAGTTAAATGCAGTTTACGATGCTATCTTTTAGGTAAAGAAAAGGAGACTTTGGGAAGTTTCTTACCTGAAATTATAAACTGAAGTCAACCCTATTCTTGGCAGAATTTGGAACTATCTGTTACTTTCCAGGGTCACATAACTGATTAAATTCCTATGCTTAAATGGTTATGGATAACAAAATAAACTTGGTAAACTTCATATGACACCTGGATTAACACCAACAATGAGTATAACAGTAAATTCTTAGTTAAGCTAAAAATCTATAAGCTAAAGCGGAAGATAACCTGGTTTTGTACTAAGATAATCTTAGTAAGACTATAGGGCCTCCCTTCTTTGTCAAGTCTGAGAAATCTTGAAGCATTTTTTCCAAGCACTTTTCAGTTCCTCCTTACAATACTTAAGAGTCATTGTGATATGTCTCAAAGTCCTTGGCTGTTCATTGTGCAGAGCCTTAAAAGCTTACCCTGAAGGTTAATATTGTAATTGGAAGTCTTTGAAGATTGACAAAAGGGTTTAAAATGTATTGAGAAATAATAGTTTACCCATAAAATTGTATTTCTAAATGACAAAAGATCTTCAACCTCCTCTCAGACATGAGTCAACAAATAATTTAACAATAATATTAATAGAAGGAAAATTATGCTTATCAGCCCTCAAACTGAAAACCAGACATCCTCAAGAGAGACATCAACTTAAAAGAGAGCCAGGAGTAGTGATAGCGTTCTATCCCTAGTGCTATAAGAAAAAAAAAAAAAAATAGGGGGTGTTAGGGAAAAAACATGCTGTACTTCATTTTCAGAATGAGAATGACTGATTATTCATTACTCATAGTAAAACTAACCATCAGACCTGGTCATAAACCCATCTCAATTAATCAGTGCCACCCTTCAACATACACCTATGAAAGCTAGCTAATAAAGGACAAACACATACTCTTAACAGCAGCACATTAGCAGCAGCCTCTAGACCAGTGGTTCTCAACCTTCCTAATGCCATGTCCCTTTAATGCAGTTCCTCATGTTGTGGTGACCCACAACCATAAAATTATTTTCGTTGTGGGGGTCACCACAACATGAGGAACTGCATTAAAGGGACATGGCATTAGGAAGGTTGAGAACCACTGCTCTAGACAGTAGCTTTTTTTTTTCTTTTCTCTTTTTTTTTTCTTTCTTTTTCCCTTTCCCTTCCCCTTACCTTCCCTCTCCTCTCCTCTCCTCTCTTCTCAATCATTGATTGGCTGCCTCATGCATTATCCACACTGGGAATTAATCCCACAGCCCAGGCATGTGCCCTGACCAGGAATCAACCATGACCTCCATGTTCACAGGTCAACACTGAACCACTAAGCCATACCAGCTTAGTCACATCCTTCTTTTTCTGTTGTTGAACCCCAAATATGCTTCTGAAAGACTGCCTATCTGAACTCAACATTTCTAAAGCCTCTATATGGGATTAGGGTTTTGATTTGTTCAAAAAGACTATCTTCTTAATCCCAGGTCATTCTTATTTTGAAGAAATAATTTGTTTTTGTTCATTTCCCCCCCAGATTCTGATTGATGACCTCTTCCTTTAATAGTCTTTACTTGCCATTAAGTAATGTGAAGTCTGCCAACTTCTTCTGTTGTTTTCTAATTGTAGCTTTCTACAATTAGCATACTACTGGCAACAACATGATTGTCAATGCCAAACGTAATCACACATTGGCAAGACTTTGGCAAGGCTTTTCCTTATTCCAGAATAAGCCTGTGTTAATTTTAGATAATTATTGAAATGTAAATATATGCATTCAAAAACACATCAGTGTATTCTATTTGTAGAATTCAAAAAATTCCAGAAAGAAAAGAAAATATATCCTTGCACCCCTGGAAGACTTTGCTTCCTTTTGGAAGATGAGGCGTGGTCTCAAGCACTGCACTACTTCACTTCATGTATGAACAGTGAGCTCTGTTCCCATGGTGGCTGAAACAGGGGTACCAGTGCTCTAAGACCGACAATTCAGCAAAAATTCTAAGTGAGGGTATCATGAGGAGGGTGAAAAGAAAAGGAGTGGCTATAGAAACAGCTTGAATTGGTGGTCAGACAAGATCTGCATGATTTGCTTCTTTCCATCTGTGTGACATGTGATAACTACAACTTTTCTGGGCCCCAATTTCCTCAATTTCTAAATATAAACATACTCAAACTTACTATATATGTTTGAGCAGATTCAAGGTAATGTTACAAAGTATATGTTCATAGGACACCCCTGGTTAATCAAATGTAGCTTTGATTTTGACTAAATATAAAATAAAATTCAGGTAAAAATCAATGCCATTGTTTGTTCTTATATTAGAAAAACATAAAACCATATGCTGGAGGCATGGTCTCTTGAGTCCTAGTATTATATCTCTTTCATTTTTGTGCTTCAAGATCTAGCACTGTGCCTAAAAGGCACAGGTGCTCAATAAATGTTTGGTGAATAAATATATGACTCCTGATTTTATTACTCAAGCCCAATAATGAGAAATGCCAGAATTAGGAATGTAGTTGTTTTTGTTATTTTTAATATATTTTATTGATTTTTTACAGAGAGGAAGGGAGAGAGATAGAAAGTCAGAAACATCGATGAGAGAGAGACATCGATCAGCTGCCTCCTGCACGCCCCACAGTGGAGATGTGCCCGCAAGCAAGGTATATGCCTCCGACCAGAATCGAACCTGGGACCTTTCAGTCTGCAAGCCAAGCCAACGCTCTATCCACTGAGCCAAACCGGTCTCGGCAGGAATGTAGTTGTTTTGAAGAGAGATAACCATCCATGTCATAGTCCAAATGTTTTACACCCACAAATCATGCAGGTGAAGCTCCAGATAAAATTCTATTTTGTCTAAGGTTCCCCAGAAATGCTATTTTGTCTAAGGTTCCCCAGAAAATGGACCTTGAGATTAAAAATCACCAATAATGCTAAACTAGTAAAGAATAATATCCGTACCAAAAAGAAAAGGGACAGGCTAGATTGGAAAGTGAATACAAGGTGATACCCTATTGCTTCCTATTGAGATTTGAAGTGACACTGACAATGGCCTGATACTTTCATCTGCTTAGCTACAAAACATGGTGGCACGGACTACATGAAAAAGTCATGATTTGAAATAATCCTACAGAGTGAGGAAATATATTGCTCATTTGCTGATTTTTTTTCTTAATCCCAATGCAACATTAGTCAATGTATTTTATGAAGAAATTAATACTCAACTGTTCTGGGATTATATCTTGGCAGTTGCCAGAAAGCCAAGCCCCATGTCCTACTCCATCCTTTCAACTGAGCCCAGAAGTGCCTAGAGGACTTAGTCACCTGTGAGGGCGCCACTGAAGCTGGGGTGGAAGCAGGACACAGAGTTATGAAGGCAGGCAAACGTGAAAGGATCTGAGAAACTTGGTGAAAGTGGCCACTTTATTTGCCAAGCAAAGATTTCTATCAGAGAAATGACAATTTCACATTTCAACATTTAACAGCCAATTTGCCTGAAATATATACATTTGAGTAACTATGTGTTTTCAGCCCTAACTGGTTTGGCTCAGTGGATAGAGTGTCGGCCTGCAGACCAAAGGGTGCCAGGTTCTATTCCGGAGTTGCAGGCTCAGTCCTCAAAAGGGGGCATGCAGAAGGCAACCAATCAGTGATTCTCTCTCATCATTGATGTTTCTGTCTCTCCCTCTCCTTTACTCTCTAAAATCACTACAAATATATATTTTTAAAAAATTGTTTTCATAAAACAAGAGGATGAGCAATAAGGTCCTTTCTGCTAGTCAGCATATTTCTTCATTGCCCAAGCTCCTACCTTCAAAAGAAGAATAAAAGAATGCATTTGAATGAGTGAGTCCCCAGCATACAATTTTGTCTTTTGATATATAATAATTCCCTCAGTATCATGATGGCATTAGAAGTGTTGAATGTGTGAGGTAGATTTATATTTTACCTGTCTCTATGCATTATTTCTTATAAACATATCTCTATTTAAAGGGTTCTTGAAATAACTTATGAGTTGTGATTTTTTTCTATCTTTAATTACAGAATAATTATGTAGATTTATGCTTCTAATATTGCCTAGTAACATTTTTTATTAGTTGATCATTTCTTAGTTTAAAAAATGTACTTTTTATAGAATACTAAAGGCCCAGTGCATGAATTTGTCCACAGATGAAGTCTGGCCAGCCCGCCCCAAAGACGGCCCACCAGGCCAGGCCAGCAAGGGGGAGGGCCTTGGGAGGTTGGCTGACCAGCCCTGCCCCCATTGAGGTGTTGGCGGCTGACTGGGGTTGGGGCTGGAGGAAAAGGCCACCAGTGATTGGCCAACCAGCTCTGCCCCTAGTTGGGGTGTTGGTAGCTAATAGGGGGCTGGCCGGCCTTGTCCCTCATCAAGTTGTTGGGGGTCTTTCAGGGGTGGGGCCAGCCAGGGCGGTGGAGGGCTGACTGAGGCCTGGATCAGGCTGGTTGGCTGCTGCAGTACATGTCATAGCCACTAGTCCTTTCCATCATTCTGATAGTTTTGCCATTCTGGCCACTGGGCTTTTATAGATGGAGTGGTTTAAAATAGAGTTGAAAATTTTTGTTAAAGAAATAAGTATGCAATTATATTAAAGAAATAAGTAAGTTCATTATTTTAAAAAAAAGGATTGAAAACATTCACATAGAACAGTGGTTCTCAATTTTTCTAACGCCTCAACTCTTTAATATAGTTCCTCATGTTGTGGTGACCCCCAACCAAACAATTATTTTCGTTGATACTTCATAACTGTAATTTTGCTACTGTTATGAATCGTAATGTAAATATTTGTGTTTTCTGATGGTCTTAGGCGACCCTGCTAGCGGTTCTCAACCTGTGGGTTAAGACAGTTTTAGTTTAGTTTTAGTCACTGAGATATTATGTAAGTCAGCGTTCTCTAGGTATGTGTATTGATTGATTATGAGAAATGGGCTCATGTGATTACAGAAGCTGACAAGTCTTGTCATCTGCTGTCTGCAAACTGCAGACCCAAGATAGTCTGTGAACTACAAAAGCCAGTGGTATAAACATCAGTCTGAGGGAGGAAGATGAGGTGAGATTTGATACATACAATGAGGTAGGAAAACAAGGTGAATTCTGCCTTCCTCTGCTTTATATTCTATTCAGTCTCTTCAAGGATAAGATGATGACAGCCCACATTGTGAAGAACAATCTACTTGACTGAGTCCACTGATTCAAATGCTAACCTCACTGAGAAACACCCTCACAGATACTCCCAGAAGTAATGTCTGATCTGGGCACCCCATACCCAGTGACATTGACACATAAATAAACCATCACACATATTACAGAAACTTACCACTTCATTTGCATATTTTCAACACACATACAATATCATTCATGCAAACTATTAATAGTTAAATAATTTTGACAATCATTTAATGTAAAATACTGAATTGCGTGGATTTTAATTGTGAATGAGTAAAATTATTTTATCTTAAATAATGAGTTTTGAGATTCCTTGTTAAGAGAAGGTGGAATAGCTAGGAATATAATACATGGGTTTTTTTTTTGTTTTGTTTTCCTAGTGGTAGAGACTGAGGAGTGCTTGTGTTTATCAAGTGAACTCTAGGAAATAATTTACCTTGTGATCCCTTAGCTGCCCAACTGATAAAATGAAGATATTGCTTGCTGTCAGCCTACATCACAAATATATAACCTGAAGATCCATCCATAAAGTAAACCTATGTCAAACTCACCTTTTTAATAATATTTTTAAAAATTCCCATGAGCCCTGATTCTTTGAATTTTAAATTGGAAATAAATTCATAGGCAACCTTGATTTTCTTTTGTGGCACATAATCCGTCAAAACTTGCATTCTTCATATAGTGAGTCAAAATTAAAAGTCAGTTTTCTGCGAGTCTCTTTGCTTGAAGGTATTTAAATTGAAAATGCAGCCTGGCTGGTGTTGCTCAGTGGTTGAACATCGACCTATGAACCAGGAGGTCACAGTTCGATTCCTGGTCAGGACACTTGCTCAGTGAGGGCTTGGTCCCCAGGGGAGTGTGCGTGAGGCAGCTGATTGATGACTTCCTCTCTCATCATTGATGTTTCCATCTCTCTCTCCCTCATCCTTCCTCTCTGAAATCAATAAAAATGTATTTTACAAAAAAAGAAAAAAATATACAGATTGGCATCTTCCAAATAAACATAGATCAAGGATCCGTTGACCAATACAAAATGTAAAGACGCTTTTTATCTTGCAAGACAAAATAAATCAAAATCCTATGATGCTGTGTTTGTTTTTTGTTTGTTTGTGTGTTTTTCCCCCCAGGAGGTGTTTTCTAGGATCTCTGATTAAGTAGGGAATTGGGGATTCCGCTGCAGTACCAGTCATGCCACAGTGAACAAACATGTGATGAGAATGAAAACAAAGGCATTTCTATATTTTTTTCTATTTTCCTTAGGTTATTAAATTAGCTAGTTTTTCAATATACATTTTTATTTTACTAATAAGCCTAGTTCAGCTTCTGATCTTTTAAAAAATATGGTAATCGAGTATAATTATGTGCTAAAAATGTTCAGGAATATGATATGTTTTATGTAAAGCTGCCATTAGAGGGATGTGATTAAAAGTAACAAGCAACTTGTCAAAATTTACAAAATTTAAACTATACTCCTGGGTAAATTTGGTAACTGCAAATGAATAGAATTCATACTAGAGGCATATTCAACCTCTTATCTCTGGTTTCTCCATTATGAACTAAATGCCTTGGTCTAAATTAATTTTATTGAATGCGGTTTGAATATGTGTCTTTCTAACTCAGAACAGTCTAATCTTTCTTCCCTGTATTTTTCATTAGAAGTTTGTAGTAATGCCATGCATTGCATAAAGATTGAGTTATTTACTTTGCACTTTTGGGATCTAATTTTTTTTACATTTCATAAATTTCATGTTACCCAAAAGTAGTTTACTTCCTATCAATCAACTTTATAGTTTTTCTTTTTAGAATTACCAGCCTTATATCTAAAATGTAGAAATGTGGGACCTGGTAAAGTGACCAAGTAAAATGTAAAAGGTAGAATGATTCTAATATAATCATAAATTGAACACCTATTAACTCAGTTATTAATGATAGAATAAATAAGTTGGTAAAACAAATTCAAATAGCTTTTGAAGCACTGTGTCTTTTCTTTGAGGAAGAAATTTTGTGTTAAGGTAGGTAATAATTACCACCATCCTGAATATAATGAGCAAAGGTTAATGGAAATAATCTGTACACATTCATATATTAAGTATTAGATATGTGGAATGATATTTAAACCAATTTTTTTATATGTACTTTAATTATTTTTACATTATACTCTCTGGATATATGTAATGACTCTGAAGAGAGAGAATGCTCTCATTCAAAAACACTATCACTCAATCTAACATATAATTATCACCTACTAGAGGCCCTGTGAATTAAATCACACACGGGTAGGGTTCCTAGGCCTGGTGGGCGATCAGAGCTAGTCAGGGCCTTCTGGCTGCTGGCCAGGGCCTTCCTTCAGTGCCGTTCACTGGTGGTCAGCACACATCTTAGTGAGCAATAGACCTCCAGATCTTTCAGTCATACTCCCAAGGGGACACTTTGCATATTAGCCTTTTATATAGATAGATGATGTGTCAAGCATTTTACTATGTAATCAACAAAGAACAATAGGCAGAGTGAACAGTGTCTGTTTTTAAGGAATTTAAACTTATCTTTACATGTTTATATCAAAACAAATATATCATCAAAATAAAGATCATTTTAACAGAATACCTATCTGGCTAAAAATCAGCCCACCTATTTATCTGTCCATCTATAGCTATAGCTATAAATTCAAAAAAATGAGGCCAGATTCCAAGCACTTAGTATAACTTAAAATTAGGTTCTAGTCTTTATAAACAAACAAGCCAAGATAAAAATATCGCAACCACAGAAATGTATTGTTTCTATGGTGATAAAAAAAAAAGAAAGAAAAGAAAAAAAATGCCTCCAGGCATTGAGAGATCTTAACAAAAATATGTTTATTTGGGAAATAGCAAAAAAAAAGTTTTGCCATATGGTAAGGGTTACATAAGCAAACTGAGATTGAAATCTGGGTATGTTAACTGTCATAGTGCAAACATTGGAAGATATCTCATGGTATTTCCTTTTATGCATTTTTTTCTTTTTTGATTCAAACAAATTGCTTATTTAATAAATTTGGAAGCTTATTTTATCTTTTTGACCAGAACATTTTTTCCCCTTCAGACACCACATATAAATATTAGTAAAATTGCAAGGTGTAGGATTATGTGCAATGTATGTTTGCAGCCAAAAGAAAGACACAAGAAAGTTCAAATTTCATATCAAACTAAACCAATGTGGATATACTCACTAATTTGAAAAGATTTTCTCTTGGAGAAGGAGCCATATAGTCTCTCTATCCCCCTCTCTTTTTCTCTGTATAAAATCAATAAAATATATATTTTAAAAAATAATCCCTTTTCAAATTAATTGGGAATTTTCAAACTCTTTTCTACCCAAGTTTTACATAATTATAGAAAATGTATCTATGAAAGTCTGAAATTTTGATTCATATATTTACTTTTTGTTTGTAATCTCATAGATTATTTTTTGAATCGTATAAATATGAAAGCCTCACACACACACTGGAGGCCTAGTGCACAAAATTCATGCACTCTGGGAGAGGGTCTCTCAGCCCGGCCTATACCCTCTCAGTCTGGGAGTCCTCAGCAGATGTCTGTTCCCCACTGCCATGGAGGCAGGAGAGGCTCCCACCACCATGGCTGCACTCGCCAGCTGTGAATCTGGCTTCTGGCTGAGCAGTGCTCCCACTCTGGGTGTTCACTGACCACCAGGGGACAGCTTCTGCATTGAATGTCTGCCCCCTGGTGGTTAGTGCATGTCATAGCAAGCAGTTCAGTGGCCTTAGCATATGATTAGCATATTACACTTTGGTTGAACTGCCAACTGGACTACCAGACACTTAGCATATTAGACTTTAATTATATAGAATATATATATATATAATTAATTTCAGGAAGGAAGGGAGAAGAAAACCAAGAGATAGAAACATCAATGATGAGAGAGAATCACTAATCAGCCACATCCTACAGGCCCCACACCTGTGAATCAAACCTACAACCCAGGTATGTGCCCTGACCTGGAATTGAACCCTGACCTCCTGGTTCATAGGTTAACACTCAACCACTGTGCCACTCCTATAGTTTTAATTTCTTTTCCTATTTTGAAAAATAAATAATAAAAACAAATAATATGCAAAGTGTTCTTTCTGAGAAAGTAACTTGAATATCAGTCAGAATTTAAAATACTGGGCCATGTGTCTAAAAACAATCCCATTATAACTTTTAAATCAGAGAAAATATACTATCCATTTAAAAATTCACAAAGCTATATTGGCAAAGAGGCAAAAAGAGAAGTTAAAAACCAATCTTCACTACTAAAACTTTTATTTTATAAAATATATTGATATTCACTTTAATTAATACACATTATCTACTTTAAATTTGAAGGACATTTTTATTAGAGTAGTATCTGGTGTTTAAGCAACATTAAGGAATTCCTAAAAAATGGTGAGTTATCGTATTTCATTGTGGCATTTAAAAAAGTAGCACCTTTGCAGAAACTGGTTTGGTTCAGTGGATAGAGCATCGGCCTTGGACTGAAAGGTCCCAGGTTTGATTCCAGTCAAGGGCATGTACCTTGGTTGTGGGCACATCCCCAAGTAGGGGGCGTGTAGGAGGCAGCTGATGGATGTTTATAACTTTCTATCCTTCTCCCTTCCTCTTTGCAAAAAAAAAATCAATAAAATATACTTAAAAAAACAAAAAATAAGAAATAAAAAGTAGCATCTCTCTAACAATGATACAATTACAACAATTTTTTAAAAAGTATACATAAAGTACACAAAAGCCCTTAATTCTTTTTTTAAAGCCTTTAACTCTTAACAGATTTTATGCTCAGTTAACTCCCCAAATTTACCAATGAATTATTCTTTGTATAATTTGATACAAATATAGGAAATAAAGTAAATCAGGTTGTGTTTACTGGATCAGCAATTCTTAAGGAAAAAGTAGATGTGATACCCAACATAAGATATATGTTAAAAACATAACATTAAGTATACATTACACAAAATAATTTCTTTATAAAAGTACAAATTTTCAGTTTGGACAAAGATTTCTTACTCTGCTCTATAAAATGTGACATGAAAACCTGACTGGCATGAATTATCATCATTTGTTTGCATCTTGGCTGGGAAAGAACTTTAAATGCCTAATCATTTTTGAAGAACTGTGTGAGCTCTCTGTATATTCGTAAAAGAGCCAGGTCCTTTGGAAACCCCCCAAATCTCTTAATTATTTGGCCTTCTTTATGAAAATAGCATGCTGTGACAATATCAAAGACATTGAAGACACTCAACTTCTGTAAGAATTTAATGGGTATGGTAGTTATATGAATAAGAAAGTCAAATAATTCTATTAAATAATTACATAGAGGAAGCATATTATATGGAAAATAAATATCTTCATGATAAATACATATAACAGTCCTTGGAAAAGTTTTAAAGATTATTGCTATTTTTTTAAATTAAACTCTTTATGAAAGAGCCTTATTGCTTAGCAAATAAACATCTAAAATGTTAAAAGAAAGGATAAAATCATCTTAACAGCCTAGCCAATAACCATTCTCTACATCTGCCTTATAAAGAGAGGTTTAATTTATTTGTGTAGTAGGCTATGGTTCTATTCTTTAGTAATCACTTTCTCAAATCCCCTTACAGTAAAGTAGATAATAGTATGAGGTTCAATTATTCAAAAAAGATTTTAAAAAAAGTCTATAACATTTGTTGACCCACACACTCTGAATTGTTAGCACATACATAGAAGTGGAACTGTTATGAATTCAAAAGGTCAAAAGCCCAAGACAAAGTTGATAGAACAGGAAGCTAAAAAAAAATTGTGAGATTTTAATGAATTGTTACTTAATTCTTTTCAGTGCAATGCATATAAATAAAAGCAATGCAATGCCATTCAAGTTCCCCAATCCCCAATAACTGAGACAGAAAGTAATGTCATTTCCTGGCTGAATCCAACCACTGGACTTCCCCCACCTAAAGAGTAAGGTAAGATTCTCAAGCCAACTGCAATCCAATAACTGGATGATGTAGAGAGGGGGTGGAAATCCCTCCCCACTTATCCCAGGATGAGAGAATAATTAAGTGCCATTCTAGATCCACTGCTCGCTTAGACTGAACTGAGATCTTGGATACAACTGCATCTTAGTAGGATTTTTCCTTCTGTCCAATCCTGTTTCTTTCATAACACCTCGAAGGATTGATCAAGGGAGTGTTCAAAATCACTTTCCTACATGTAAATCTCCAAATATCAAAGTATTTAGGGACTGCTTAGTGTTTAGGAATATGATTGTGATAGTGGAGAGAAAACATGCATTTATAAGCATTTGCTATGCTTTTATCTTTCCAACTAAACAAAATAAGTACGCATAGTGTATTTTTTAACCTACAGCAAAATCACTGTTATACATAAATATTTTATTTATTTTCATATTTTAAAAGGATTATGTTTCATTATAATTACATAAAGATTGTAACTCATAGGATATGATGCCATGTTTTAAAAATGAATTATATAATCCAAAGAGGAGAAAATGCAAAAGTAATTGATACATTTATGTGAAATATTAAAAATAAAAGTGATGAGAATCCAAGATGGTGGCATAGGTAAACACCTACACTGCTGCCTCACACAACAATTTCAAGCTATAACTAAAAGACAGAACAGACATCATCCAGAACCACAGGAAAGCTGCCTAGTTGGAAATTCTACAACTAGAAGTAAAGAGAGGGGCTCACAGAGACCCAGAGGAGTTGCAAAAAACTGAGGTACAGAGACGAGCATGGAGAAAGCGGGTGCTGGAGAACCTGGCTGGCTTTCTCTGGCAGTATGGAGACGAAGACTCTCCATGGCATTGGACCCCTTTTTCTCTGACACTAAACACCAGATCCAGCCAAAACTCATACGGGGGGAGTTTGAGTTTAGACTGTGAAAAGGGAGAAGTGCACGGAAATTTAGGGGAGTCGCAAAAGATCAGAAGCTGGTGATGCACACGGCACTGAATGCAGAAGACTGACTGCTGATTGTGCCGCTGGCTTTCATGATTGGGCAGGAGACAGACCCTCCCAACTGTGCCACTTCTAACTCCACTAAACCCCAGTTTTGGGCGAAACCCTGGGGACCCAGACTCATATGGTCCCGGAGCTCAGGGACAGCAGTCTAGAGGCACTGCCAGCACACAGGGACTGCTCCAGTGATTACCCAGTCACATGAAACTCAGGGGCCATGGAGGGCAGGGCCAACTGGAAGGCAAGGCAATCCATTAAGCTCTGAGACTCCACCCATCCCAAGCTCAACAGACAGGCTTTTGCAGTTTTGCAATTCTTGCATCATAAGGCTGAATCCAACACAGAAGTTTTCCTGGCACAGTGAAAATGCTGAGACAAGGGAAGACATCACAAACAAAAGAAATGGAGGGAAAAAAACGACTAGATATGGAGTTTAAAACCACACTTATAAGGTTTTTCAAGAATATCCCAGAAAAGTTGGATAAAGTTAGCGAGACCCAAGAGGAGATGAAAAAGAACCAACTAGAGATGTAAAAGATCCAACTAGAAATTAAACATACACTGACTGAGATAAAAAATATTATACAGAGACCTAACAGCAGACTAGAGGAAGGCAATAATCAAGTCAAAAATTTGAAATATAAAGAATCAGAAAACACTCAACTGGAAAAGCAAGAAGAGAAAAGAATCCAAAAATGTGAAGATAATGTAAGGAGCCTCTGGGACAGTTTCAAGAATATCAACATCAGAATTGTGGGGGTGCCAGAACAAGAGAGAGAGCAAGATACTATTTAAAGAAATAATGACTGAAAACTTCCCCCACCTGGTAAAAGAAATAGACTTATAAGTCCAGGAAGCACACAGAACCCCATATAAAAGTAATCTAAAGAGGACTACCCCAAGACACATCATAATCAAAATACCAAGAGCAAAAGACAGAGAGAGAATATTGAAAGCAGCAAGAGAAAAACAGTTCATTACCTACAAGGGAGCACCCATACAATTGTCAACTGATTTCTCAACAGAAACAATGCAGGCCAGATGGGAGTGGCAAGAAATATTCAACATGATGAATAGCAAGAACCTACAACCAAGAATACTCTATCCAGCAAAGCTATCTATCATTCAGAATTGAAGGGCAGATAAAGAGCTTCACAGATAAGAAAAAGTTAAAGGAGTTCATCAACTCCAAACCAGTATCATACGAAATGCTGAAAGGTACTCTTTAAGAGTACCTTCCTCTTTAAGAAGAGGAAGAAGGAAAAGGTAAAAGACAAAAAATTATGAACAACAAATACATATCTATCAACAAGTGAATCTAAAAATTAAGTGAATTAAAAATTTGATCAACAGAATAAAACGTTGAATGTAATAGAATCAGGAGCACAGAAAGGGAGTGGACTGATAATTCTCAGGGGCAAAGGGGGGAGGAGTGTACAGGGAGAGACTGGACAAAAATCATACACCTATGAATGAGGTCAACGGGAGGGAGGTAAGGGTAGAGGGAAGGGTGGGAGGCAGGTGGAGAGGAGCTTTGGAGGGGAAAAAAGAGAAACATATGTAATAATCTGAATAATAAAGATTTAATTTAAAAAATAAATAAAATAAAAGTGATATTAATAAATCAATTTTTATGTTGGAAACATTTTAGGGTAAGAAAGGATGTCTTATTCAAGGTATACCAGAAAAAATTTCTCATAAATCCTTTCTATCCCTGAAATTCATGTTTGGAGTATTCTGGGCTTTCTTTTAAATGCCAAAATTAAAGTAATCTCTAAAACTTTTGAAAACATATTTTACAAAGCAAGCTACATATAATTAATGGCATGCACAAAAGAGGTGGGGTGGAAGTAAATAAACAAAACCAACAAACTACCTCAACATTGACATAAAATGTGTATGAGTTTAGCCAGAATTAAAGAGGCATATGAAATAGATCAGATAAATGTACAATGCTTCTAAACTTTCTAAGTAAGCAAAACTTCCTTCTAATATAAAGTCATCCTCTGTCTTGCAGACAAATACTGATTTAGGATATTGTTCCAGAGACCTCCTGGTAAATTATTCCTATTAACTCTATGCAATTTCAGAAAAGTGGATTTTATGATTTTCTTTATATTTGACATAGAAAAAATAATCCTCAATAATACATTTCTATATTAGTGTTACTAGAATTAATACATCACTAAATAGGTATTTCTTTAAAAAAAAAAGTAAAACTTTGACAAACACACTCACCTCTGCTACACACTAGCTCTCACTTGAGCAATGGAAGTCTTCTGAAAACATTTCAATGTAATACAAATCTAAATTGAAATAAAGAGTTAGGAAGAAGTATTTGTTTTATCGTATTTCCAGAAAAAAAAAATTATTAGCTTTAGTCGTCTCTTTTGTTTTTCTATTCACCTCCAAAAGATAACTGAGCATTTACTGACTGAGAATAAACAGATGAGAAAGCCAACAATCACAGATTTTTAAGAAGCTGATGAATAGAAAAGCACATCGTTAAGAGAAAAAAAAATGACATCTTTTTGCTTACAAAAGATTATAAAGATGGCACTGAAGCTAATGCAGTCTTCATTGCAATAAGCAAGTAGAGCAATGACAGTCAAGTAAATGCTTGTATTGTAATTCGTTGTACCCATGGCTATTTATTAAGTCATGCCAAGAGATAATTTATTTCACAGTCAAATTTAATTAAAACATCTGTTCACACTCTAAGGTAGGCTATGAAAGATTAACCTGATTGTATCGCTCTTATTTCTGTGTATTTTTCTTTCAAATAAAATCAAAGATATTTATTAGGTATAACAGCATCTTAATTTGTTCAGTTTATTTCCTAATTGATCCATATTATCAACAAATTGAAAGAAGGAAGAACTAAACCTGAACAATAAAACAAAAGGAACAAATAACTTAGTCAAGACCGGTTTGGCACAGTGGATGGAGCGTCAGCCTGCAGTCGGAAAGGTCCCAGGTTCGATTCCAGTCGAGGGCATGTACCTTGGTTGTGGGCACATCCCCCAGTGTGGGGTGTGCAGGAGGCAACTGGTCGATGTTTATCTCTCATTGATCTTTCTAACTCTCTATCTCTCTCCCTTCCTCTCTGTAAAATATCAATAAAAATAACTTGGCATCTAGGAAGACCTCTGCTTTAGGGAAATCAGGAAAGACTACTCATCACATCAGCATCTCCCACTACAGGACAAAAGTATGCAGTGAGAGATGAGATAAATGAGGTAAAAGCTCTTTTAACAAAGCTCTACATGCACATCATATTATACAACTTAAAATCTTTGCTCATAATAAAGTCTGTTAATTTTTCAAAGAAAATTTAAAAATACACACACACACACACACACACACACACACACACATATCTTTGTTTGCTTCTCATAAGGAAAGCTGTTGGTTTTATTCCAGAGGGAAATGAGTTACCATATGTAAGATTAAAACATTCTGAAATGTAGTCTGGGAGACATAAAGGTACAAGGGTCTTTTTATAGTTAATTAGAAGTATCCTTGGAACTGGTTTATTTTAGCCTGGATTTTTACCTATTATAAAAGTAATGTATTTTAATTTGTAGTTACAGCAAATAATAATAACAACATACATAGTCTTAGGAAATAAACTGAATAATCAAGTAATTTGCTGATTTATGATTTAAATATGTTTACATATGTTATATTTAATATATCTTCTAATGTATCAATGAATCAAGCTCATTAAAGTAAATACATATTTTAGACTATTTCAAAATAATAAAAAAATCAATTCTGTTATGTAAACTTAGTTAATAAGATTATATAACAAGAATGAAATAAAGGTTCTTTTAAAAAAGCCCTCCATGTAAATCATATTATGCAATTTGAAATCTTTGTGCATAATAAAGCCTAACAAATTTTCAAAGTTGTGTTTACAATATCTTAATTTATCTAAACTTAAGTCACTCTTTGGAATATCCCTGCATATTATTTGTTCATTTGATTAAGCATTATATTATAAATGAATGTCATCATTACTAGAAATTAAAAAAAATTAACAAGTAGTGTACTTGTTTTACTTCTAAACTATTTGAACAGTTTAAGCACTTGGACTGACAAAACACATTGAATCCTTTTATAGAGATTTTAATGGAAATAAATCATTATATTTGGTACTACTGGTTCAAATTTTTAGCATAATAATTTTGACACCATATTTAAATTTTTTCCAGCACAATAGCTAAATTTATGTGGTTTTAATTTATTCATCTACAGGACTTTCCTTTATTTTCATTCACAAAAAGAGTTGTCAGCAGCAACCTGGGGGACAAAAGTACCCAGATGAATATGTGAAATTGCCATAAATAACTGCCTTCAAAATCAGAATGAGTACCGTAAGCAATTTGAATTAATTTTACTATAAAAACAACAATTGGCATGTATTTTTTTCTATTCACAGTTTCCCAGCAGAAGCCAAATATAAGACCCTGCCCCTTGAACAAGTTTGTGATACGATTAGTCCACCTGCACATGTATCCCACTGGAGCCAGTAGAGCAGATGTTCTCAACCTGTGGGTCGCGACCCCTTTGGGGGTCAAACGACTCTTTCACAGGGGTCGCCTAAGACCATCGGAAAACACCTATTTCCCATGGTCTTAGGAACCAACTCACCGCTCCTTGGTGTAGCAAAATGTAGCAATGTAGTTTACTGTTGTTATATGAAGACTGTTGCCCATGCTACCCCATGATTGAAGACAACATTTCATTTATTTGTAATTAGAAATAAATATTTCACAATATATAATTACATATTGTTTTTGTGATTAATCACTATGCTTTAATTATGTTCAATTCGTAACAATGAAAATACATCCTGCATATCAGATATTTACATTACAGTTCATAACAGTAGCAAAATTACAGTTATGAAATAGCAACAGAAATAATTTTATGGTTGGGGGTCACCACCACATGAGGAGCTGTATTAAAGGGTCACGGCATTAGGAAGGTTGAGAACCACTGCAGTAGAGTCATAAGATAACTATCCTCAGATTAACTGTCACCTCCTATCTTTTCTCTGCTCCTGGCAACATGGAACTAGGGAGTAAGGAGGAAAGTGCGAGCTGACCCCTCAGCAGGAGAGAAAAGAATCTTGGACTCTCAGAGAAATCCACAGTGCTTATATCTGTACTGAATCACTTTTGTTTTATTCCGTATTGTTTCAACAGATTAATTTTATTTAGTCTCTCTTTCTGAGTGGTTTGATTATTCCTATATTACTTAAATTGTCAGGTGATATTCTGAATGAAAAGTCAATGGATGTCAAAGCTGACGCCAAAAAAAAAAGAAAAATATATAGGGAGGATCTAGCTGGTTGGGCTCAGTGGATAGAGTATGGGTCATGGGTTTGATTCTGGTTGCAGGCTTTATCCCTGGCCTGCATCTGGGTACATGCATGAGGCAACCAATCAATATTTGTTTCAATCTCTCTCTCTCTCTCTCTCTCTCTCTCTCTCTCTCTCTCTCTCCCTGTCTCTCTCTCTCTCTCATCTCCTTCATTCACTTCCACTCTCTCTAAAAAAAAAAAAAAATCAATGTAAAAATATTCCTAGGTGAGGATTAACAAAAATAAAAAAAATAGGGTGATTTCAACAACATATTGTGTAAATTTTCATCTATGACAGTGATAGAGAGTCATTCCCAGGACCGGACCTATCTAAGGAAGATTTAAGACTGTTCTAAGGAGCTGGATTGTCATGGCTAAGCTCAAGAAATTTCCCAGCCTGTAACAGATGGAAATGTTATTTATATATATGGTGGTAGCCCATATATAAATTATTTCTAGGATTAAGTTTTGTTTTCATTGTGTGATTTTTAAGATATGTGAGCACAAAGGGCTTTACTGCAGTAAGCTTTTAATTTATTACCTGATGTATTCAGCTACATTGCATTTTGAAATAATAGAATATTTCAGTTTAATTACATGGATGTTGTATCTTAACACTAGTATAAAGAAATTTAAGTTATATGGCAAGGTTAGGAAAATATAGAGAGACAAGCAATTGTTTTGTTGTGATGTTTTTCTTTACTTCGATACCTTGTCGTTATATATTGGGATGATTTAGATCAGGAGTGGCGAGCTCTTGATTCCTCAAATACTGATTCCTGTGTAATCTAGTGCATAGTATTCTGTGTATTTAGCCATGACCATTGAACATTTTATTTTCAAAACTAGAGGCCCTATGCACAAATCGAGCAAGAGTAGGCCATCGCAGCCCCAGCTACCTCTGCCCTCGCAGTCCCGGTTTCATCTAGAACAGTGGTTCTCAACCTTCCTAAGGCCGCGACCCTTGCATACAGTTCCTCATGTGGTGGTGACCCCCAACCATGAAATTTTGCTACTGTTATGCATCATGATGTAAATATCTCCATTTTCCGATGGTCTTAGGCGACCCCTGTGAAAGGGTCGTTCAACCCCCAAAGGGGTCGCGACCCACAGGTTGAGAACCGCTGATATAGAAGGTCATCTGGAAGGATTCCGGACAGTCGTTCCACTGTTAGGCTATTTAGTCCATTTGCATATTGCAGTTTTATTATTATAAATATTTATATAAATGTACCAAAGTTACATGGTGACTCTTAGGTTCTTAAGATCCACATGCTAAACTTCTGGTTTAATAAAAAGAATACTCAGGGCTTGTAGGAAAAATATAAAGTCTCTGATAATGTGGTTGCTTACAGGAATTGAATAATAAAAATAAAATCCTTTACAACTTCATTTGCCTAGAAAGAATAATGAGAGTGCATTTAAGGTAGGTTTTTCAATAGTTGACAATGTTCAGAGTTTTAATTTTTCCTGCTTATACTTCAGAAGCATAATTAATGTGTCAACATTACCATTTCAAGTGTTCCTTCCTAAACTACATACTGAGCAATCCCTCTCCACAACACCTCTTGAATAAAACACTAGCTCTGACAAATGGTGTATTAATATTTTTCATTAATATCACTTACTTTTACATTCTGAGAACAGAACCTCTATAGTAATTGGGCATATAAGTAAACTATCCTCAAATAAATGTTTTCATATTTCATTTATTCTCATGAATATGAATGACAGTTTTCAGTGGTAAAAAGATAATATAATTTGAAGTCTAGAAATGCTATCATGCACACACACATGGCTCTGTGTGAGTTCTTTGATCTTGTTCCTATGAAAGATCCCAGTAGCTGAATAGCATACATATAATATAGGGATATAATATATAGCATACATATACATGTAGATAGGAAATTAGGTAAACACTATAAAATTGCTTATAAATTTTTGATATGTTGAATACAGGTTTATAGCAAGATATGCAATTATGTTTGATAATGCCCATTATGATATGTAATTTTGACACACAAATTGCTGCAGTCCATGTCTTTCAAAAATAAGGACTAGCTGGGATGTAGAACATTTATGTTTTTATTCACCAGATATTTTAGATAAATTATTTTTCATTTTGAAAAAGTTTCCCACACTTCAAAGCAATAACCTTAAGTTTTCATGGCTCCATACTTGCATCTAAAATAAATAATTTCTGCAAGTGTGTTAGTTCACAAAGAACAACTGAGAAAGTACAGCACATTACTGAACACGATTCAATGTTTTGGACTAGCTTGAAATGGAAGATGAAAAAGCTTTTATTCCTAAAGGAGAACTCAATTAAGGCTTAAGGTCAATGAAATACAGATATGCATCATTATTTATATACTAGAGGCCACAGGCCTAAACCAGTAGTCAGACATTCCTCTCGCAATCTGAGACCATTGGCTCCTAACCGCTCACCTGCCTGCCTGCCTGATTACCACTAACTACACTGCCTGCCTGCTTGGTTGCCCCTAACCTCTCTGCCTACCTGCCTGATCACCCTAACTGCTCCTCTGCCATTCTGGTAACTCCCAACAGTCCTCCCCTGCTGGCCTGGTCACCCCCAACTGCCCTCCTTTACCAGCCAATTTGGTTCTGATTGGTTGGTTTCTATGCCAATCAGCATTAAAAGCTCTGCTTCCTAGGCAGCCATTAGCTCCTCGCACTTCACCAATTTAGTTTTGATTGGTCAATTTCTATTCCAATCAGTATCTCTGGGCTTATCTCCATGCCTGATCTGCAATAGCTGCTGATCAGGCCCTGCTTCTCTCCCTGGGCCTTTCTCTGGGCCTGATCCACAACTGCATGGTAGCTGTGAATCAAGCTGCACCTCTCTCTCTCTCTCTGGGCCTTGCCAGCAGCTCTGGCAGCTGTGGATCAGGCCCTGCCTCTATCTGGGCCTGATCCACAGCTGCTGCGGCAGTGGTGAGATTCTGTGATAGGAGCCTGTGGCCCACAGGAGAGGGACCTAGAGGTGCTCCAACCACTTCCTGATGACTGGTTATCTGTCTCCTTGTTTAGTTCGTGACTGCCCCTGGCCTTTTATAATGTAGATCTTAATGTTAAATTTTTGTTTAAAATTTTTCAAATAAATATATTTTTAAAATACCATTCAAAAACATGCTACTAACAATATATGGTGTTAACCTAAGTGGAGAGTGAAATAATGGATATCAGAATTTAAGATATTATTTTAAAATATGGTAATTCAACAGCAGTTAAGCCAGTAATGATGGAATCTGAAAGAAATCTGAATGTTATCTTTAGTCTTTAATATATACATGAAAGAGGAATCCAATATACTGTTCCTCACTTCTGTTTCCTGATTATTATCATAGAGATTCTATTAACAAAATGTGGCCTGGGATTATAAAAACTGGGCACTAGCTACAGATCCATAGAGAAGAGAAAGAAACAACAAACACACACATTATTGTCAGCATCAGAATCAACTGCCAATTCATTAGAATTCTTCTGCCTTCTTTTCATTTTTATGACCTTGCCTTCATGAAAAATTAAGTTAACTTCTTTAATATACTTGGTCTAATTTGTGTCCTATAGTTTTCTCAGAGCAGGAAATCTTATCTGTCTTATCTTAAAATCTTATATAATGGTAAATTTTACTAAGGATTTAACGCAGAGGGAGAAAGAACAAACCCCCCACTGAGGTAACAGTGATAATTTAGCCCTGGTATTTTTAACCCATTTGAAGTTATAAAAGTACTAGTAAACCAGCGAAAAAATTATAGAGCTGAAAGAAAGAAGGCAACCGTGGAAGATGTATCTTGCACTTGGGCTTCTTTTCACTTGATTTATTCTCCGTGATGGGGATGATGGTAGAAAAACTGAAGTCCAAGGCTACTAACAAAGAACCTGCATATACTCTTTGCCTGCCTGCCTGATCATCCCTAACTGCTCCTCTGCCAACCTGGTAGCCCCCAATAGCCTTTCCCTGCTGGCCTGGCCACCCCCAACTTCCCTTTCCTGCAGGCCCGATCTTGCCCTCAACTGACGTCCCCTGCTGGCCTGTCACCCCTAACAGCCCTCCTCTGGCAGCCAATTTGGTTCTGATTGGTCAGTTTCTGTGCTAATCAGCATCAAAAGCTCCGCCTCCTTGAGATTGCAAGTAGTGATAGCATAAAGGCAACAACCAACTGGAAACAGTCTGACTCTCCAAGTGACTAATGATTAGGTTTAATTTATCTCAATTCCTCAAGTATTAGTGAGGGATTACTGGTGCCCTAGCAGTTTTCTAGAAGCATGTATTTTATGGATGAATATTTTATTACTATAAGTTTAAGATTATTTTACCAGTTTTCACTTACAATACTCAGTTTACCACCACTGAATATGATGTTAGCTATGAGCTTTATTATGTTAAGGTACTTTATTTTATTCCTAGTTTGTTGAGAATTTTTATCATAAATGCCCACTCTTTTCATTCATTTTCAACAAAGTACTGGCAGTCCTAGCCAGAGAAAATAGAAAAGGAAGAAATAATATGTTCCTTATTTGCAAATAGCATTATCTTATATATAGAAAATCCTGAAGGGTCCAGTAAAAACAAACAAACAAACAAAAAACCTGTTTGAACTAAAACAATTTCAGTAAAGTTTGCAGGGTACAGAATCAACATATAAAAATCAGATATGTTTCTATACTTAAATAATAAACTCTCTTTTGAAAATAAAATTGAGAAAATCCATTAAAATAGCATAATAATAAAATACTTAATGAAAAAATTAATAAGGTAAAGGACTAATATATTGAAAACAATAAAACACCAATGAGAGAAATAAAAATATATATATACAAACATATACAAAAGCATTTTGTATTTTTGGATTGGAAGATAGTATTGTTAAAAATCATATATAAAGAAAGGCTAATATACAAATCAACCAAATGGTGGAACTGGTCACTATGATATGCACTGATTATCAGGGGGCAAACACTCAGTGGACAGAACATTGGCCTACATCCATTGCAGGTCCCTAGCCCTGGTCAGGGGCATGTGGGAGGCAACAGATCAGTGTGTCTCTTTCAGTATTTCTCTCTCCCTTCTATTCTCTCTAAAAATCAATGGAAAAATATCCTTGAGTGAGGATAAATAAAATAATAAAATAAAAGAGTGAGAAGGCAAGCCATAGGATGGGAGAAAATATTTGCAAACAACCTATCTAATAAAAGCCTACTATGCTAAGTGTCCAATCATCTGATCACCCATTCAATCAATTAAAGCTTAATATGCTAATTACATGCTAAGGCCACTCAACTGCTTCCTATGATGTGCACTGACCAACAGGGAGAAGACACTCTGACTGGTAGATTAGCTTACCACTGGGGTCCGGCCCATCAGGACTGAGTGAGATGGGCCAGACATGCCTTGGAGTCCTCCTGTGGTCCCTCCCTGGTTGGAAAACCTCCTGCATCCCTCCCTGGCCCCTATTGTGCACTGCTGGGGTCCCTTGGCCTGGCCTACACCCTCTTGCAATCCAGGACCCCTCTGGGGATGTCAGAGAGCTGGTTTTGACCTGATCCTGCAGTCTGGGTCAAGGGACCCCACTGGTGCACTCATTTATGCACTGGGCCTCTAGTATACTTAAAAAGGTGTTAATATAAAAATATATATATATTCAACTCCTACAACTCAAAAGTAAAAATAATAATTCTACTAATAATCCATTAAGAAATGGGCTGAGGACTTGAATAAATGTATTCTAAAGAAGATACATGAATGGAAAAATTCCACTTAAAACCAACATTGAGTTATTATCTCATAGCTGTTAGGATTTCAGTTATCCAAAAGACAATAAGTAGCACAAAATGATGCAGCAGAAATGTAAAACACTACAGAATTTCTACATATGCATACACACATAAATTAAAAGTAGAGCTACAATATAATCCAACAATATTATTTCTTGATATTTATCCAAGAGAATTGTAATTAGAATATTGAGGAGATATGAGCACTCCTGTTACAGATAGATGGTTCATGTTCCTGATGCTTCTAAAAAAAAAGGCTTATATTCAATATATGGTTTATTATTGATCCAGAAGGCACAGCTGCAGAAGATGGAAGAACTAATTCTCAGACCCATCTTAAGAAAGTTAAAAATTCAGGCATGTTGTGTATCACGGAAAGGAAGAATGAATGAAGTAAGAGGTCAGGGGGACTGTAGAGAGCCAAGCACTAACAATGGTCCAAGGAGAAGCTCAGAATTTCTAAATCTCTTTGTTCCTGGTTGAATCCCCTGATCTGAGTTTGGTTCTAGAGTCATTACTTTCTGTGTATTTCTCTACCTTTTCTCTGATCAGGGACAAGCTCAAGCCTCTAGTTAACAGCCTATCTAGGAAGCTTGAAGGCCATGAGAGAGAGGAAGTGTTTCATTCTGTTCCACTCCCATGTTCTTTCCAGCATCATTCACAATGTACAAGCTGTGGAAACAACCTAAATGTGCATTGACTACTGAATGTGTAAAAACTGTATAATGCCCATACAAGAAATAGTACTCAGCTTTTAAAATTAAGGCAATTCTGTAATATGAAATAACATAGATAAACCTTGAAGATAGGATACTATGCTGAATGAAATAAGTCAATCACAGACAGAAACATAATGCATGATTTCACTTATATGAGATATCTAAAATGGCCAAATTGATAGAAGCAAAGAACAGTGTGGTGGTTGTCTGGAGTTCATATAATAAGATGTTGACTACCAACTGAGGTTGAAGGTATCAATGTCACATTGTTTTACTATAGACATTGTTTATTGACACAGTGGATAACTCAGATGCTACTCATCCTTTAATAGGAAATAATGGTGAGTGAGAAAGGATGGGATTCATCTGAAATAATACTGGGCACTCGCAAAACTGAAGAACAGATTCATGGACAAAAATGGTTAGGGGAAGCCAAGTTTATTGAGGGGTATATGGACTTCCTGCCACAGGGAGCAGCAGGAAGGCCTCCCAAGTCACATGCCCACTGAGCCAGTCCTGGAAAAGGTGCATCTGCAATTCCAAAAGCAGGCCAGTGTCCAGAGCTTCCATTGCATGTTGCAGTTGGGTGTAGTTTAGTATCTCAGCTAATTAAGGTCTATTAGTTTATGTGTGGAGGCCCACATGGCCATAAACCAAGTGGGCACAAGGGAGTGCATTCCCCACCACAGGAACCCAGTGCGCTAGTGCGTTGGAGAGAGCGGAGAGAGGGAGCGAGGGAGAGAGCGCTTTTCTGTCCAGGAGTAGTAAGCCTTGCTGGCTCCTGATTGGTTTTCAAAGAATTCTGCCTTAGGAACATTCTTGGGGTTGGTTTAAACGCCTCACTGCCTTGTGATTAGTTATCTGTAAGCTGCCTGTCTTAATAACATTCATGTATTTTAAAACTCATTTCTCTCGTGCATGCCCTGCTTTCCCTTCCCAGCTGGGTTGCCTTAGCAATTCTGCCCAGTTGGGTTCTCAAGTTTTGCTACCCCCATTTCCCATGGTCTTGAACCTGTCTGCTTAGCTTCCTCTGTCTCCTCACTAACACCCAGTGCGACTGACTATATTTGAAGGCCTTTTAAGAGATATTTAAGGTTAAATGAGGTCATAGGATGATGTCCTTTTAAGAAGAGAAAGAAATATGAAAGATCATTCTCCACACACACAGAAGAGGGGTCAGGTATGCACACAAAGACAGCAGCCATCTTTCTCAAGAGAAGAGGTTTCACAAGAAACAAACTTTGACTTCAACTTGATCCTGGACTTCTAGCATTCAAAACTATGAGAAGATAAATGTGTTATCTGTTGTCTAAGCCACCATTTTGTTAGGGCTAGTTGTGATGATGTTACGCTATATATTAAAACCCTAATATGCAAATTGACCAAATGGAGGAAAAACTTGCTGCTATGACATGGAATGACCAGCAGATGCTCAATGCAGGAGCTGCCCCCTAGTGGTCATTGTGTTCCCACAGGGGGAGTGCAGCTCAGCCAGAGGCAGGGCTCCCTGCTGGCAAGCGCAGCTGCACCTGGAGCAGCTTCTGCCCTCCCAGCAGCACTAAAGACTTCCCTGAGGATGTCTGACTGCTGCCCTGAGCCTGCTCCCCACAGTTAGACATCCCCCGAGAGGCCCCAGACTGTATGAGGGTGCAGGCCAGGTTAAGGGACCTCCCACCCTACCGTGCACAAGTGTTGTGCACTGGGCATCTAGTAATATAATAAGATACCCTACATATTTGTTCTTTTCCCAGGTTCCTGACACAGAACTCCTAAAAACTTCCCAATAAAGGTGGTAGCAACTTTTCTTATAATTTTTTATATCATTTCATGACACAGGGATTCTAAAACTCTCTGAATTTCCTGAATCTTAGAGGTGATAGTAATGTCTTTTGTTATTCATGACAAGCCACATTTGATTACACCTAAAATTATGCTAATGAGGTGACTTCAAGGTGAGGCCCCTAGATAGCCTCAGATGTAGTATATTTAAGTATTTAAAACTGTATTGTTACTTAAAATTTCCATGCATTTTTGAATGCTTGTTTTGTACTCTCTTGCATAGTGAATAAGCCACTTGACAAACACTTGAAATTTGCATATGAAGCACATTGATTTAACTTTCCAGAAATGCCCTTCATATTTACTGACTGATTACTATTTTTCTACTCTGATATTCCTTGGCAACTAACCCTTAGACCAGATTTTGTAGGCCATACAAATTGTAGTCCAAAAGTAAAATACGGCAGAATTCCCAGATACATATCTTAAAACAAATTCCAATTTCTAGCTTTCTTCCCTCCTTAGATTTATTGAATCAATTTTTTTGGGGGGGACAGATTGTACAATTTACTCTGTTTTCAACAAGAATGGCCTGTGATATTTTTGTTCACCAAAAATTAAGAACTACTGATATGAATGCAACAGAAACGATTTGCTTAATAGAAGAAAGGTGTCTTATTCCAATCAAGTTACCATAACAGAGAACATTATTTCTCACAGTTCTGGAAGTTAGACTTACAAGATTAATTTGCATTCTGCTGAAGGCTCTCTTCCTGGGTCATAGCTGGCACCTTCTTGCTGTGTCCCTGATGGAAGAGGCAAGGAGTCTCTGCGGAGTTTTTTTTATTATGGCTCTAATGTAATTCATGAGGCCTCCCAAAGGATTCACTTCCTTTTATCATTAATTTTGGGGATTAGGATTCCAATATGTAAATTTTGGGAGAACAAAAATATTCAGATGATAACAAAAATTACTTTATATATAGTATTAAATTCATAATGTTTGTCCTACTTACTGCTTTTCTGATTTTCTTTTTTAAACTACAAAATCACTGGCATTGACATTGCAATGAATGACAATGTCAGATTTTTTTTTTAACTTAGGAAATTTCAATCCATGGGTTAAATCAGGAAAATAGATATATTGCAAATAAATATAGCTTCATTTCACATATAGTATTCATATGCTGAGCTCACTGACACTTTTTCCAGATTGCTATGGGCATCCCAGCACTTTTAATCAAGGTTCATTTGTGCGTGGGAAATGTATACTGCTGAGATAGCAATACTTTACCCAAAAATGACTTAATAACTTCAACTAAAGAGCATCATGAGAGTTAAGGTCAGGGGCAAGAAGTACAGAGGCTAAGCAGAGACCAGAAGCTTAAGCAGTATTTTTCACAGCTCTGTGGTGCTGGAGAAGCAGACAAATGGTTCAATTATATCAAAAAGTGGGGCCTTGGTAGACAACCCAAATAGACCTTGAAATAAAGAGTACAAGTTTGATTACATATCCTAATAAAAACAACACAAACAAATAATAACTAAATCTTGATTTATACCTAAAACAAATAAACACCAACAACAAAATCCAGGGAGATTTTAGACTTAAATGCAAAAGCTAAAACAATAAAGCTTCTAGTATGTTATATAGATTACATTTATAAAATTTGTGGGTAGACACAAAGATTTATTTACAAAGGACACAAAAACCTACATAAAGGATCAAGAACAAGATTGATAAATTAAACTTTCTTAAATCCTGAATGTATAAATACCTTCTATAAATATATAAGACAAAAGACAAATGATATAATTAGAAATAAGTCTAAGAACAAACCAGACTTCACTATATAAAAGATCCAAAATGGCCAGTTAAAGATACACAAAGTCATTAGGCATGAGGGAAATTCAAATTCAAACTCAAATGGAATATGATTGTACAATCACTAGAATGAAAAAAAAATAGCAATATAAGGAGAAATCTGAGTCTCATATACTCTTGGTAGAAGTAAATGTTGGTACAACCATTTTGTAAAATACATTGGCACTATTTTCTGTACATAGTATATATTTTATCTATATAATCAAAGCCTAAGTGACTGTTACAGCAGAACAACCAGAATGACTGGTTGTTATGATGTGAATTTATCACCAGGGGGCAGACACTCAATGCAGGAGCTGCCTTCTGGTGATCAGTGCACTCCCACAGGGGGAGTGACACTCAGCCAGAAGCCGGACTCACAGTTGACAAACACAGAGGCAGTGGTGGGAGCTTCTCCCATCTCCACAGCAGTGCTAAGGAGCAGCAACCTGAGCAGTGAGAAGCCTGCCACTAAGGAGCAGCTAGTCGAGCAGTAAGGAGTGAGCAGGCAGGAAGTAAGGAGCTGGGGATCCCAGATGGAAAGAAGGATGTCTGACTGCCAGATATTCCCCAAGAGGTCCCAGACTGTGAGAGGGAGCAGACCAGGCTGAGGGACCCCACACACACTCAGTGCACAAATTGCATGCACTGGGCCTCTAGTGTCTTCATAAAAAATGCACTTTGAGAAAAGGAAGAGGTAACATTTTCAACTTGTTTTGATGGAGGGCAATTTATGCTTAAAAACTGATATTGACTTGCCAGTAATTTATTTAACACAAGTTTGCCATAGAAATTATAATAGTTTCGCAAACCTATACATACAGGATAGTATCTTTTAATAAGCTAATAAAGAAATAACATAATCTAAGTCAATAATAGATTAATTACACTATTGTTTCAGACAAGGGGGAATGAAAGAAATAAACTCCAAATTTAGCTTGAGGTGTACCTTTCTACAAATTGGTTCTTGGGAGAGTCTTTTTTAGCCACTGAGAGCTGATACCCAGTTGCCAGAACAAAAGAAAAGTCCTTGTTGCTAGAGCACATTGCTAGGGAACAGAATTGCCAGTGTTGACAGATGAGATGATAACCCTTCAGTGGACCACTGCCTTAGGTAAAGAGGCCTCTTACTAGGTGAGCTCTTGCAATGTCTTAAAAATACACACACACACACACATACATATATGTATATATATGCTATCTAATAAAAGAGTAATATGCAAATTGACTATACCTTCACTATACCAACAAGCCATGCCCACAAGCCATATCCACAAGCCAATAAGGAGCAAATATGCAAATTAACACAACCAAGATGACTATGGCCACAGAGAGAGCAGGAGGGAGGCTTGGGTTGCCCCGGCAATGGAGGAAGCCAAGCTTTCCACACACCCTAGCCACCCAGGCCTCTGCTTCAGGCTACAAAGTTTCAATTATAGAAGATAAATAAATCCCAGATACCAGGGCCTCCACTTGGGTCACTGGGGGGAGTGGCTGGCCTGCAAACCACCACAGGCTCCTTGTGCAGGCCACCCCACACCCCAAGAGAACCCCCACCCTGATCTGGGACACCCTTCAGGGCAAACCAGCTGGCCCCACCCATGCACCAGGCCTCTATCCTATCTAATAAAAGAGTAATATGCAGATTGACCATCACTCTAACACACAAGATGGACACAAGATGGCCAGCAGGGAAGGGCAGTTGGGAGGGACCAGACCTGCAAGGGAGGGCAGTTATGGGTGGTCAGGCCTGCAGGGGAGGGCAGTTAGGGGTGACCAGGCCAGCCAGGGTTTGCGGAAAGTTTGGCTTCCTCCATCGCGGGGGCAACCCAAGCCTCCCTCCTGCTCTCTCTGTGGCCATAGCCATCTTGGTTGTTTGTTGGGTTAATTTGCATACTTCTTCTGATTGGCTGGTGGGCATTTCAATGTTTGCAAACTTGGTGTGATTGGCTTGGGGGCATGGCTTGTGGGTGTAACAAAGATATGGTAAATTTGCACATTACTCTTTTCTTAGATAGGATATGTATGTATATGTATGTATATATTATTTCAGAGAGGAAGGGAGAGGGAGAGAGAGATAGAAACATCAATGATGAGAGAAAATAATTTATTGGCTGCCTTCTGCATGCCCCTATTGGGGATCAAGCCCACAATTGAGACACAGGTTCTGACTGAGAATTGAGCTGGTTCATAGGTTGATGCTTAATCAATTAGCCATGCAGCCAGGCAGCAATTTCAAGTCACATGTCTCACCTTTGAGAAATTTGCTTTTATCAATTTGTTGAAAATTTTATTTTTCCTATTTCCTCTGGTCTCCCTTTCTGCAGTTCCTTTTAGATAAATGATAAACCTCTAAATTTATGATTCATGTCTCTATTTCTTTCATATTACTCACCTCTACTTATTTTTTGTTCACATTTGGGAGATTTCCTTGATTTATTTTTCTCTAGAGCTCCCAACATATATATATATATATGATTATATATGGTTATATGTGTGGTTATATATATATATATATATGGTTGTATACATACTAGAGACCCATTGCATAAAGATTCATGCAATAGGCCTTCCTTCCCCTGGCTACTGGCTCCAGTTTTCCTCTGGCAACTGGGACCTGGGCCACAATGGAGCCAAGCCTTAGGCCTTCAGGCTTGGCTCTGGCCACAGTGGAGCCTTCAGCCTTCAGTCTTCAGTATTCAGTCTTCACTCGGGCAGAGTCTTCAGTCTTTGCTTTGTGCTGGTGTATGCAAATTACCCTGGCATTTTGGGGGTTAATTTGCATACTCACTCCTGATTGGCTGATGGGTGTTGCGGAGGTATGGTGAACTTGCATCTTTCTCTTTTAGTAGTGTAGATGATTATACATTGAAATAATCATATTTCCAATATCTCAGAGCTCATTCATAATCTAATTTCTCTTTTATAATAGCTATTCCAATTTTACATATCCAATGTCTTATTAACTCTCCTTGAAACTACTAATTAGCAAAACTTTAAGTCATTTTTCTATTTCTTGATTTGTTTCTGCATTATAAACATTATTCTTATGTTTCATTTGGGTTGCTAATTTTCAAATTTGTGCTTTGATTTCCCTTAAGTATTTGATAATTTTGCTGCCCATTCAGAATTATGAATGAAAACTTAAAATGTTCAACATAGGGAACTATGTGCATATTTTCAACAGTTGTGTTGATCAATTTATACAGCGAGTCTCTGCCAAGCTTGGGAGTTTTGACAGAAGTTTCAATATTTGTAAACTTGGTGTGATTGGCATGCTTTATTTATGATATAGGAACAAGGCAGAAAGCCTGTCTACCTCAACTCAAATATTTTCTTTCCCTATTCCCATGTTTAACAAACATCTACTATGAATGTTCTGGGCTATGGCCTCTTTACTATCTCTGTTTTGAATTCCAGTCAATCATTTTAACGCTTCACCTTCCCAAAATGCATCAAAATAGCTGGTCTGATAATACACTTCCACCCCATTATCATGCACTGAAATGATTACAAATAACCTTCTTTATTGACATGTGATGGGGACTATGTTCACTCTGTCCTATTAAATCCCATTTCTGAGTATTTAACTTATCAGCATAAAATACAGAGGTTTATTTTGATATAATATGATAAAATATATTCCTCTTTGGGAAAAAAAAAAGCTAATTCCTGAGGTGGAATTCATGTACAAACCTGTCTTCAAGAAAATAGTGTGTGGGGCTCTTTCTCTCTGGTTCTGACTCTCCTAACAAAGCAACATGACTAAAATTAGAAACATGGGTGCTCCTTGCTTTTAGGAGCCAAACACTATTCCCTATTCCTATAAGAATTAACGGGATATCAGTATAGAGACAGACATTAGGAACGGCAGAAGAAGAAACATCATTCCTATTACATTAGTTTTTTATCTTTCTGTTTCTCTAGCCTAGGTACTATTTGAGATCAAAGTCTGAACATTTTGAAACTGAATAACAACACAGTCTGGATGAAAGAAAAACTAGTTTTCCCCCTGCTCTGCCATTTATGGGTGAACCAACTTGGGTGAATGTTGGAATCCTCTTGTGAAAAAGCAAAATAATATATTATCTACTTCAAAAGGGTGATGTGAGGAAGTATTATTTGTAAAGGGCTTTACCTAATGCAATAGACAAATAGATGAATGATAAATATAATCTATTCCTTTTACATCAGACACAACACTGTAATAGAATCCAAGCCTTTATTTTATAAATGCCTTTTGACTAGAATAAAGCACACGCACAGCACCCTACTGTTACATTCTTTGTGTCTAATTAGGCAGTGGCTCAAAATCACTAATGAGGGAGGCAAAGAAATGTAATGCCATGTTAAATTGATGGAAATGCCAATATGGCAGTCATGCTAAACAATTAAACCCTTAAGCAGTAACAGGCTCCATAACTAATTGAAAAACTGAAAGATCACACTGACTCCAAGTTCTATACAGCCAAGGTTCTTAATGCTTTCATTTTTCTCTTCCTTCTGACATCGTATTTACATGGGAAAAATAATGAACAGAATAAGAATGAAATAATGCAGGAGTAGACATCAACTTTCTGGAAGATGTGTGGATGGTGAAAGGACGATGACCACTGAGTTGGAGTAAATGAATTCATAATCCAGACTAACAGAAGCCAAGAGGAGGAAACTCTTGCCAAGTAGAAGTGTAGGGAAAATTTGAATATAATATAAACAGTAAGATCTGGGAATAAATTAAAGGCCAGGAATAAGAGGATTGATGAACACCTATATCTGCAACAACCAAACCAACTCTACCACAAACACCTATTTACAGCTTCATTTTATAACTGGAAATAAAATTATCTGAGCATATTCTCATAAGATTGAGACTTGGATCATGGTAGTCTTAGGTAAATCCTGTTCATAAGTTCCTGTCTCCCATTTGCCAACACTGTAGCATAATCCAGCAAAAACTTTCCAGTTATTGTAATTGTATACTTATAGGTGATGACTATTGAAAAAATAGATATACATATAAAATAGCAAAGAAGTCAAATCATCTACTTAGGCAAGTCTTCCTCGTTTTAAAGATACACCGGCAATCAAGGATCATAGTTCTCTGGAGGAGAAAACGGTAATTTAGTCTAATATATAAAAAATGAAATATTTAGTAAAATAATTCAGAGAGTAAAACATAATAATTGATTTAAAATGTGTTATAGTGTCACCGTATTCAATCTTATTTTACTTACAAAGCAGAGCAAGATGCTAGGGAAAAAATAGTTCTGAAAATAAAAATATCAAGAATGTAAGTGTATGTGCTAAAACAAATGAGAGAAAAAAAATTAAAAAGACAAGATAAGAAAAGGATACCTGTATTTAATGCATCTTGGTAATATTTTAAAATCTCCAATTTCATAAAATGGCCTAAGGACTTTAAGAAAGAAATCCAGTTCATCTATACAGGGAAATAATGATCAGAGTATTATACATCTCATCAGAAACTTCAGAATTCAAAGAAGGTGAAAAAAGCACTTTGAATTCTAAAAGAAATGACTCACAAAGTAAATCATAGAAAAAGCTTAATTATTAAATAAGGATAAAATTGAGTGGAGATACATTTATATTTTGAAGGACTGTTCTGGGTTTAATCTAAAGAAAATGATAGTGAAAAGCAAAAGAGATATACAGGCAGGAGATAGGACAAATGGAGACCAGTCCATGATTGCATCTTGATAGCACACCAAGAAAGTAATGAGTCCAAATTACGTGAACAATCCGTGGGCTGCAGAGTGAGTGCTATCATGGACAATGAAATCTGTGAGAAATTGCAATAATGACATAAATTATTTTTTATTAAATTTATTGGGATTGCATTGGTTAATAAAGATATATAGGTTACAGGTATACAATTCTATGGTACATCATCTGTATATTTCATTGTGAATTTTAATAATCTTCCATCTCCATATATTTGTCCATCTTTACTCTTTACTCTTTCCTTCACTCCTTCCCTCTGGTAACCACCATGTTATTACCCATGTCTATGTGTTTTTGTTTGTTTGTCTTGTTTGTTCATTTATTGCTTCCAGTTTTATATTACACATATGAATGAAACCCTATGGTTCCTGAGCTTTTTTTTCTGTTTGATTTCTCTTAGCATGATATCCTCAAGATCCATCTATGTTGTCACAAATGACAGTATTGTATCCTTTCTTATGACTGAGTAGTAAGAACTGAAGTAAATGTATCATATCTTCTCTTTTCAATCATCTAGAGAAGACACTCTGGTTATTTCCTTGTTCTGGTGACATAATTTTTTTTTACTACTTCTCACATTCATTTTATTTACAATTCCACATTGTGTGCCCATCCTCCATGGGAAAGCTACCTGCCCATCCTTTTACTTTGGGCTCAGCTCAGCTGTGAAAGTAGTTTTGGTCAATGGAATACAGATAGATGTGACAAAAGCAGATATTTTAAAAAGTCACATCAAGTTTGCTCTCTTCAAGAACTGTAAGTCAATTATAAAACCTGTTATGTATGTATACTTAGTGTTTCAGAAGGAGAAGAAAAAAGAAGAGAGAGGAGAAGAAATCAAAAGAAATATGTATAGTAATAATGGCCAAAAAGTCCCCAAATTAATAATATTCACCATATTGCAGACCAAGAAAGTTTGAAGGAAGTCCAAAAGAATTATTAAAACAAACACATAAACAAAACACCATGGCATATCATATTCAAACTGCAGAAAACTAAAAGCACAGAAAATCCTATAAAATAAAAGGATAATATGCGAATTGACCAAACAGCAGAACAACTAGTCTCTATGATGCACACTGACCAACAGGAAGCAGATGCTCAATGCAGGAGCTTCCCCCTGGTGGTCAGTGGACTCCCACAGTGAGCCACAAGCCATGCTCACTGCTTCTTAGTGCTGCCTCAGAGGTGGAAAAGGCTCTCCCATCACTGCTGTGCTCGCTATGGCTTATGGGCTATGGCTAGGAGTTTGGTGGTAATGGTGGGATCCTCTCCCACTCCTGTGGTAGTGCTAAGGACTCCTCAGGGGATATTTGACTGCCAGCTTAGGTTTGCTCTTCAGGTGGAGTGGGCCTAAGCCAGCAGGTGGACATCCCCCGAAGGGTCCTGGACTGTGAGAGGGCTCAGGCCAGGCTGAGAGCTGCTCCCTCCCCAAGTGTACAAATGTCATGCACTGGGCATCTAGTATCCTATCTAATAAAAGAGTAACATGCAAATTGACCATACCTCCACTACACCCACAGTCATGCCCACCAGCTACGCCTACCAGCCAATCAGGAGCAAATATACAAATAAACCCAACCGAGATGGCTGCAGCCAAGGAAAGCGGGAGGGATGCTTGGGTTTCCCTGGCAATGGAGGAAGCCAAGCTTTCTGCCTGCCCTTGCAAGCCCAGGCCTCTACTCAATGCTACAAAGTTTCAATTGTAGAAGATAAATAAATCCCAGATACCAGGGCCTCCACTCTGGTTGCCAGGAGGCATGGTCAGCCTGATTGGAGAGGGTGTAGGCTGGGCTGAGGGACACCCCTATCTCTATGCACAAATTGCATGCACCGGGCCTCTAGTTGAATAATAATAATAATAATAAAGAAATGGCTTATTTAAAGGCCCTAGAACAAGAATTATAATGGAAATGACATAAATAAGATTGTGAAGTCAAATATTTAGTATTGAAAAACTTCTAGAATTCTATATCCAGCAAAATTATCCTTATAAAAAAGGAGAAATAATGGCTTTCTAAAGAACCAAAAAGAGAATGTAATCCTTATAGACCTGTCTTCCATGAAATAATAAACTTCTTCATGAGGAGGAAAATGATATACATGAGAAACACAAATCTGTATAAAGGGAGAGCATCTTAGAAGGAATAAAGTTAAGATAAAACCTTTTGTAAAGTGATCTAAAATATCTCCTGTTTAAAATAATAATAGTAGTGATATATAGACTAATTATATATTATGGATAAATAACAAGAATGTCAACAATGTCATAAGGGATGAGAGGGGATAATTGAAACTGTTCTAATGTAAGGTACTTGTATTAAACAGAAAGTGGTATGGTGTTATTTGAAGGTGGTTTTTGATTAATTAAAAATATATATTGGGAACATTGACCAAACACTAAAACATTTAAAAGAAGTGTAATTGATATGCTAAGAAAGTGGATACAATGGAATAAAATTATTTAATGGAAAAGTAAAAGCAACTTTGTTTAGTTTACTGCTTTACCCCTATAATCTATAAATCCTGGCTCATAGAATAAAACAGCATATATGTATAACATGAATAAATTATATGAGTAACAAAATGATATAAAGTTTGGTAAGCTCTGAAAGTTACAATATATTTCAGATTTTTAGAAAGATTAAAATGACTAAAATTTATTAAAATAAATATCAGTGTTGACTGTTTTAAAAGAACTTGTTTTTCTTTATAAAGAAATTAATATAAGTAACCCCACACACACATATACAAAAGAAAACCCATCCAGAGTTATTTGCTTAAATCAAGAAAAAAATGGTTTTCCAGCCATACTTATTTAAACAGATCAATATTTGTAGAGAAAACAACTGTGTCTCTATTTTCAAACATTTATCAAAGTTTTAAAAATCAATATAGTTTTTACTAATGAAACTGCAGTCTTTGTAATTGTAGGCCAATATTTCACAGTTGTATAATCTTAAATTTTGTGAAAGCACTTAATTATCAACAGGTAACTTTCCTGTGACAGCATCATTTAAATGTATTATTCACGTACATGTCTAACATTATTCTTATAAGATCAAATGAATTTTCCCAGCCAGGGTGACATAATTAAATTGTTTTTGTTAAACTCACTTTACAAAATATAAATCTCTAAAGATAATTCTATAAATAATATTTCAAAGTAATAGAAGACTGGTCCATTATAAATATTTTCCATGTTAAATAGCTTATCATCTATTTAATATTTAGTAAAATACTTATTAGTCTTCAAAACAGTACTTGTGGTTCTGTGTTGTTCAAAGGTTATAATTAGACTTTCTTTTATCATTTTTCTTTAAATCCTTTTTTCCCCCCTCTCTCCCATTATCTGAAAAACACATTACATATCCATTTTTCAAGACAGAAAAAAAATCTTATTCTTCTTAAACTCTGGCCATGTTGTATCCATTGGTAAAATGCATAATACACTGTGCTGTTGAATTCCATAAAAACCCAACGGCCACACTGTGTAGACTCCTGTGATATGGCCTCTGCTCTCTCCCTAGACTTGTGTGTTACCTATTACTAATTCATGCCCTGTTTTTAAACATTTGTGTGGTATTTGTCGTCTCCAGTGTTTGATCTGTCCAACCATCCCATTAGGAATAAGGCCTTTTTTCTTCCCAAAAAAAAGTTGTCTCTTCCTACTCCAAGTCTTTGGTTGTCCTGCAGCTTCAAAACCACCTGCCCTGCTTCCTGACATTTGGGATAGGCAAACGAATCAAGCTGTTAACCTTCTTCTTTGTCCTTTGGTTATCGGCATGAGGATCCCAATACGGCCAAGTGACAATTCAAATACCTGTTTAAAGATGATTTTATTTTTTCCTTAACATTTTTGTGTCCTTTGGAGTAATCCTTCTTCCACTGGGAAATAACATCGGTGAAAGAGCAGCCAAATTGCAAATAGGAAGAAAACCCTAGGTATTGCTAGGAATAGTAGTAAGAAAATTCATTCTAATTTTACCCCCTTGATTCTCACATGCCTGAAGGGAGGCTATGGAAGAAATATGCTGGTCACTGGGATAGACAGATTGAAGTAAGACTGGACAGGGTCTCAAAGCCATATTGCAGTCTATATTCAAATTTCTTTCATGTATATGTTCTCAATTGAGTTTTATAGAAACCTCCTAATTTTTTAAGAAAATAATTAGAAGGTATTTAGACTGGGCTAGAGAAATCTTTTAATATTTGGATATAATAAGCCCTGTATCTGTCATAGAAACACAATTTGAAAATTGGTGCTAGTGTTTGCAATGAAGAATTACAATAAAAAAATTTGGGCAAAATAAGTGCATAACATCCACTTTAAGTTTTTTATATGGACAAATTATGAAATGGCATATACAACAACATTTTTATACTTTTTGTATTTATGTCATCTTACTAAAAATGCAGGCTAAATGCAATTTAATTGATGCTTCAAAATGATCTATTTTGTCATCTCTCTGTAGTTCTACATTCAAATATCTAATTGTTCTAGAAAATCAGATTTGCATCTTAGAACCACTAGAGACGGTCTCTTCATGTACATGACTGGTGCCATATATTTTAGCCATAGCAGACGTAACTCTTCTTCAACCCTCTTACCTCTGAAGACATTCCACTGACATCCTTTTGTTCTCTTGAAACAGGATTGACAATGCATGCATTATTTGAAACTAATAGCTCAAACCTGCCATCATAGACGAAGAAATAGTCGATGCCCTTTGAATATTTTGCCCCAGATGTCCATCACCATAGATAATTAATTGAGTTGCACTGTTACTATATTCAGTTCTTGGACTTTCTGCAGACACTGACAGACAAAGGTTCTAATCAATGCCAATCAAAATGGTGATTTTGTGGTATGAACATTTTGAGGACTAAAACGTATTTATACTCTATCAGATTAAAAAAATATCTAGCAGATGGCTCATTGAATTGAATATCCAATTGACCCAGATGTGGGCCTTATGCCAAAGAGAAAAATTTTCAAATTCATTAGCAGTTGAGACAAATTCACCCCTTCTTAGTTTCAATATTTTTTTTACCATGCTATATAAATAGTTGTTTTTGAAGGAATTTGCTTTGCAAACTTATCTTCTGTTATGTAAATAATATTGAATTACTTCTTGGGACTTTGATTCTATATCAGAATCATTGAAACTAAGTGGGGCCACTTGAAATGTTGATGCCACCTCTATCCAATGGAGTTTAAGAGAACAGTATCTCTGAAGTTACATGAGTTTATAGACCTGGAAGCATGGACACACTCACATCATACATTTCTATTTTTAAAATATGCATTGTTTATTTCAAACACAGGTAAAATTATTTTGAAATATGCATAACAGTCTTGAGTCAAGTTTTAAATATAAACTTTAAAGAAAAAAAGGCACCAAACAAACCAAATGAATTTGTGGTAGGAAAAATAAAGTTGTCGAAGGACCTTCTCTACAGACATAGATATCTTAAGCACAAAAACAATAATTTCAAGGCTATTTAAACAATGGGTAAATGCTTAGCCAAGTGGAATTGATTCCATGCCTTTGGGGTTATTCTCTTACTAATTTGCACATGAGCCAGACTATGAATCACAGCCACCAAACCAATACTAAGATATTCAGAATCAGTTCCCAACTTTCTATTATCATGTCACAGATTATAAAATACGGATAGCCACGTGACTATTTCTTCAGGATGGCAAAAACTAAAATGTAATTATTGTTTTCCCAATTTCACAGAAAGTAACCTCAGGCTATTAACTTGCCCAAATCCCATATTTGGAAAGAGGCAAATGCAGGATTCAAATCTTGATCTTTTTACAAAGACTTTGCTTCTTGCTACTTTAGAGAAAATGGGTGTTTTATTTAAACAAGTTGTAGAAGAATAATTGCTTTTCTCCCACCATTCAGATTTCCCCAATGTAAGAAATTAGTTTTCTGGAAAACTACAAAGGGTTGATTTGCTTTTATTTTTTCAAGTCTACTCCATTTTTAAAAATGTAAATTCAGCTATTATTTTCAGCAGTAATAAACTGTATATATATAGATCAAAAGACAAGGAAGCAGGCCGATATCGGGAGGAAAATGGACCTTTAACTTTACAAAAAGCTTTTTTTTTTTTACACAGTTTAGGCTTTAATTACTTTTGTGATGCTTAGTTTCTGTTATTGAAGATGGTCTAGTATTATTTTCTAAAAGATTGGAAGAGGAGACTTCTCACTTAACCTTCAATATAAGTCAGTATAATCTCATAACAATTATTTTCCTTTACTTTCTGCTGAGAAACTCTAAAATGGAATATACATCCTCAATATTTATATATTAGAAAATTTTAAAAGAGTTAGAACTCTTGTCTATGTTTCCCTCCCACTCACTCCTTGTGTTCCTTACTCACTGTAGAATCTGAAAGCTTTTTTTTCATCAAAATTACTACTCTCAGTGGTGGGGATGTTATTTCTTTCCTTGGCTTAAACACATAGCTCAATAAGCCAGTCAAAGAAAAATAAATACCACATGACCTCACTCATTTGTGGAATATAATGAACATCAACTGACGAACAAAAACAGATCCAGAGACAGAGAAGCATTGATCAGACCATCAAACCTCAGAGGGAAGGTAGAGCAGGGTGAGGGTAAGGGGAGAGACAAACCAAAGGACTTGTATGCATGCATATAAGCCTAACCAATGGTCACAGACACCAACAGGGTGAAGGCATGAGGGGGAACGTGGGGAGTAAGGGGTGGGGGGCAAGGACACATATGTAATACCTTAATCAATAATTAAAAAAAAAACTTAAAAAAAACACACAGCTTAATCAAGACACTCCAAAGATTATGTTGTCCTAACTTCATGCTTACTTCATTGTTCAAGGTGTTTTTGTTTATTTGTTTGTTTTGTGTTTCTGTTGGTGTTTATATTATTCATTCCAAAAAGTGAAGACATTCCTTGTGTTTTAATCTGCTATATTCCATGAAGCAGTGTCATTTAAATGCCATTTCCTTTTGTTGTTGATTATATTTCCTTTTAAATGACTTTTTTTACGATGAGGTTCACATACTGAAGTGATTTTGTTTTGCTTTGTTGATAATTTACAAGAAAAACCCTATGAAACATTGATGTTCACTGGGTAAATCTAGTGACTATAAGTAGCTCACTCTCATTTCTGTAGTTTTATTATGCAGCAATTACTATATCCTTTTATGGAGTTTGGCAATATTTGTTTTAACATGAAAAATCCAAACTTATAAAAAGATTTATACAGTCCTGTTGTAATATTTAAATCAATGTGATCTATATGGTGCTTTTAATTTCAAAAAATGATCCCAAGTACTTCACATGGATATGAACCCAGCCAAAGCTGACAACTAAAAATGAATTACTCTGCAGCTACTTCTAAAATGGCTGAGTTTATCATTTTTTAACTTCATGACCCAGTTTACATACATCATTGAAATGTAACCTCAGGCCATGCAGTCGAGATTTTTACCTTTTGATAACTGTTTGTTAACATTTCACTCTGCCTAGTACTTTCAGTCACATTGGAGTTAACACATGTTTAGCTCAGACTTGCCTCATTTGTTAACTGTGCATTAGTCAGTTTGGATTAAAATCCATTTAAGGAAATTAACTATAGGGTAGACCTTACAAGGTCAAAGATGTGGACAAATATGGAGGGAATATTTCGGGTCATTCCATTCATTCTATAGGATTTTCTTTGTAAAATTTGTGATTTCAACTTATTTTAAATATTTTTTGTTAAATGTCATATGTTACTGTTTTTCAACAACAGCATAATAATTCTGTTTATTATTGCCCTGAAACATAAGATGTAAAAACTAAAAAAAAATAAAATAAAATTTAAATCTCAAACATTTTGAAAGTGTTTTCCTTGAATATTCATTACAAATTTCTACCGGCAATTCTCTAGAGAAATTTCTGGGGGAAAGGGGGAGCTATGTGTCAAAGATTCACACTAAAAATATTTCCTAATTAAGTCTAATCAATAATCTTTAGTCCTCCCTGGAGCAAAATGTATTGTTAGATACCATATGATTCCAGAAAGTGTGTTTCTAATTATTCTGTAATACCACATTCTTACATGGCTGAATAATATTATTTCACTTCTGATTTATGACTTGCTCCCTGACCATGTATGACTGCAATTAGTACTAGTTAAGTTAGTGTTGCATACTGGGGATCAAACCCACAACTCTGGTAATTGGAACCAGATAAATCTATGATAATATTTTAGCTCTGGTAAGGTCTGGTTGAGTCGATTTCAATCAAATTTTATAATTTTTGAATTAACTAATATGCAAGGATTATTTCAAAGATTAAATAATAGAATGTGTTAAGGTTCATACAACCAGCATAGTACATATTTAGAACTCAACTTTTTAAATCCCACCACCCTCTCTTTATTCTCTTCTAATTGTTATTATTCCACTTCCCTCTAAAAATGTTTTTATATTGTCCAGTTCTTGAATTATATTCTTTGCAATGTCCATGACTTTTTCTGACAGCTTGCTACCCTACTCTCAAAGGTATAGATCAACCTTAGTAATTGAAGTGGTTATGATAAGCATGTTGGCATAAACATGTCTCAATAAAGAAAGTAAAGATATAATATTAAATCAAACAAGTACCTTCCAGGGAGGATATCAGATGGAATAATGCTCTAAGAAATCTGAAGTATTTGAGATCATCTCTCCAGAAACTAGTTTTCTGTTCCAAAAAATAGCTACTGTATATTTCCTCAGTTACTGTATAACTTGTACATTTACTGTTTCACTTAATAATCATCATTATTTCTGTGATTCTGATCCCTGAGGTGAGGAGCTAGGTATCATTTTCTTTAAGTGTTTTTAAGTCACTCCTTTTCCAAACTATCAAAAAAACTTGATATTAACTTCAAGACTCAACTAGACTCATTAATTTGTCTACCAACCCCAAAGTGAGCTTACTCTTAACATGCATAAATAGCCTCTCTATAGATATTTTCAACATAATTTTACACTCCACAGAAGAGGTTTAGGATACCCTTAAATAATAACCATTAGGATTATTTAAGTCTTGATGTTCCTTAGCAAAACATGAAGCATCCATTAACTTCTTCTAATTGTGAGATAATCAATGAACAAATAAATATGTATAATAATAAACTAAAATGAGAATGCATGGGTGCTCTATTTTCTCATTATATTGCAATGGTAATTTATGGCAATCTGAGTTATAAAATTCTGAACATGTATATTATAAGGTTATAAGTAGTTTCAAAATGCAAGTGAAATATAAAATAACCGGAACCTTTTAAATTAGAAAATTTACTTGAAAATGTACATTTTCAAGTTTGGGGGGTAAAAACACATTGTAAAATGTATTTATGAAAACAGTATTAAGTAAACCAAAATCTTTTTTGTTAAATATATATATTATTTTTGAGAGGGAAAGAGAGGGAGAGATAGAAACATCAATGATGAGAGAGGATCGTTGATTGGCTACCTCCTGCATGCCCCCTACTGGGGATCAAGCCTGCAACTCAGGCATGTGCCCTTGACCAGAATCAAATCTGGTATCCCTCAGTCTGCAGCTAATGCTCTATCCATTGACCCAAACCAGCTAGGGCAGTAAACCAAAATTGTGTCTTTAATTCTTTAGAATAGTCTAAAATTATGGCAATGCACAACTTTGCATGTTTTTTTGGCAATTTGTATCCTAATCATCTTGTGAACTATACTTGGAAAGAATTAGACTATAAAAACTGCCATTTTCCCCACCATAAATCCAAATTAGTTTCAGAGCAGGTGATCAAAAGACATAAAGAGAAAAGTCCTTCTCCATCAGCAAATGTCTCTAGACACTCAAACATAATGAGAAATCATGTAAGTACAGCAATTAAGTCAACTGAGTGATTTTAATGTTTAATGATTGGTTTTATTTCTAACTGAAGCCAACAAAGAGTTATTGCCACGGTACATGCTCCTGGATGACTTTTGACAGCAATATTGTAGAGTATTGTTTTCTGACAAAATCTGTAGAACCTATGAAATATTTGTTAGATACAAAAACAAAAGACAATTTTGTTGGAACTTTATATAGGATAAAACATCCCCTTTCCTTGATAACTTAACAAAGATAATCAACATCATTGTAAGCATTATCATCATTGTCCTTATTCCATTATCCCATTAAGAAATTTTGATCCAGAGAGTCACATAGTTGTATATAGTCAGATATTTTAACTCTCTTCTCATTTTGGCAAATGTTTCTCTCTACCTCTCTAAAATGTATGTTTATGGGAAAGTATGTTTTTTCATTGGGAGTGACAAAGAGGTTCCTAAACTTAAGAGTGTTGTTTTTCATGCTGTCCCCTGCCTGGCGTCTTGATTAATCTCCCTAGTTTTGTCTGAAGCCAAAGTTCATGTTTATATCATCATTACTTATGTTATAGGATAATTTAATTCTTCCAGTGTTGGCCATTGTATGATACCTAGTGACTCTCAGATTTCAGCTTTCATTTACATTTGTTGTCTGAGAATACTTGGGAATATCTTGAATTTTACTATAGCTGCTATAGGAAATCTATTATCTCTGGATCTCTTCTTACTCTAATGTAGGATATTCATTCCTTTCACAAGTATCTGTACTTTTATTTTTCATTAATATAATAGAGCATGAAATACTTATAACTATTTTTATTTATTTCTCTGATTATGACCTTCTAAAATGAAGTAATTCTATCTTATTTGTTGCTGATCCACAGAACTCAGATTAGTACTGGCACAGTACAGATTCCTTGTGTGAAAAATTATTGAACAGGCAGCAACAACATTTCAAGTGGTTCATGTTTTTTATGTTTAAACATTAGTATTGAATATATGTTATACAACAAAAATTTTTATTATTTGTTAAAACTTGACTATCTAAAAGCTATTACTATAATGTAGCTTTGCCTTCTCATTCTAACATATTGCATCTCATATATAGGATGATTCAATTGAAATTATTATGCCTGGATTATTTAAAAAATTATAGTATAGCTCTGTGCAAGCAATTCTGCTATTGAACATAATTAAATTTAAATCTAACTTGAACTGATAATGTTTTTTAAAGCAATAAGGATCAAGATGAAAGTCACTATATGCTGAGCAGATAAAATATAATAATACTGGGGAAGACTTATCTGAGTTAATAAATATTTCAAGTTACATAATACTTTATAGGATATAATTTTATCATCTCTGGTATATATTATCATTGAGCTCAACTACCTATGAATATTAGATGAGTATATAAAAATTATTAGCCTTACTCTGGTTTTATAAAAAAGTAGGTTCTCTATGTGCTTTAGTGTTTTGAAAATTATGTTGCTCATTTCCATACTTTAAAAAATACTTTTGATAAAAAAAAAACATTTGATATAATTCAGAGTTATAGTAAAGCTAAACTGAGTAAAGAAAAATAATATCATAATAGTTCACCAAATCATATAAAAATCTACATTATGTAAATTCTGCTTGATGTTAAATGGAATCATAATAATAAGAAGGGGGCTATATATCTCTTAAAATTGTCCCATTTCCTTGCATTTGAATGTGTCAAATAAATATATCAGTCACTGAAATCTCCATGTCTTCTTAGGAGTTCATATTTTCTATAATAATGGGGAAACATGGAAATAAACACCAAATAATCATGATGACAATGATGAGTGTGATTATAACGATGATCCAGACAAGATCTATGAAGACAATGAAGATCATGATAAAAAACAACTCTCTAATATGAATCTACCAGAAGTGGGCATAAGTAGTTAGATGCATGTAGAATATCTGAGAAAAAGCAGGAGTAAATAAATGGAAATGAGGTAGAAAAGAGAGGTGTGGTGACAAAGGAAAAGGAAAGCAATTGCAGATGTATTCCTGAACTGTGGGTTCTATGAAGAATCCTACTGTGGGTTCTATAAGGGATTGTGTAGAATATGCCACAGAATTATATTGCCTAAGTAGGGAAGGTGAAGTTGCACTAAAGTAAGTTGCACTTTACTCCTATGCCCACCCCATCTTTACTCCTTGAGCTTTTCCTGGATGCAGCATATCTAAAGAAACTTCCCTACATAAATGAGTGAGATCATGTGGTATTTTTCTTTCATTGACTCACTCATTTATGGATAAAAAAACATTATAACCTGGTGAACAAAAAGATACAGAGGCAGTAAAGCATCAAACAGACTGTCAAATTACAGTAGGGAGGTTGGAGTGGGGGGAGATAAGAGATCAACCAAAGGACTAGTATGCATGAATATAAGCATAACCAATGGACACAAGACACTGGGGATTGAGGGCAGGTATGGGAGTGGGGTGGGAAGGCAATGGGAAGATATGTACACATGTAATACCTTAATCAGTAAAAAATTTAAAAAATATCAAATTGATATAAAAAAGATTTTTAAAAAATGAATCTATACACAGTCTTTATATCCATCACAAAAATTAACTCAAAATAGATCATATATCTAAATATGAAATACAAAACAATAGACCTTGTAAAAAATAACAATAGGAAATCTAAATGACTTTGGACATGGTAATGAAATTTTAGATACAAGAACAAAGACACAATCCATGAAGTAAATAATTGATAAACTGGACTTTATTAAAATTAATAACTTGTCTTTTGAGAAGACAATGTGAAGATAATGAGAAAACAAACCACAGACTGGGAGAAAATATTTGCAAAGACACATCCAATAAGGAAATATTATCCAAAATATTAAAAGAAAAAAACCCTTAAAATCAACAACAAGAAAACAAACAACTCAATTTTGAAAATGGGCCAATGAGCTTAACAAAAACCTCACCGATATTATACAGTTGGCAAATAAGCATATGAAAAAATAATCCATTTCCTTATCACCGGGAAGGAGGAGCCTACCAGAGTGTATTGATAAAGAAATACTGATGTATATAGAAATGGCCAGTCAGTACACAGATTTATGGCAGATTATTTGGATTAAGCCCAATAAATTTGCCCTTTTCTCTTATTTACAATAAATTTAAAATGTGTGTTCTTGGAAAAAAAAGAAAAAAAATAATCCACATGATATGTCAACATAGAAATTTAACTTAAAACTAGGAATACCACTAAGGACATTTTAGAATGGTCAAAATCCAGTACTCTGACAACACTAAATGCTGGTGCGAATGTGGAGTTGCAGCAACTCATTCATTGCTGGTGGAAATGCAATAGGTACAGCCACTTTGAAAGACATTTGGCAATTTCTTGAAAAACCAAACATTCCCTCAACATAGGCTCCAGCATTTGTGTTCCTTATTATTTACATAAAGGAGCTGAAAACTCACTTATATACATACAAAAACCTGTGCATAGATACTTAGAGAAGCTTTATTCATAATTGTCTAAACTTGTCTTAGAGGTCAAAAGACAGGCTTTGAACAATGGACCTGTATTTCAATATTAATTCCATCTGTAATGAGCTGTTTACTAGTGTAAATGTAGGCAAGTCTTATCATCCCAGTGAGCTACAATTTCTTCATCTATACATTGTATATTATTTCATGACAGTATTGTTGAGGAGATTTTCCCTGGAATGTAGAAAACAAAATACCACTACATGGGGAAAAAAAAGAAAAAGAAATTTCCCTACCGATATATATATATATGGCAGAAAAGGTGAGACACTAGCTGAAATCCCAGGAATTCTCTACCTCACAGGGAGCTGTCCTAGGTGAGAGATTAAAGGTTTGGTATAGGACCTTTTGTAACACAAATACTATGTGCTACAACACCTACTAATGATGATAACAATATATATAAATGTGGAAATGAATTTATGAAAAGCTTAATAACATCCTTAAGATTACGGAGGTAGAAAATTATGGAACAGGGATTCAATCTATGGTCTAAATTTCCAAAGCCAGTGTTACCAGCTCAGTGCTATTCTGGTTTTGATTTGTTTTTGTTTGTTTGTTTTTAATTGTACAATGATGACAAAGCTAGATCAAAATGGTGAAAGTTAAGTCAAAATGATACTAACTTCTAGAGTCTTGAGGCTATGCAATGATCCCTTTAGTCAACGGAATACGTATTAATAGTTATTAACTATGCTCTTGGTTATGTATTTCCTGGATTCCAGTATTTCCTATAACTATAAAAAGTTAGGCTTAATTATCATTATCTCCTGCAGGAATGCTTCCTGCTGTGAATTTATTTGATGCCCTAAGCTAAGGCACAAGTTATACTGCGATAACTGATAAGATAGAGTTTACTTAGCAGCATATTATAATGTCTCCATTGCAAGTCAGAGCTCTACTATGTGGGTTAATGAGCCATTCAGAGGTTAAGTATGTCTTGTTTAACTTGACCAAACTTTCACATTAATATGGCTTGCCACTACAACATTAAATGCTGAACTTTTATTTCTTCTATGTATTAGATGGAATGTTTATATAAGGCTATATAAAATATTTAATAAATTGGTTATCTCTTTATCTTTCCCCATTATTTCCTTACCCAGACTAATGTTTTTCACATGAATGAATCAAGAGCCAATTTTCATACCATAATAGTACTTAAGGCAAATGGAATAAGAAAATGCAGGATTAGAAATTAAGACAGCAGCTAAAGTGTATCAAACACACTGATATTTGGAAAGAGTGAGGAGTTGCCTGATGCTCATGTAACATGTATGTGTCCATGCGTACAACATAACTTACCTTTAATATTTACTAGCTTGAGCAATGAATAACTAAGCACACAAAAACATGAGAGAGAGAGAGAGAGAGAGAGAGAGAGAGAGAGAGAGAGAGAGATTGATTTATGTGAGAAAAAAAACCAAAACACATCAATTGGTAGACTACCATACAAGCCTTAATTTGACCAGGGATGGCACCCATAATATTTCTGATGTACGGGACAATGTTCTAACCAACTAAGCCACCTGGCTGGCACTTGATAAAATGGTTTTAATAATAATATAAGTCACTATAATATTGAAATCAGATACAGAATGATATCACAATAGTGAAAATGAGACATGTTTTTAGGAAGCTTTATTATAACTAAGCAGATTTATTAAAACCTTGAAATGAAGATGGTTAACTTAGGGGAAAAAACATACAATTCTCATTTTTGCAACTTTGAATGAGAGATAGTGCAAATCTCCTGCCAATTATTTTTTCACTCCTGAACATATACTCAGGATTGGAAGAGGGAAATGCAGAGTCTACCATGAAATATCTAAAAATAAATAAATAAAAATGGATATGCCCATTGTCATCATCAGTATGCCTATTGTTTAAAACAAACAATAAAACAAAAAACAGTTCATTCAGGCACAAATGCTCTAAATTTAAAACTTTGTCCTATGTTCCCGGTTCAGGATTGGTAGAGTGAGAGAATGGAGGAGGCAATAAAAGGATGTATGTTTCTGTTTCTATCTCTGGACAAACTCTAACATTATACCCTCCTAACTCTTTCCCACTTCCTATGCATTTACAGCATTCATAATTACATTTAACCTATTTACTTAACACTCATTTATTTACCTTTCACCCCTAACATCTACCAATTTCTTCACTATATCAAAGAGCTTAGTTTTGTTGTTGTTGCTACTGTTTTAAATTCCACATAGGAGTGAAATCACATGGCATTTGTCTTTGACTGACTTATTTCACTTATCGTAATGCTGAGACTATCCCATCCCTTTACAGCTCAATATGTATATATTTCAATGAATACTTGACAAAGTTTAGTAATATTTCACTTGGCATGGGTAGCCTTATTATTGTCTTACAATAATAAAAATTAGTATTGTGTTCTTGATTTATATTAAAAGACAAATATAAAAAATATTTCATAGGATCTCTCACCTTTTGAGACAGCACGGAGGAACCTGGAGAGCATGATGCTAAGTGAAATAAGTCAATCAGAGATAGAAAAGTACCACAGAAGCTCACTAATATGTGGAAGCTAATGAACAAAATAAACTGATGAACAAAATAGATTTAGAGACATAGAAGCATGAAACAGACTGTGAAATCTCAGAGGGAAGGTGGAGAACGGTGAATGGGTGGTAAGAGATCAACCAAAAACTTGTGTGCATACATGCATAACCCATGGACACAGACAATAGGGTGTTGAATGCCTGGAGGGGGGGATGGGCTAGAAGCGATCAATGGTGGAATATGGGAACCTATGTAATACTTTCAACAATAAAGATCTAATTATTTTTAAGTGGGAAAATAAACCGAATCAGAAAGAATCAGAAAAACTGAATAGTCAATAACAACTGATAAAATGGAAGCAGTAATAAAAAAACTCCCAGCAAGCAAACCCTGCTCTGATGGCTTCACAGAGGAGTTTTACCAAACATTCAAACAAGAACACTTATCTTCCTTAGACTATTCCAAAAATCCAAGAGGAAGGGACACTTCCAAGCTCTTTTTATGAGGTTAGCATTATCCTGACACTACAAAGGAAGAATTGCAGGCCACTATCCCTGATGAACTTGGATGCTAAAATCCTCAACAAAATATTAGCATATCAGATCCAGCAATATATTAAAGAGATTATACACCAGGACCAAGTGGGATTTATCCCAGGGATGCAAGGCTGGCACAATATTCACAAATCAGTAAATGTGATACATCACATAAACAAATTGAGGGATAAAAATTACATGATTATATCAATAGATGCAGAAAAAGCATTTGGAAAAATTGAACACTCATTTTTTATTAAAAACTCCCAGCAAAGTGGAAATAGAGAGATCATACTTCAACTAAATAAAGTCCATATATGACAAACCTATAGCCAATATCATACTTGTGGGCAAAAACTAAAACCATGTCCCCTAAGATTAGGAATAAGACAGAGATGTCTGCTTTCACCACCCTTATAAAACACAAGTTAACAAGGTGTAAAGAAAATATTCCAGAATAGAAAAAAAGGAGAAAAATAAGTAAACAAAAATTACCTAACTAGACAATGAAGATTGATCCAGCAATGCCAAAATAAAACAAAACAAAATTTCATAGGCTTCTTAGTAATAAAAAATATTTTAAAATAAGAAAAAAACACACCACAGAATAAATGAAAATTATTTGAAGTTAAAAAGAATTCCCAGGACCATACTTAAATTAATGAAAAAAAAATATACAAAATAAGTCTTCATGGAATTCTGTGACAATGAGGATAAAGAGAATACTATAAATCATAAATTTTGTTGTGTTAAATTTAATGATTGTCAGAATACACTTAAACCATTAATCAAAAAAAGATAAAAGATGAGATAATGAAACATTATATTAATACCTACAAGAGCATTATATGAAATAAAGAATCCTATATAATAAAGATGTAATATGCAAATTGACCTGCATGCCCTCCCACAGATGGCTGCCCCCATGTGCTCAAAGATGGCTCCCACAAGATGGATGGCAGGGGAGGGTTGTTGTGGATGGTCAGGCCAGCAGGGGAGGGCAGTTAGGGGTGACTGGACCAGCAGGGAAGGGCAGTTGGGGATAACCAGGATGGCAGGGAAGAGCAGTTGGGGGTGATCAAGCCAGCAGGGAAGGGAAGTTGGGATGAACTGGCCAACAGGGGAGCAGTTAGACATTGATAAGATTGGTGGTGGAGTGGTTAGGGGTGATCAGGCTGGCAGGCAGGTAAGTGGTTGGGAGCCAGCAGTCCCGGATTGTGAGAGAGATGTCCAACTGCTGGTTGTGGAATTGGGCCTAAACCAGCAATTGGACATCCTCAGAGGGATGGCAGATTGGAGAGGGTGCACTGGAGGGTGGGTGTCCTTCAGCCGAGCTTACTCTTTCTCAAATCTGGGAAGATCAGGCCTAAATGGGCAGTCAGACATCCCTCTCAGAATCCAAGACTGATGGCTCCCAACTGCTCACCTGCCTGCCTTCCTGATTGTCCCTAACTGCTTCTGCCTGACAGATTGATCACCCCCTAACCATTCCCCTGCCAGCCTGATTGATGGCTAACTGCTCTCCTGCCAACCTGTTTGCTCCTAACTGCCCTCCCCTGTGGGCCTGGGTCCCCTCCCACCTGTCCTTCCCTGCAGGCCCTGTCACCCCCAACTTCCCTCCTCTGCTGGCCTGATCACCCCTAACAGCCCTCCCCTGCAGGCTTGATCACCCCCAACTTCCCTCCCTTGCAGGTCTGGTCCTTCCCAACTGCCCTCCCCTGCTGGCCATCTTGTGGTAGCCATCTAGTGTCCACATGGGGGCAGTTATCTTGTGTGTTGGAGTGATAGTCAATCTGCATATTACCCTTTTATTTGATAGGATAGAGACCTGCTGCACGGGTGGGGGCAAGCTGGTTTGCCCTAAAGGGTGTCCTGGATCAGGGTAGGTGTTCCCTTGGGGTATGGGGTGGTCTGGCAATGGGGCCTGTGGTGGTTTGCAGGCCAGCCACACCTCCCCGCCACCCAGGCAGAGGTCCTGGTATCTGGGATTTATTTATCTTCTACAATTGAAACTTTGTAGCCTTAAGCGGAGGCCTACAGTCAGGGTGTGTGGAAATCTTGGCTTCCTCCATCGCCAGGGGCAACCCAAGCCTCCCTCCTGCTCTCTCTGTGGCTGTAGCCATCTTGGTTGGGTTAATTTGCATACTTGCTCTGATTGGTTGTGGCTGTTGGGTGTGGCTGGTGGTGTAGTGGAGGTATGGTCGATTTGCATATTACTCTTTTATTATATAGGATAACAACATCTTTTCTAATAATAGAGAAACATGTAAATTGTCCATACCTCCACAACACACACAGCCAATCTGAATGAGTACGTAAATTAACCCAATAAAGATGAAAGTTAATTTGCATACATACCAGAGCCCCTGGAACCTCCTTAGCACCCAGGCCACTTCCAGATAGCCATCCCTCAGTGGCTTTAGGCTTGGGGGACAGGAGTACCCTCTTCCCAAACCTGCAGCTTGTTGTGGTGGCTGTAGACTTGGGAAGGGGCCAAGCCTGGGATTGGAGGGAAGGGTAAAAAAATCAATGGAAACATATCCTCAGCTGAGGATAAAAAGAAAAATAAAGAAATGTTATATTTTATGAAAGGCACATCTTGAAAATACCTAAAGAAAGTTGTCATTTTTTCATGGTGAAGGGACTGGAGTTTGTGTTGATGAAAATACCTTGTTAGCTGTGGTGACTGGCAGTGGCTGCAGTAGAGGGGTGATGGGGCTGGTGCCTTCCCCTGATCAACACTGTCACCTCCCTCAAAGGGTAGCCAGACTGCTCCAACAGGGAGCTGGCCTAAGCCATCAGTATGACATCCCCTGAGGGCTCCCAGTATGTGAGAGGGGACAGGATTTCATGCATTGGGCCCCTAGTAATCTATAATAATAAAAGCATAATATGCTAATTAGACTGGACAGCTGAATAACCTTCCCAAGGAAGCCAGGGCTGTGAGGGTTTGAGGCAAGCCACCATGGCTGCATGGGACAAGTGCCTTGCACAAATTTTGTGCATTGGGCCTCTAGTATAGTATAATGGTGAAAATAAGACATTTTGATTATGGAAAAATTCCATTAATCTGTCTTACAACTTTGTGAACAATTTTCCTTGTGTACATACATGTATAGACATTTACAATAATCCCCTTTGCAAAATAATCATTTTTAAGAACAGAAATATTGGGCATATAGCACATGTTTGAGAATATAAATTTCTGTCTTATATGCTAGGGAATAATAGAACCCTGGCTTAAGGAGAAACAGGGTCAAACTTACACTTGTTTCTAGCTGAGAACACTTTTCCACTTCCAAAATGGCATATTCATGAGCTTGCACATGTATTGTCTGTTTCTACTCATTATATTTCACTTAGACTGTGCTTCAAGACACTGGGCATTTATAGATATTCATAAGGGACATGTTGTATAATTTTTTTCCTCCTTGCTTTATTCCCCTTTGAATACCTTAATGTTCATCTCATTTTTTTTTTCCCCACACTAGGAATTGCTGAGGTATTCAAAGGGGAATAAGGCAGCTAGCAATTGGGATAGAGTAGATTAGACTCTGAAATGTAAAATTTTCTACATTCTAACTTCCTTAAGTTTTATCTTTTGGGGACACACCTTTGTGACCTTTTTATCTGACTGGAATTCCTGACATATACACAGTAGGCTTGATTTAAGAGACCCTAGAAGCATGCCTTTTTTCACATTTGCAAGTAATTGAGTTCAGTTTCTTAGATCTCTATAAGTATTGTTATTTTTTAAAAGTCCAGGGGTATTAAAAATATTGGGCATTGTATACCCTTCTCTCATTAGATTTCTAATTATATTATTTGGGAAAATTTTAATAATTAAAATGTCATGTACAAATTAAGGCAAAGAGATGCTATTAAGGATCTAAAATATTATGTGATACAGAAACCCTATTTTCCTCTTATATTCCATCTTATTCATTACTTCAAAAATGCTAAGGATACTATTTTGAATTATCCATTGAGCATCCTTGAGTACTCTCCAAATTGTTATTTTAGCTCTCTTGCTTCAGTCTTCATTCTGGAGAATATCTCTAGTTCATGGCTAAATGTATATAATTTTATGCTTATAAAAAGGTATTAAACATAAAAATTAACCAGATTTCTCCTGCTAAAATATGGTAGCTCCCTATTATAGGTTGCCTTGTGTTTCTCCAAAATTCATCTTTTGAAACCCTAACCTACAGAACCTCAGAATATGATTACATGGGCCATGGAGCCTTCAAGGATATGATTATGTTAGGAGAGGCCAATAGTGTGAGTCTTTTTCTAACTGGTGTCCTAAGGAGAGAAAATTTAGACACAAAAGAAGACAGCAGACTTGTAAGGAAAAGAGGAAAGACCAGGTGAGGTCGCAGTGAGAGTTCAGGCACCGGCAAGCCCAGGAGAAAAGCCTCAAGAGAAATCAAACTTGCCAGTATCTTGAGCTTGAACTTCTAGTTACTAGAACCTGAGTAATTTCTATCGTTTACTCCACCTAGTGTGGTATTAAATATGGCAGCCCTCAAAATGAATACCCTTACCAGTGGGAAACCTACCTGTTTTGAATTCCTTAGAGTCCTGTGCATAAATATATGCTGGCCAACCTAACCAACATATGGTTGCCTGGCTAATAAGAGATTTTCTTAGTCCTAAAAAAAAGTGACAGGGCACTTAGAAAGAAAAGGCTGCCCAAAACAATCTTCCTCATTTTTGTAAGAACCAGATGTTTCTTAAGAAAATAAAAATGAGCTTAATTATTCATTGTACCTTTTTCTTAGTTTCTGAAATAGAACATTTTACTTGCATTTTCAACATGTCTACAAGTAAAGTTTCAAATCTCATCAGGAGCTCATTTAGGACACTGAGTAATGACCAAACATTTATTTTAAGCTACACTTCACCTGAGAGATTTATTTTTCTTTCCTAATCTATCTATACCTCTTCGTATCAATAATGGAATGAGCTTTTTGTTGTTTGTTTTTCATTTTTAACCTAAAAAATGAAATATTTTTGCCCTGGCTGGATGGCTCAGTTGGTTGGTGCATAGTCCTAATACACCCAAAAGTTGTAGGTTGGGTTCCCAGTCAAAGCACATTCATAGGTTGGGTATTCCATCCAGGTCAGGATACTTACAGGAAGCATGAGACAACTGATCGATGTTATTGATGTTTCTCTCTCACATCAATGCATTTCTCTCTCTCTTTCTCTTTTAAATCACTGAAAGCATATATTCAGGTGAGGATTTACCAAAATATATATATATATATATATGTTTTTAGCTGTAAATGTACCTTGCTGCTCCAGCCAAATAAGTTGCCCTGAGGGTGTTGAGGATTCACCAGGCTCAAAATACAATTGTGATGGTAACTGGATGCTATGGAAAACTTCCTGAATGTTGCAACACGAAAGACAGCTAAATTGTTTGACAATTTATGAGAGCAAGAAAGAAACATTGCTACTAAAATTCAGTAGGTTTTTCCATGCACACATGCATGGTAAGAAACACAATTCAGCCAAATATAAATGAACAGAGAATGAATATATCAGTATTATTCTGCTTTCAGATATTCTGTAATTTCTTTGAGCCACATTTGCTTGTTTTGGAGCTAAAATTATTCTTTTCCTGATAATCCTTTTTTTTTTAATGTCTCCATTATTTTTCAGGGTAAATTGTTTTCTCCAGCCTGCAGCTATTTTCACTACCTACAGATTTAATAATGGTGTTGACAAAGGTCAGCCTAACTTTTACCAGTTACATGACATAAAATACTTCTGCTGGTCATGTATACAGTTCTAGTATGCCTGCTTCTATTCTGTTATTTTTGTTAATAATATTGATAAAAGAAATTATATCCAAGAAATAATACAGATTTTGTATCACTTCAATTCAAATGAAATTTACTGAGCATCATTGAAAAGCCCGGTATATTGCTAGATGCTAAAAATACAAAAAGAAATAAAGGTATTATTCCACTATTAAAGATTGTTGTCTATTATATACTGTCACAATGCCCAATTATTCAGAATTTAAAACATTTAGAGAAGAACTTCACTGAATTGTATCTTTGATTACATGTTTCTTTAAAAAATTTTGTAAATTTCTTATAAAATCTATTTGAGCATATGGATTTTAAAATATGTAAAAACAAACCACTATTTTTAAGATTCAAGTTAATTGCCAAAATTACTTTATATGTAACCTCTTTATCAAAGGCATGAAAATAATTTTTTATACTTTACCATATACTCATTGTATCTCTTAGAACATAGTATTCAGTAAATGTTAGATCAATTAGTTCCCTATGGCCATTTTCAGGCAGCGCGCTAGCCTTCTTTGAGTCACTGTGAGTACTCAGAATAAATAGAAATGGATTTCAAAGTCCATTAGCTTAAACTCCAACCCACTATGAGCCTCTTCTAATAAATTGTCATCTGGCCTATGCTTGAGAATATCCCACATTAGGAACTCTTCCCATTATGAAGCAGATCATTAAATTAATGAATAACCCTACAAGTGGAAAGATTCTCCTTAATTGAGCTGAAAACTGCCTCCTCTTTATTTCCAACTCTTGTTTTCTGTCATATGAAGCAGTTCTTTCTTCCAAATACTAGCCCTTTCATAATTAAAGGTATCATCTCTCTATTTTTCCTCCTCTCAGATTAGATATTCTACATGTCCTTTTTATTTTGCCTTTTAACAAAATTATTCCACGTTGCTTTCTAGTAGGGAAAGTCTAGTTTTTTCATCCCTCAGTGGCAAAGGGCTGGGTTACACCAATCAAGGTTTACTGTGACGTTTAGAAGCAGAGAAACAGTTGAAAGTGCCCAATTACCTGAGTGCACAGCGACAAGAGCTCGGGTCAAGCCCAGGATGGAAAGTGCTCCAGCAGAGCACATTTTTACATGGAAATTGAGATGAGTTCAGAGAATCATCTGTCAACTCGGCAAAATGGGTGTTTTTAATAGAGGGACTTGCTTTTTTGATTGGCAGTTAGCTTCGCATATCAGTATTGCTGTCATCAGCTAAGAGAGTGTATTACCTTCTGTGGAGCTACAGTTCAGTCTTATTAATCAACTCTCGACTAAGTGCCATCCACCCACCCATGCCATTTAAAAGATCAGTGGCTGTCGTAAGTTCCCCTAGCCTCTAATATTTACTCCACATGTAATGCAAATAAAAGGACCAGATTGTTGTGGTATGGAGATCATTTGTCCAACTGATTCTATATTTACTCATTTCCAACCTCTATGCCATTCTTCCTTTTCATGTTGAGCTTTTAACCACAAAAGAACTTTCAAAATTTATAGCATTTTGACTTTATGTATGTATTTTTAGTATAACTGTAATTTTCTAATTTAAAGATAAATGCTTTTTAAATATGATTTAGATCGCAGAAATTTACCAACTTACTTGAGTATTTAGTACATATTTATGGGTTTATTCTTCCTCTGTATATGTCCCATTTCTTCCACTAGATTTTATTGGGAACCTGCTATTTCCCTGGCATTAGGAAATATTGCAGCTCTTGATCAAATAGGAGTTTCTAGCTCTAACTACTGTTAAAGACTGAAAAAATGTGTCCACCCCAAATCCACATGTTGAGGTCTTAACACTTCAAATGTGACTGTATTTGAAGACAGGAATTTTTTAGTAGGTAATTATAACTAATGGGTCATAATTATGAATAATGGCTCATAATGATGGAGCCCCAATAAGACTGGTGTATTTACATAGAGAAAGAGCTTCTGGATGATTACTGAAACTTGAAAGCAAAGAGATACTGAAGGTGCCATCTTTGCTCTCTCTCATCTGAGATTAGGATAAACAAAGCAAGTGTCTTTTTTTTGTGAATGTTTGTTTGTTTTGTTTATCTGTTTGTTTGTTTGTTTGTTTATCTCACTACTCAGAGAAATAAGGAAAAATTTCTCTTACAGATGCTTCTTCTCGTATCAGAAGGTATGGGTGAAAACACATCCAAAACAGATCAACAGATGCTTCTTCTCGTATCAGAAGGTATGGGTGAAAACACATCCAAAACAGTAAGCTCAAAAAAATAGCATGGGTTTTGGTTCCCCTGACAGTTTTATCTTTATTACTAAGAAATGCTCCACGAATAAGCACTGGAAAAAAGGGTGAAAATAAAAATTATGTGTGGACAGTACATATTCCATTAGACTTCCCAAGATGGTCCCCTGCTTATTTGCTCTTCTATCCATGACCTTGTGGGGACTGAAGAGGTTAGAGTTAACTTTTGATTTATTAATATCTTGAATCTCCTAGACATTATATGATGACAATTTAATCTAGATTATCTGTTTCTAACTGCCTTCTATTCTTTATCCATTTCTTTATCCTTGGGGTTTATTTCTTAAGAACAAGAATCCTGAACTGTAAAGACTGAGAAATCAAGTATGTTTGCATGGCATAAAATGATAGTATTCCATAATATATTCTTTATTAAATACTTATCAGCAACTGACAAGTCATTAGTCATGTCTTCAAATCTACACACACAATCATAATATTCAGGACAACACACTTTACATCATTCTCTAATATAAATAAAGTGTTGTAGCATTTTGGAAATTTGTTCAGTCCATTTGAATTCTGTATATGCTTCTGATCTATACTGAATTATTTATGAAAATAAAATTCATATCAATGAATTAATGATTTTCAATAAATAAAATTAATTAATTTAAAGAACACAGAAATACAAAGAATATAAATTTAGCCTTGCCGAAACCAGTTTGGCTCAGTAGATACAGCATTGGCTTGTGGACTGAAAGGTCCCAGGTTCGATTTTGGTCAAGAGCATGTACCTTGGTTGCAGGCACATCCTCATTAGGGGGTGTGCAAGAGGCAGCTGATTGATATTTCTCTTTCATCGATGTTTCTAACTCTCTATCCCTCTCCCTTCCTCTCTGTAAAGGAGCAATTAAAAAAATAAAATAAATTTAGCCCTTAATACAAATTTATTGAAAGTCACCATCTTATATATCCAATCTTATCTCATTTGTAATTCCTACACAAATGTTGTAAGTTCTTTTTGGTTTCAAATAGAAAAATTTTGTATATCATAATTTAATATTTTGACAGAGGCAACAACTAGTTAAATATTGATTAATGTATGTATCATATTGTGATGTATAAGAAATATTCAGATGACTATATCTATATATATATAAAAGCTTAAGTGACTGGCCATCCAGCCAACCATTCAACCCGCTAACCAGTGCACAAATCTGTTCATCAGGCTTCTAGTATGTACTAGTATATATCTGGTATTCCTCCAGGGTTCAAGGTTCACAACTCCTAAAAGCCTTGGGATTTCTTAAGTGATGAGTGATATAAAGGTGCCTTTTGTTATGTGATGAGGTGACTTCTGGAAAGTACCTAAGAATGGGCCCTGACTGCCCAAGGGCCAACCTGTGATTAAAGGCCTGGAACTTTCAGTCCCACCCCTGACCTCTGGAGAGGGCAGAGAAGCTGGAAGTTGAAGCAATCACTAATGGTCAATGGTTATATTAACTCTTTCTATAACAAATCCTCCATAGTTTGGAGAACTTCCGGGTTGGTAACACACGAAGGTCTAAGGAGAGGACATGGAATCTCAGTGCTTTCTACATACTTTGTCCTATCCATATCTTGCCATTCTTGAGTTATGTTCTTTTATAATAAACTGGTGAAATATTGCACTGAGTTCTGTGAGCTACTCCAGGAAATTAATTGAACCCCAGCAGGAGGTCATGGGAATCTCTGATTTATAGCTAGTGGGATGAGAAGTATAGGTATCAGTCTGAGCTTATAGCTGGTTTCTGAAGTGTGTGTGCATGTCAGGGGCAGTCTGTAGGACTGAACCCTTAACTTGTGGAATTGGATACTATCTCAAGGTAGACAGAGTCAGACTTGAGTTGAATTATCAGAAAACCTGCTAGTGTCTGCAAAGAGAATTGCTTGGTGTTGTGTGAGAAGACACACACACACACACACACACACACACACACACACACCCCTTGGATTTGGTCCCAGAACCTGACACAAAATTGCAATGCCCATGCTAAATAAAAACTACCATTATTTTTAATTCTCTAATAATTACCTTTATGTAAACCTCATTTTGTTTTGGTTTCCAACTAAAGGCTGTGAGTGTTGGCAATGCTTATAACAGCAAGGAACTGAACAGATACTTAATAAGCTTAAATTAGTAGGGTGTTATTTTTGTTACTTTGAAAGAAATCTAGAGATCATGTTTCTGTCAATGGTATAGCTGCTAACAGTGTTGTCAGGACACAAAGACTTATGTCTGGCTTCCCACGTTCTGTGCTGTATTTTTATCTAATGCAGGTGACCTCAGAGTTAGAGCATGGGCCTTACATTTTCAGACATCATTTGAGCTGTAGTTTAATAAATTAGAGAATGAATATAACTAAATATCATCTGTTCCTTTTTAGTAGGAAAAAAACACTATTTTTTCCCTAAGTTCTACACAACAGAATTCCCCTCCTATCTCATGGACTATATCTAGGTCACCCTCCAAATCAAACCACAAAGGAGTTCGGTAAATTAAAGAACTTACAAGTGATAGGACTGCCATTATTGATATAGCCATAACACAATATTCATTCATCATATGCAGTTTGGGCACACTGTCAGCCTAGATAAAATGAAGGGTCTTTAAGCAAGAACTGCAGGAGAATAAATATTAGATGGCAATCATATTCCAGTATATTATAATTCAATATTAAAAGCAAATTAAATTACAATGTACACTTTCTTTCACAATGGCAAGGCGAATATTGCACAGCTAGTAACATGGAACCGAATTCCTATTTCAACTGATCTGCTTACACAGAGACAAAACCTTCCCTCATATTCATCTGACCCAGTTTTTAAACTTTCTGGAAAAATGTGCGAGGCAAATGCATGATAAAAACACAACTTTTTGAGGCTATCCATCATAATAGGAAAGAGAAGAGTGCTCAGAAAACAAATGCCACTCTCCTTTTTAATGTGGATTTTTTTTTAATTGGTGTTCTTAGAATAGGAACAAATTTATTTTGCTTTTAAATGTAGTGAGAGTATAATATAAATATGCCCAATTGGAAATTGGTGATGGTTTTCAGAAACATATTAAGTGCACATTGTTCTTCTTACTAACAAAATAATTCCCTTTGGGCAATATCTGTCATGAGATATTAAGAAAATAATTTAATTTAACAAAAACCTGCATATTTTAAAATTCACATTTTAATATTCATCTATGCTTATGTTTCACTGGGATAAAAAGTTGGTATCTCTGATTCTTAAAGATGATTTAAAAAGACAGGACTAGAAGAGGATAAATTTATTGCCACTGGAGTTTTGGAAAATTATTTGATGTTAATTTATAAATATAAGTAGAACTATGATCATTCCTCAAGAACAAAAATATATGTTGGAAACAATATTTAATTTACATCTTTCATGCTTGCTAAAATCCCAAATAATTGATGTTGAAATACATGATAGTCCACAGAGAAAATAATTTTTATTACTGTCAATCATAAAAGCATTTAGTATTTTGTACTAAGTTGTCTTGAGAAATGAGTATACAGAAAGCATGGTTCTTTCCCATGCTCTTGAGAATATTTGTACAGATTTAGGGGGGAATATATATTTCATCTGTGCTACATTCTGTCCATAACTTCCCCACCACCCCTCAAAGATGTATGCTATTTCTCCACAATTAATAATATGGAATGGGCGGCTGTCAGATGAATAGAACAACTTAGTCATTTTCTAGTGATACGTGACATTCTTAACCTTCTCTTTAAGGCACAGTCCATGTCACCGGTGGCACATTTAAAAGCATGTATGGCTTTCCATCAATCTTTAATGCAAAGTTCCTATATATACACATCTCCCCTTGACTCTGCTGTACTGATCATTTGTTTTATTTGACTCTGGGATTTGCTTGATTTACAAGTTGGAAATATACATCTACAGTATTGACAAAAGCCTATTCATAAAACATGGAGATTTTGCCATTCATTCCAGAGGAAAGGCAATGTGGCAAAGTGAAGTGCAAAATTATTTCTGTCTTAGTGTTATTTTTGAGTCATATATCTCTGCCTTTTTATAAATAGCAGGCATATTTGGAAGAATTATGTCTGAGTCATAAATTTCAATTTGCCCGGGACATGACTAATGGGTGTCTTTAAGGTAGTAAGATGATATTACTGTCTTATCGTGCAAAAAATCTTTAAATTCTCAATCACTAATAGGGAAGGTCAGATTTAAGTGACAAACATTAATATTTTCGTTACCAGGAAATACGTTAACACTGTCTTTTCCTAACCACTTTGTGAAAATATTTCTTTAAAATCCTTCTTTAATGGCAGATTTTATGGAATAGGTTATAAATAATAATGCAAGTTTCCTACAATGTATAGGAAACATCTGAAAACATTAAAAAGGTATGAGATCATAAGGGAGCCTATAATATAGTAGGTGAAACAGACAACAGACTTACAACTATATTCTGTTGAGTATAAAACCTAATTATTTAATCGTAGATTTGTAATTGTGGTGTGGGATCCAACAGAAACTTGAATTTCAGTCATGTTGTAGAGAAGTGTTTAAAAGCAGAGTGCAAATTCATATAATATTCTGACTGGAGTATTTTTGACTAGAGACTGCTAAGAAAAAGCAATACTGAGAGATTTTATTTATTTATTTATTTTTAATTAAATCTTTATTATTCAGATTATTACATTTGTTTCTCTTTTTTCCCCTCCATAGCTCCCCTCCACCCAGTTCCCAAACCTCCCTCTACCCTTACCTCCCTCCCATTGACCTCATCCATAGGTGTATGACTTTTGTCCAGTCTTTCCCTATATACCCCTCACCCCTTTCCCCCTGAGAATTATTAGTCCACTCCCTTTCTGTGCTCCTGATCCTATTATATTCACCAGTTTATTCTGTTGATCAAATTCTTAACTCACTTAAATTTTAGATTGCCTTGATAGGTATGTATTTATTGTTCATAATTTTTTCTCTTTTACCTTTTTCTTCTTCCTCTTCTAAAAGAGTACCTTTCAGCATTTCATATAATACTGGTTTGGAGTTGATGAACTCCTTTAGCTTTTTCTTATCTGTGAAGCTCTTTATCTGCCCTTCAATTCTGAATGATATCTGTGCTGGATAGAGTATTCTTGCTTGTAGGTTCTTGCTATTCATCATGTTGAATATTTCTTGCCACTCCCATCTGGCCTACATCGTTTCTGTTGAGAAGTCAGCTGACAGTCGTATGGGTGCTTCCTTGTAGGTAATGAACTGTTTTTCTCTTGCTGCTTTCAATATTCTCTATCTTTTGCTCTTGGTATTTTAATTATTATGTGTCTTGGTGTAGTCCTCTTTGGATTCCTTTTATATGGGGTTCTGTGTGCTTCCTGGACTTGTAAGTCTATTTCTTTTACCAGATGAGGGAAGTTTTCAGTCATTATTTCTTTAAGTAGGTTTTCAGTATCTCTCTTTCTCTCTCTTCTTCTGGCACCCCCGCAATTCTGATGTCGGTACGCTTGAAGCTGTCCCAGAGTCTCCTTACATTATGCTCACATTTTTGGATTCTTTTTTTCTTCTTGCTTTTCCAGTTGAGTGTTTTCTGATTCTTTATATTTCAAATTTTTTACTTGATTCTTGCCTTCTTCTAGTCTGCTGTTAGGTCTCTGTATAATTTTTTTTTTTATTTCAAGTCAGTGTATGTTTAATTTCTAGTTGGTTCTTTTCCATCTCTAGTTGGTTCTTTTTCATCTCCTCTTGGGTCTCGCTAACTTTATCCAACTTTTCTAGGATATTCTTGAAAAACCTTATAAGCATTGTTTTGAACTCTATATCTAGTTGTTTGTTTTCCTCCATTTCTTTTGTTTGTGATCTTGTCACTTGTTCTGGCATTTTAACTATGCTGGGAGAACTTCTGTGTTGGATTCAGCATTATGATACTATACTTGCAAAACTGCAAAAGCCTCTCTGATGAGCTTGGGATGGATGGAATCTCTGGGCTTAAAGGACTGCCTTGCCTTCCAGTCAGCCCCGCCCTCCACAGCCCCTGAGTCTCACATGACTGGGTAATCGCTGGAGTGGTCCCTGTGCACACGCATGCTCTCTCAGTGCCTCTGGACTGCTGCCTTTCCAGCTCCCCCGCACTCTGGAACCATATGAATCTGGGTCCCCAGGACTTCACCAGAATCTGGGGTTTAGTGGAGTTAGAAGTGATGCAGTAGGGATGCTTTGTTTCCTGCCCTCTTGTGAAAGCCAGTGGCACAATCAGCAGTCAGTCCACTGTGCGCAGTGATGTGCGTTCTGCCCAACTTCTGCCCTACTGCAACTCCTCAAATTTCCATGCACTTCCCCCTTTTCATAGTCCAAACTCTCCCCATATGAGTTTCAGCTGGACCAGTGGTTTAGTATCATAGGATAAGAGGTTCAATGCTGCTGGGAGTCTCCTGCTAGAGAAAGCCAGCCAGGTACTTCGGCGCCTGCTCTCTCCATGCGTGCGTCTCTGTACCTCAGCTTTTTGCAGCTCCTCTGGGTCTCCGTGAGCCCCTCTCTTTTCCTCTAGTTATAGAATTTCCACTCAGCCAGCTTTCCTGTGGTTCTGGATGATGTCCGTTCTGTCTTTTAGTTGTAGTTTTGAAATTGTTGTGTGAGGCAGCAGTATAGGTGCTTACCTATGCTGCCATCTTGGTCCCCTCATCAATACTGAGAGATTTTAAAAACACACACAGAGATTTTTCTGGGTGAGCATAAATCTACTGAAATGAAGCACAGAGGGTGAGAAAAATTTGAGACTTATTTTGGGATCCCATGCATGAGAAACATAATTTGGAGGTTGACTTTAAATATTAATTTTTCTATCAAAGAAAGTCACCATGTGATTTTGTTGTTTTGTTTATTTCTTCTTGTTTTCTTTGTGTGTGTGTGTGTGTGTGTGTGTGTGTTTTCTTAGAGAAAATAAAAATATGTTTCAAATGTGTCTTTTACAACATAAGTTTCTGGCTCTCTAAAAGAAAATGGTATTCATCTTGAAGTCACTGATAGAATATATCTATGGACCACAACTCAAATGACAGACATAAACTCTAGGATTATGCTATTAAAATATGAAAAAATAATGTATTTTATCACTTTTCTTTTGAATTTCCTTCTACTTCCCCATTTTTGGAAATAACAATATGCACTGGAATATTTCTTGAATAAAAACTATAAACTCAAATATGTTACAAATGTGGGAAACTGGAAGAAAATCAATTTCCTATCAAGTAAAGCTTGCTAATAATCAAATAATTTCTTCAAATAATTAAAACCCAAAGAACTCAGAAAATAATTTTAAGGGGATCAGTAAGCCATAAGCAAGGTGCTTTCTCATGAAATAAAGATATTTAGTAAAGATTAATTTTGCCATAATCCAACTAACTTTTCTTCACGTGTTTCACTATAAATTCTTCCTAATTTTTCTAATAATTTTATTATTGAAGTCCTTTAAAAATCTTTAGGATGAATCTTCTCAACTCTTTTTTTGGCCAGTATAGATATTAAACCATTACAAATCTACTCAAAATCTCCTTTCTATTGAAAAAAAAAAGAAAAAATTGCACTTATTCTGTAATTTTTTACTATATTTCTCATACTCTAATAACTTTGCAATCACAGTAACAAGCCATGTGACACTTTAACCTTGCATTATCAAAATGAACAATACTTTTTTGAACCTTTCCCATAAAAATTGCTATAAATGGACTGCCTTTGTTTCCAACTGATTGTATGCAAATGGAGGAAAACAAGATGTGACTCTAAATCACACTGAATTGATTTTAACCTGAAACATCTCTTTTGGAGATTCAATAATAATCACTTATTTTATCATGGTAAAGTTTATTTTTGGAAATTGGGCAAGTTCATTCTAGCCAACTTTGGATAATAAAATGTGCCATCAAGCTGGGTAATAGTGTTTTCTGCCTCAAGTGTAACTTTACTTACTAGAAAGTAGAAAAATAGATTTTCTTGAATAGCACATAAATTGATCCTATTTTCAATTTTAAATCTGTAGTCCAAAATTTGTCTGAGCTAAGGTTATTGTGAGAATAGACATATGTATCCTATTCAAATGATATGACACAAAAATTTCTCAGTTTTAATTACCTTTGATATATTTATTATTTTATGTTATTGCCTTGAATAGTTTGAATATTTTAATACAGGAATTAATTAATGCTTCAATACAAACACTGATTGATTTTTCAGTCATTCATTTTTGTAAAGTTTTATTGGAGCATAGCCATTTCCATGCATTTACATAATCTATATGGCTGTTTATATGCTTCAATAACAGAGTTGAATAGTTGAGACAGAAGTGGCCTGTCTTATAAAGCCTAAAATATTTACTACCTAGCCCTTCACTGAGAAACTTGGCTAATCCATGCTTTGGCAGATGTTATCCTATCTAATAAAAGAGTAATATGCAAATTGACCATACCCCCACAAGCATATCCACCAGCAAATCAGGAGTGAGTATGCAGATTAACCCAACCAAGATGGCTGCAGCCATGGAGAGAGCAAGAATTTTCCTGGCAATGGAGGAAGCCAAGCTTTCAGTCTCTCCTGGCAGGCCCAGACCTCTGCTCAAGGCTACAAAGTTTCCATTATAGAAGATAAATAAATCTCAACAAAAATGGCTATGGCCACACAACAAGCAGGAGGCTTGGCTCTGCTCAAGGCTACAAAGTTTCAATTATAGAAGATAAATAAATCCCAGATCCCAAGGTCTCCACTTGGGTTACTGGGGCCATGGCTGGCCTGCAAACTACCACAGGCTCCTCACCCAGGCCACTCCACACCCCAAGGAAACCCCCACCCTGATCTGGGACACTCTTCAGGGCAAACCAACCAGCGCCCCTCCCCACCCCACCCCACCCACTCTTGTGCACTAGGCTTATAACCTATCTGATCCTATCTAATAAAATATAATATGCAAATTTACCATCACTCCAACACGCAAGATGGCTGCCTCCATGTGGTCAAAGATTACTGCCCCCATGTGAACACAAGATGGCCACCACAAGATGACCAGCAGGGGAGGGCAGTTGGGAAGGACCAGATCTGCAAGGAAGGCAGTTATGGGCAATCAGGCTAGCAGAGAGGGTAGTTGGGAGAGACCAGGCCTGCAAGGGAGAGAAGTTGGGGGTGATCAAGCCTGCATGGGAGGGCAATTAGTGGTGACCAGGCCAGCAGAGGAGGGAAGTTGGAGGTGAATAGGCTTCAGGGAAGGAGAGTTGGGAGGTGACCCAGGCATGCAGGAGAGGGTAGTTGGGGGCAATCAGATTGGCAGGGGAGTGGTTAGGGGGTAATCAGGCTGGCAGGCAGGAGCAGTTAGGGGTAATCAGGAAGGTAGGCAGGTGAGCAATTGGAACAGCAGTCCTGGATTGTGAAATGGATATCTGACTGCCCATTTAGGCCCAACCCATGTAGGATCAGTTCTCAATGGGCAGTCGGACAACCCTCAAGGGGTCCCAGATTGGCGAGGTTATTGGCTGGGCTGAAGGACACACACCCCTAGCCACCCATGCATGAATTTCATGCACCAGCCCTCTAGTGTTGGTAATAATGCAATTTTTTAGAATGATAAATAAACCAAATGGTATTTTGTTATGTAATATTGGCACCCTATACTGACAATAGATTAAAAGTCATAGGCCCCTCTGGTGAGCAGGATGACTCTCATAGAATGCTGTGAAGACTGCTTCACTGGGTGTACTTAGTCACTAAGTTCAACAACTATATGTCTTAGCTTGGGGGATTATCCTGAGGTCCTTTCATTCATAGCTATATATTGTGGACACACTGGTGATCTGACTAAAAGAAAACTTTAGTTACTTTTTTTTTCTGGTTTAGGCCAAGGATTATGGTTTGGGTTATTATCAGCACTAGAACACCTTCAACTCAAGGTCATGGAATCTTTTATATTGACCTGTGTGAAAAATTGAGAGTTATTCTCAATATGTCTCAATATGGTATAAACTTTGGAGGGGAGAAACTCTCTCTCTCTCTCTCGATATATATATTTTTTTTTAAGGAACAAGCCTTTATTCTGAGCAGCCTGGTTGTTTATTGCCAAATCTAGGGCTGCATTGTTATCGTGACTCAACTGTACTCTGACCTACCCTCCGCACAATTAATAGGCTCCCTTCTAATCTGCTTCACTTTACCTCATGATTTAGTATCTGTCTATCATGTATCTATCTATCATGTATCTATCTATCATCTATCTGTTACTTTAAGAACTTAGCTAATCACCATATTTTGTGTGTGTCTCTGACTCTAATCCTGACTTTCTCTGTGTATATCTCAGTTCAAATTATGTTAAGACATGCAAAGTGATCCTTTGAGTTTATATTATTTAGCATAAGATAATCTGCTTTTCAAATTTCTCACACTAAGCCACCTCCCTGGAATGAAAAATGATAGAGATAGAACCAGCTATAATTCTTTTTGAAGCAAAATAAAATATACTTTAAAAAACTCATTTAAAATGCCTTAGAAAATGTAAAGCCTTAATATGAACCATGGCTTTAGTTGTGTGAATGTTGGACACAAAAAGATAATGGGAGTAATAACAGAGGATATTATTATTTTGTATTAAAGTTTATTGGGGTGTCATTGTTTGACATGGTCATATAGGTTTCAGGTGTGGGTTTCTATGTTACAAGATCTGTATATTGCACTATGTGCTCACCAATCAAAGAAAATATTTTGAACGGAATATAACATGAATTAGAGAAAAAAACAAAAATTTTGTTTTGGTGATCATATTGAGAGAGGTCTTGACTAAGATAAAATTGAACTTCATTTCATCAATAGGAATATTAGTATTGATGTCTTAGTTATAGATTACTGTTTTTAATACAACAATTTAGAAGTATCAATAATTGGTCCTTTTGATTTCTGTGGGAGTACTAAAATAATTTTTTAAGAGGCCCTCATTGGATTCAATTCTAAGTATGTGTGCCCTCTGGTGTTCATTTTCAATATATCTCATAAAAATTGCATATTTTAAAATTGGGCCTTGATGTCCTTTATGTATTAACTAATTCTAATAAAGAGTGTGTAAAACCAATAGTTATGTTAAATGCATGTTGATTTTGATTTAAACTCAAATTGAGTTATAATTGAATAGAAAATACTTTAAGTGAATAAAATGGCCAAAAAAAAAGACATTAGTTAAAAAACAGTCTAATTGGTCATCAATCAATTTCCATTGCATTTGTTCAGTCTATTAGATCTCAATAGGAAATAGAATGGCAACATATCTCCTCTTTAACAACATATATTAATGTGGCAAGTATAGATATTGCCATCAATAATAAAGGAGTAATATGCTACTTAGACTGGACTCTTCCAGATGTCATTCTGGATGTCCTTCCTTATAAAGCCGGGGCTGGAGGGAAGCCAGCCCAAGTCCCGGGTGGCTGCCAGTGGCCAGAGGAGGGAAGCCTGGGTTCCGGGTCCCGGGTGCTGGAGGGAAGTCGGTGTTGGCAACCAGAGGAAAGAAGGCCTACTCTTGTACAAATTTTTGTGCATCGGGCCTCTAGTTGTCTTTATAAAACTTAATGTTTGGAAGTCTCACTCTTTGGCACTGACTTAGTTTCAAGTTTGGAGGAGAACTAAAGAGCAGATTAATTTGATATTTTTGTTCAAAAGTATAATCAATGGTGAACTGAATTAGTCCTGTAGAGTCATCTAATTGAATCAAAGTTAGTAGTTCATGTTAACCCACAGATGTTCATTATGAAGGTCCTAGGTTCCTGTCTTTGGAGAGTTCACCCAACCTAGTTCTCTGATTGCATATATGCAAAAACTGCTCTAATACTTTTTTAGAAAACAGAAAGACAAGAGATTTTATGATAACACACCGATTCTATACTAATATTTTCCTACTGTATTTTGTCCTCCAAAAATCTTATGAGAAAAATACTATTATCCTCACTGGATAAATGAGGATATTCAGGAAGAGAATAATTAAATAGCTTCTACCTATCACATAATATTAGGTAAAAGAGTTAGGATTCATTTTCTACTCTGGCAGACTACTTCAGTGAAATTATAGAAGAAAACAGCAGTTACCTGAAATCAAATTAACAGTAAGTGAAAAAGAAGGTCTTTGTTGTGTTTTTTTTTTTATATCAGACAGCTACAATATTAATATTATAGCCAAAGAATTGACTTGAAATAATCACTTTGGAAAACACACACACATACACACACACACACACACTCACAAAGCCTAAACAAGAAAGGGGTAGAATAAATGAAATTTATGCAGCCCTAACCAGTTTGGCTAGCAGACTGAAGGGTCCTGGGTTCAATTCTGGTCAAGGGTATGTACCTTGATTGCAGTCTCCATCCCAGGAGAGGGCATGAAGTAGGCAGTTGATCATGTTTTTATCTCATCAGTGTTCCTAACTTGCTATCCCTGTCCTTTCCTCTCTGTAAAATCAATAATATAGATAAAAAAGAAAAGTTATCCACAAATAAACTTGATACATTTTGAGACAGAAACCACGTGCTCATCAGAGAGGACCTTATACCTTCTCATTTCCATCACCTTTCTTTCTCACATATGGGATTGAATAATATTTGGCAGGAGTTCTTGTGATGGCTGGTGAAGAACAGGTGAACGTATTCACTGTATGGATCATATGACAATTCAGAAGGAAGGAACCCTGGGAGTATTTAACATATGTCCCCTTTGGGAAACTTAATTCTAGGTATCTAATGCACTGATATTCTCTCCCAGCCTCACAGGAAAATAGAAATGGCAGTGGATTTCCGGGTGTATGTCTGGGGAGATTAGCCCAGCATGCTGAGATGTCAATATCATGTTTCACTACACTATCTTAAAGTTCCTCTACAGATACTATGATTCCTGTAGAGCAAGGAACCTGTGCATTTTACAAGGCATTTAGTGTCTTTAGGAAGCATTTCTGTTGGATAGATGTCAAAGCTGTTTTAAATGTGACATTTTGTTTCTTTATAAATGCACTTCAAGTTCTGTAAGTAAAATGAAGGTTGCTATATATAGTCTTCTTGCAAGGGTCTCAACAAAAGAGCAACATGCACTATTATTGTCATTAAAATGCCCTCCCTCTAATTTAGGAGCCCAGTGTATGTAAGAGACATTAAAGGGCATTTTATTTTTTAACCACATTTTTAATTTTATTTTTTTTTCAAATTTTTCAATACTGTTTTAATTAGTTTTAGATATATAGTATAGTGGTTAGACATTTGTATAATTTACAATGTGATCCCACCTATAAATGTCTAGTGTCCACCTTGAAGGATCTTTTAGAAAATGAACTTTATGTGTATAGTTAGCTCATGCTGAGTTATAAATATCATATTTCACTATGCTACTGAAAAGTTTTATAGTTCATATAAAAATTCCAGTGACCTTGCTTTGACCAAGTAGCTGAGTTGGTTGGAGCATTATCCCATACACCAAAAGGTCATTGGCTTAATTGCAGGGCATGCATCTAGATTGAGGATTCTATCCCAGTCATGACGTTTATGGAAGGTAACCGATCCATGTTTCTCTCCCTCTTCCTTCCTCCTCTCTGATATCAATAAGGTGAGGATTTAAAACAAACACCTAGTGATCTTATCTTCTTAAGCTGTTTTAAAAGTATGTTCATGTTTAAAAAAATATTATCAACATATTGTCTGGATAATTGTAGCAAATAAATTTTTTTCAAGAACACGGAAAAACTAACACGAAATAAATGATCAGGTAGTGATTCTGAGTGTAAAGAGTACTCAGTGAAGGAGGAATAAAAAGTAATTATCATTAGTCATTCTTTTGCTAATTTTTTATCATTGGATGTTATTACTCACTTCATAAGGTAATTGCTGATGTTTGGTTTCTTCTGTACACTGTGGTATATTCCAACTGAGGAGGCAGAAGAGGGCTAGGTAGTCAGTGATGGGACCCTGGGAGAGGAAGAAAAATGGGGAAGTCCTAGAATAACAGGATCTTGCAGATGTGGACAGGATGTAGCTTGTTGACAGTGCCCCAGAAATAAACAAAGTGACCCAGAGCTGAACCAGAGACGCAAGTTGCTAAGGCAACCCAGCTGAGGAGAATACACTTGAGAGAGGCCTAACCTTTAAAGTGTATGCATGTTGCTGAAGCAGAATTCTCTTAAAGGACCAATCAAGAGTTGGCAAGGCATAGATCTACACCTAGCCTTGGCGGCAACCCACTTGGCTCCCCTCCCTGCTAGAAGGAGCCTGTCTATTGACTTTGCTTTTGCTCACCTTCTGTGTCCATGAACTCATTCTTCGACTTTGTGAGGTGAAGAAGCTGGATCCGTTCACAGCACTTTGGTTTCACCATCATTTATTTTAGGGTTTTTGAGAGCATGAGGTTTTTAACACTACAACTAAGGAATAGAAAGCTCAAGTCTCCCTTCCATTCAAAGGAACACATGTTCTGTGGGTGGGATGGGGAGTTGCCTCTGATTCCACAGCTTTCCTTAACATAGAAATGAGAAACAGCACACTTGTCAAAAGAATCCTGCCAGCATGTCTCCCAGTTTCTTTCCCAATGTCAAAAACGTCAGCGTTCAGAATCTATGCGTTAATATTTCTGTCCCCCTGGGATCACGCTGCTCTTCTCTTCTGCTAAGTTTTTCCAAATTATGGGAGTACAGTGAGTGTCCTGCCTCTCAGAGTCTTCAGAGTCCAAGCAAGACAGAAAGCCCATGGAGGGTTTTGGGGATTAAAATCTCAGGCCCCCAAACATACTTACAGAATCAGAATCTGCATTTTAACAAGATCCCCAGGTGATTTATATTTAGCTTAAAATTTGAGAAGCACTGGCAATATGCCCATAGAATAAATAACTATAAAATTGAACTCTCATGTCCAAAAACTCATTGGAAGAATTCATCTGTACTCTGATCTGTTATCCAACTTTCAATGTATCCTCTACTTCTTTCCTGAAAGTTAGTTAGCTCCTTGCCTGCTTTTATACCATTTCTTAATATAGTGCTTCTTTTGGAAGGTTTACCCATGGAACTGGGTACATCTGTTAGAATCTAAAATTTGACATCATGATGAAGTTGTTTCTTCCTTTTCTTAATCCTCTTTTGCTGGACCCATCTTTGGTTGCTGCCTCTCATTTTTGGATTTTTCCTATTTATGTTTATTCCTTATTCCCAGTGAATATAATTGGTGTCATAATACCTTTGTTGGAAATTATTCTATATAGAAAAAAATAACTCACTTTAGGGACAAAATTGTCAAACTTTTGCCTGCCAATGTTTAGCAATTCATCAGCAATCTAAAGCTGATGCTAATCCAGATTCTACACCTGAAGGCAATGGCTGCCATCAGTAAGGCCAGAGGGACAAAGGATGTTCTGTTCTGAAATGCAAAATCCATTTTTATGGTAACAGCCCTTAACAATCTCTCGCTAAGTGTAACAGAGAAAAGAATTAAGAATTCACAGGGTTGGAAAATATATGTAGTAATCTCAAACTAGCATATGAGTACTTAGACATCAAACAAGGTATGGAACATTAATTTACAGGCATTTCAAAAACATTCACTTTATGTAATTTGACCATATAATAGGCTGATGTTAAATCTTAAAAAAAATCAAACAGGCATTTTCATGTATAGTTTGCATTGATTGATCAAATGAGTAAAATAAGTATCAAGAAAAAAGTCATCTTTTAAAACACCTCTGTATTAAGGAACGCCTAAGAAACTGTTACCTTAAAAAGGAAATTAAAGTAGAAGTTATTTAACCTGAAAATATAATGAATTTCTACTTGTCACAATACAAAGAGGGAAAAAAGCTACATGTATTCAGAGAGGGCATACCTCCAAATAAATTAAATACAAGGATGAGCTACACTAATAAACTCAGTTTAAGAAGATCAACAATAGACTTAACAACAGAAGTTGTTAAGAATTAAAGGATAGCAGAGACCGGTTTGGCTCTGTGGATAGAGCATCGTCGGCCTGTGGACTCAAAGGTCCCAGGTTCGATTTCGGTCGGGGCATGTACCTTGCTGGCGGGCACATCTCCACTGTGGGGCATGCAGGAGGCGGCTGGTCGATGTCTCTCTCTCATCGATGTTTCTGACTTTCTATCCCTCTCCCTCTCTGTAAAAAAAATCAATAAAAATATATTTAAAAAAAGAATTAAAAGATAAAACATAAACCAATGCGATAGATAAGCAAGGAAAGAACACTAGAGTTATTCAGACACTCTGTTAGATTGGAAGCTTTTTGATGTTTTGTTGGTTGATATGGGATACAGCTAACGGGGCTCATGGTGTTGGACCTACTTCTACTCTTTTTTCCCCTGAAAATTGTATCCCTGATGCTATGTAATGTAGGATACTGTTCCAATAAAATAAATCATTTGCAAACATTCCAATAGTAGTGCTCACCAGAACCCTGCAGTCAGTAAAGACAAATAATATTTGGAAAAGTTGTGAATTACTAAATAAGCTACTGGCCTTTCAAGGTAAACAGTACTCAATATAGTCAACTCACTAATCTACACTCAATTAGTTTCCTCAAAGAACATTGCCATTTCAAGGCTCAGTATTTGTTTCTATTGTTGCAAATTCAAGATTTTTCAGAGCATCGATCTTGATATAGTCATCCCCTGTATCAGAGTTCCATTATTATCCAACAGATTGCTGACTTTGGCACAACAAACTTGCTTTGGCATACAGTATAATTTGAAAATAACTTGAACTTAATCCTCAATTTCTCTGCCTTCTCCCCATTGGGAAGTTGAAGATTGGAGACAATTTGTAGAGACTTTTTGACTTTAATATTTTATATACAATTGACTGTTAATTACTTTAGTTTTCCATGTGTGTTTTTTTTTCTCTATTATCAGTTCAGTTTCTCCATGCTCATCCAATTCCATTGCATCATAGTTAATATAGCTCCTTTACTAGTCATGTTTCTGGTACATAACTTCAATTAATGTATTTCTTCCCAAGTTTTGCCATTCAATTTTCCACTAGGAAAATCTACCACCATCTATGCTCCAATTACCAGTAGTGATGGGGTCTGTAATTCTAGTTTGATATTCAGTGACCCTGTATTGGTCCAAATGGCCTAGCCTTCTTACTCAGGCCACCAGCAATAACTGGACAATCATCACCCCTAACTCCTGGAAAGATTCTGTCCTTGACTGTAGCAGTGGTGATCCATGAAGGGGAAGATAGCTGAAGTCTGCTCTCATTAATCCAAGGCATCAAGGTAAAGAGTTAAAGAAAGGGGGATTTGTGTGCTGCATGTCCATTTTCATCAGAATCACTTATGTGTTTAGATATCAAAGTCAGATACATGATAATCCAAATAATAAATATGGAAACATAAGAAGATACCCTGCAAACCTAAACTTTACATCAGGCTTCATTAAGGAAGTGAAGATAGATCAATATCAGAAAACATTATGTAATGAACCATTTTAATTAAAGGAGAAAAACAATGTGATCATCTCCACTGATGGCAAAAAATAGTATTTGCCATACAATATATATCTTATACCTAAAAAGCAATCAAACAAATGACTGTTAAAAAAATAAATATAAGGATATTTATCAAAATTGATAAATTTTATATTCATGAGAAAAGCATAGCATAAATAATATCTTTTCATAAAAATTATAAGCTTTTTGATTAAATTTTCAACAATATTTAATTTCTAATCATAGCCTAGATAATGTAATAAGAATGCAAAACATGAATAAGAAGATGTTTTTAATTGCATGAAAAATAGAGAAAAGTAAATTAAAGCAAAATAAATAACATTATTCAAATATCGCATAAGAAAATTTTAATGTTTGATAATATCAAATATTAACAATATTGTGAGAAAGTGGATATTTTCAAAAAGAAATAGTCACAGTGTAATAGGGGTGGGCAAAGTAGGCTTATAGTGTTTTATGGAAAATAATACAATAATTAATAAAAATAATACAATAAAGTCTGTTTTGCATATTCACAACCATTTACCTACTTTTGCTCAACCCTGTATATTGATAAGTTACATTGGAGAGCAACACAACTGCACTTATCTATATATATAAAAGCTAAAGTAACTGTTATGACCAGTTGATTGAACGACCAGACGACCAATCGCTATGATGTGCACTGGCCACCAGGTGTAAGATGCTGAAGCAGGAGCAGCCCCCTGGTGGTCAGTGCCCTCCCACCCCCATGTCAACCTCCCATGGCCAGCCAACCTCTGACAGTCCACCCACTCCAGCTGGTTGGCCCTGATTGGCCCCGATTGCCAGCCAGAATGAAGGACCCCACCTGTGCAAAAATTTATGCACCGGGTCTCTAGTTCATACATAAAATGCGGTGATTAAAAAAACCCCTTCCTGTCCCACCTAGTTTGGCTCAGTGGATAGAGCATTGGCCTGTGGACTGAAAGGTCCCAGATTTGATTCCCATGAAGGGCATATGCTGGGGTTGCAGGCTCGATCTCTAATAGGGGGCATACAAGAGGCAGCCAATCATTGATTCTCTCTCATCATTGATGTTTATATTTTTCTCTCCTTCTCCCTTTCTCTCTGAAATCAATAAAGATATATTTTTTAAAAAGACCCCTTCCAAGTTATAACTTATGGATTTTCCATACAATATATATTCTAGAGAAGTAGTTATACAGCTATATTCTATACTCCACATGCAGAAGGTATTCTATACTTGTGCCACCAAGTTAGGACTCCAAAATATATTGTGAGAGAAAGAGAGTTGAAGAATAATATCTACATTATTATACCATTCAAGGAAAACTTATGAATAAGTCAGACCATATACTTTTAAGACCATATTGGAAATAAAATGAGTAATAAAATGATCAGAAAACTGATATTTCTGATAATGAAGTGAATGGGATTTGGGAGTTAGGATATACAGAATTGGTTGTAATGTTATAAGGCTATGGATTCATGTTTTATTTGCATAATTAAAGAAGGCAATGCACTTAATGAGGGACAAAGAGAACAAAAACCTCCTAGGATCAGAGACAGTGGAAAAATTTAGGTTAATAAGGGAACCAATAAATGTTGGAGTTAGAAATAATTCTTTAAGCTCAACAGGCTAGGAAAAGAGGATTTATGCTTAGAGAGAAGGAAGTAGAATTGCTAATAGAACATAAATATTTAAAGGTATGGGATCAGGAAAGAATGTTTGATTGTTAAGTGTCTAGATTTGGGAATATCTTCCAAAACATATTAAAATAATAATTTATGAAATACCCTTAGTCTAATTAATATCACCTAAGTAACCTCTATATGAAATATCCTTAGTCTAATTAATATCACCTAAGTAATCTCTATATGAAAACAATTTCAATGTAGGTGTTAGTCTTCAACATATGTCTAATACATTGAACATGTTAGTATCTTCACTGTTTTAAAAAGTGTTTACTATGTGTACCCTATGCCCACACTGTGAATGAAGGGCATGCTTTCCTTTAAATCACATTTAAGAATAAACATACAATAAATATTTAAGATAATACAAAGTTTAGTAGTAACCTCTGACATATGGAAAAATAGTGGTTGGAGAATGTGGCAGAACTGAGCAAAAGTAAATATTAAAACTATATAAGGAAATTTTGGCCCTTAAATTAACATGTGAAAAGCAAAATTATAGACAGCAAGTTTTATTTTCTTCTTTCTTTCTGGTGAACAGTTATCAGTATCCTACATTAATTTCCCAGTATAGATTTTACAATAAAAATAAAAAATATATTTTCTATCATATATACTGAAAGTAACAATATCTTCAAAAAAATTAGCTTTCATCAATGACTTTTTAGTCTCCACAATATATTTTTACTTAAGCTGTGAGAAATATAAATGCAATAGAAAAATGGTTAACAATTAATTTCATAAGTAATTAATCACAGGAGAAAATTAGAAACTTACTATTTTTGACTTATTAAGCAGTACATGATATTAACAAATTTTAGAAGAAAATATAAGAATTGCTTTTGAAATATAAGAATTTACCTTTCTTTTGACCTGAGAACATAAAGTAGGATACTCAATAAAGGGCAACTCATTAAGGAGACATATCAATAATGCAGTTCGACTATAATATATTAAATTTCTAGGTATAATATCAATCCTGAGTGAATGTAGAGAACATTTCCTGCCAGCTAAGTTCACTATAGCTTTCTTATTTTACCTCCCTAAACTGAATGCTGAAAATTTTTGTAATTATGATTTACTTCTTTTCTTTATATAATCTGTTTTTGCTTTTCTCTAGTGATACTGTAACTCTTAAGCATCAGAGATTATATATCTTTGTATCCATGTAGAATCAATGATTCTATACTCAGTATGTATGCATAATAAATAGTAAGAATTATAAATTTATTGACCTGGTAAGAATTATGGAATAATACTATTCAAATTTTCTGATTAAAGGAAAGCCCAAGACCATATAATTTAAGGTATTTACTCAAGATTATTTATTTGTAATCTGATTGATTATACTCTTACCAAAATAAAATTCAAATAAATTATACCTTTCTTATAAGACACTTCAAAAGAATCATTTTCATTGAGTATCTAGTTAAATGTTCAATATTATAATAGATCAAAAAACCCCATCTTATAAAATATATGTTGAGACATCCAAAACTTTTGAGAATTAAAGACTTTAGACAAAATCCCCTAGTAGTCCTCATTAAACAAGCATTACTCAGAAATATTATTTACTGTGGGCATCCATAAGTATCTTAATGTAACTGTAATGATTATTCCTTATAATATACTTTCATAGGGTAATGCCTCATATGATTTTTTTTCAATTTTATTTTGATCAAGAAGCAAAATTATATATTTCATATCATCAATGTATCAGGTGTCTATCTATGTCAGTAAGCCATTGGTGGTCAACAACCCACCTTACTAAACCTCAGATGATTTCTGTTGTTGTTTTTTCTTTTTCATAGTCAAAGGTCTGTGGAGAAATTGCAGCCTCTCTTTAGATAGGAGGTCATCAGGAGGCTCAGTTTCAATCTGGAGTCCTATTGTTAAAGAAGCAAGGAAGACTTTCTTCAATACCATTGCAACAGGGAAGATGGAGTGAACTAAACTCTAAACACACACAGGCACCTGATGATATATAGCCAACAGGCAAGGTGAAGAGTCAATCAATGGAAAATTACCATGAGAAATTGATTAGGTAATAAGGGTGAGGGAGAAGAAAAACTTGATTAGATATCAAAGGTGGAGTAAGAAAGCTTCTCTGAAAATAAAGATGGAGAAATCCTCTATCAACTCCCTTAGCAGGATTCTTAAAAAAAAAAACAAGAAAACAAAAAACTGGGCTTAGAAGGAAGAAGGCCTACTAAAAAGGAGGACTCCAAGGAGGTTGAGTGAAGTTTGGTCAAGAATGGAGTCCTCATAAGGGCTCAAGAACTGCCCTTGATACTCTCAGACTGTGTTTTTCTTAAGACAGTGGTAGGAACACAAGACAAACTCCCTTGCACAAGCACATTGCAAGCCTATGCCTATGCTTACATCAAGTTTGTTAACATCCCAAGTCACATGGCCCAAAAAGAAACACCATTCACTCACAAAGTCAGAGGGGAAGCAATGTTTGCTAAACTTTAGTCCACACTATCACGGATAAAATCCCTCACTCTGTTTTCAGAAAAACTTCCAGATTGAGGGCTTTTTGAAGTGGAATATTCACATTTCACATTTAGTGGCTTATATCTGAGTTGCTTTTGAGTTGGTTATAACTCAGTTTATGGCTACAAGTCAGAAACCAAACAGAATAAACAGGGCCACATGGATTTAGTGATATGCTTCTCAGGAGGAGGGGAAAGACCAAAGACCCAGGGTACAAACATATGATTTCCCCAATTGGTCAAAAAGAATCACATGGCCAAGCCTAATATCAATAGCATAGCAAGGTAGATTCTTCCCACAGGGAGTATTTTTTGCCATATGGCAGTGGGCAGAGATGTGTAATCATCTGACAGGTGAGGAAAGAATGATTTGAAAGAATTTTCTTACAAGTAATAAAAAATATGCATAGACTTTCATAAAAGCCAAATGAAGATGGCTTCATTTAAATATATACTAGTAATGCATGAGATATTTTATTTTTTATGTTTATTCTTTAACATGAAGAGAAACTATTTTAAGTAATTCATTTAAAATCAAAAGTCTTGAATTGACTTCAAGAAAAAGCTTATTTTGAAAGCTTCTAGGGTTGCTTTAGTTCTTGAGGTCAACAATTGAATGACATGAGCTATATAGATTCCTTGTTGGGCTCTGGGATGTTCTGTATGGATTTTATAAACACTAAAGATGTTAGAGAAGCTTGTTTTTCCCTCTTTTCTATTAGATCAAAAACATAGAACTCCTATGATTTTTTTGTTCCATCAAAATCCTACTGAAAAATATATAACTTTGGCTACTTTAGCACAGAAAACTATCCTTTGGATATATAAGGAGAAAATCTGAACTATAGGAATTCAGACATCTCTTTAATATCAAAGATAGTGACATTAGGTGCCTTTTGAGAGAGAAACTTGAATATTTAAAATCAGAGTCAGAAGAGAATGTCTTTCCCCTGAACACCATTTTGTGCATTTTCGATAGTGCATTATATGCTTGAATTGCCTGTTCAAACAAACAAACAAAAACAAATGCCTACATTGAATTACACACTTTCAAGGACTTTTTCATATCTCTCAGCTTTCTGCTTCTTATATCTCTAGTGCTTTGATTGCAAAGAGTAGATATTTAGTTAGTAATCAGTTATATTTCTATTCAAATGCTACCAAAATAAATGCATTTTTATTTCCAGTCTCTGGTTGTTGTTTTTTATTTTTTGTTGTTGTTTTTTTGCTTCTGTTTCTCTCTCTATGTTTTTTACTATATAAAATTACTACATTCCACAAGTATAATCCGGGATGGGTATCTCAGTTGGTTAGAACATTGTCCTGATATACTAATAATGGGACTTAGATCTCCAGTAAGGGCACATACAAAATCAATCAATGAATAGTTAAATAAGTGGAACAACAAATCTCTCTCTCTCTCTCTCTCTCTCTCTCTCTCTCTCTCTCTCTCTCCATTCTTCTCTCTCTCAAACCAATTAATACATAAAAATAAAAATAAAATATTCCACAAGTATTTTCAGATAACTAATAGCTGATTGGTAAAATTTACTCTAAAACTTAGAAGATTGGAAATGATTTTCAAGAAGCCCCTTCTGAGTGAATGTAAGTAACATGGGAAAATGAAAGAAGAAGCAAGGTAATTTATTGCCAAAGTAAAAATCTAGACAGAACGTGATCAGACTTGACAAAAATATAGCTGCTATTTCAAAATATTCAAAGAGATTATTTGTTTCGGTTCCATTCCACACATCTAAAATGACTGGTATACCAAATACACACTATCATTATTTACCATTCCCTCCAACTTTGTAAATCAACAAATACATTCCATATAATTCTACTAAGTGGTTGGAAAAACTCAAGTAACAACTTCCTTTTCCAATATGTGCATCAGAATATGATTAAATAAAAATGACAATGATGTATTTTCAGGCTGAATATAATTTTCTTGATGTTTGAAATTTACAAAAAGGTTCAACATGCTATGTAGTTCTTATTACTGTTTTGATCATGAATTTAAAGTTTGCCAATGGAGATTTTTTTTAAGAAATTTTGTTGTGCATGAAATCTTATGATTGCTTGGTTATTATTAAGTCATTATTGATCCTATGTATACAGAAGCTAAAAATGTTCTAAAATTAAAAGTACTAATTATGGCTCTTAGCATACTGACATACTATATAAAGCAGTTAATATTAAAATAATCAAGTCATCAACTACTTAGATAAGACTAAAAATTATAATTCTCAGCATAAATTAATATAAATTACTGAAAATTTGCTGTAAAAATATTTACAACACTGGTTGATTGGTTTGGTTAGATGGAGAGCTTACAGGAGACAACTGATCCATCTTTCTCTCTCACATCGTTGTTTCTCTCTGTGTCACTCTTTTTATAAACATATCCTCAGGTGAGGGTTAAAAAAATTATCATATTTACCAAAAATTAAAAAAAATCTCATTTTAGGATTTGCTACAAAACAAATCACAGATGCCTAATTATTATAATGACTTAAAACACAACCATTTGTTTAGCTCACAATTCTGTAAGTTAGACATTTGTTCTGGGGTAAATTAGAAGACTTTAGTTTTTTTTCTAGTTTTGGCCAGACTCAGCTGGTTATTGCCAAGGTTGTGATAGCTGTGGATGGCTGTCTAAGATGGCTCAGCTGAGATGGCATATGTATTCCTCATGCTGCTATTTAATAGAAAACTAAACACACACACACACACACACACACACACACACAACACTGCACATGAAAGATGTGGCAGTGGCCCAAAGAACAGCAAGTGGACAGGCTCCAATATTCAAGTACTTACAAGCAATTACTTTTGTCATATTTGCTATTGACTATGGGATATATTTTCTCACATGTCCAATACAATACTAACAGTGGATGGACACCACTGAAGGATTGGATAAGAAAGATTTGAACAAAATGAAAGGCATGATTACCACAGTCTACCACAGTCACAAACATTGTAGTTTCCTTCCTTCCTTCCTTCCTTCCTTCCTTCCTTCCTTCCTTTCTCCCTTTCTCGCTCCCTCCCTTCCTCCCTTCTTTCCCTCCCTTCTTCCTTCTTCCCTTCTCTCTAATTTTACCTTCAGTCTCCTATAGCTGTATTTGACTTCTTTATTGATTTAATCCTCACCTTTGATTTCCCATGTAAATTTGTATTTCCCTTGTGTTTAGAACACTAAGTTTTCAACCAATGAAAGATATTTTATACTTCTTGCTCTGTAAACTTTATGTATAGCATCCAGATTACTCTCTGTATCAGTGAATGACTTATTCTGAAAGAGTTTTTTTCTACATAACATGGGTACAAGGATGACATTTCCCAAATCATCAGGTAAGAAATACATCCTGTAACTATCTCCCACTGGGAACCATTAAGCTGCTATAACAGTAGTTCAGAGTCAGCTTTCTCACCTATAATATTAAAGATCACCCTCCATTCCCTGAGGAATACCTTAAGTTGGGTACTATCTCACACTTGGCAACCTTAAGTAGCAGCTCTTAGCAAAAATATTTTAAAAAGCACTCTCCATTATACCTTGTCCTCTTATTACAATATGGACTACAGCTCTTATCACAAACTGTGTCAACACATAATTAACCTACTAAATGGTAAGTGCAGGAAGGAAATGTAGTGAAATACAGTAAGAACTCAGCCATTTTAATAAAAATATGTTTTATTTCTAAACACTGCAGTAGCAAATAACAAAAGAAGCAAGAGGAACTTCAAATTTTATTCAAAAAGAGCATTTTAAAAATTAAGATGTTGAAAATTACTTTTCAAATAATTTTCTCTGTTCTCGTCATCAAACAATTAATGCTAAATAACTATACAATAAATTTTGATTAGGCAGGCTTGTCCATAAATTCTGGGCTATTGTGCCTTTAGAGGAACTATGGATATAAGAGATAATATTTCCCATTCATGAATTTTATTCTTTTTTTCCCAAAAGATATGGCTTATATTTTGGGAAAACGATGCTAATATATTCATAGTGTGTGGAAGTTGTCATATTCCACTTCAATTGATTTTACACAAAGGTGGTAAGGTAATTCAATGAGAAAAGAATAGCTTTTCTCAACAAATGGTGCTGGGAAAACTGGATATCTTCACGTAAAAAAGATGAAGTTAGCACTTAACCTCATATGATACAAATTTTTAAATTCCAAATGAATCATGCTCCAAAATTTAACATCTAAAGCAATAAAAGTTTTAGAAGAATATACAGAAGATAATCTTTGTGATCTTGTACCAGACAAAATTTTTGAGACACAGTACCAAAAGCCCAAGTAATATTTAAATAAAAGAAAAAATAAAGACAAATTGGAATTCTTCACAATTCAAAAACCAACAAACAAACAAAAAACGTTTGTACTTCAAAAGGGACCATTAAGAAAATTAAAATACTGGGAGAAAATATTTGCAAATCACATGTCTCTTAATTTTCAGAATATGAAAACAATGTTACAATGATAAAAAGACATACCCCAATTAAAAATTAGCAAAAAAGTTGCCAAAACCGGTTTGGCTCACTGGATAGAGCATCAGCCTACGGACTGAAAGGTCTCAGGTTCGATTCCGGTAAAGAGCACGTACCTTGGTTGCAGGCACATCACCAATGGGAGGTGTGCAGGAGGCAGCTGATCAATGTTTCTAACTCTCTATCCCTTCCCTTACTCTCTGTAAAAAATTAATAAAATATATTTAAAAAATTAGCAAAAATTGATGACATTTCACCAAAGAAGATATATAAATGTCTAAGAATAACATGGAAAGATGCTCATTTTCAACACTATTAATTATTAGAGAAATACAAAAATATGTTGGATATCTCAACATATATTTGATAAAATAGGGTCTTTTGATTGTATTATAATATTGAAGATTTAACTAGATAGTCAATGAAAACCACAGTAAGAAACCACTTCTTTCCACTAAAATGGTTAAAAAAAATAAAAAAAAAATTAGACAATACAAACTACTGGAAAGGGTATGAAAAACTAGAATCCTCTTACATTGCTGGTGGGAATGTATAGTCACTTTGAAATAGCAGTATGGTACTTTCTTTAAATAAATTAATACGTGTGGCTCAGTGGTTGAGCATTGATCTATGAACCTGGAGGTTACAATTCAATTCCTGGTCAGGGCATATGCCTGGGTTGTGGTCTTTTTCCTCAGTGGGTGACATGCAGGAGGCAGCAAATCAATGATTCCTTCACATCATGATGCTTCTATCTCTCCCTCTCCCTTCCTCTCTGAAATCAATACATATATATCCTATCTAATAAAAGAGAAACATGCAAATTGGCCATATTGTTGCTATGCTACTAGCCAATAGGAGTGAGTATGCAAATTAACCCAGCCAAGATGGCGAGGCCCATAGAGGCCTGGTGCCGCTGGGGCTGCCCTGCGAATGGGAGACACAAACCTGCAGGGAGGCTGGCACCCTGCAGCCCCAAACCCTGCCACCATAGTGCTGGGGCTGTGGGAGGAGGGTGTGGATTGGAGACACATACCTACAGGCCTGAGACCCAGCAGCCCCAAGGCCAGAGGCGGTGGTGCTGAGGCTGCTGGGAGGCATGGGGAGAGGCAGGGGAGATACAAATCCTCAAGAAACCTGTGGAAAGGGAGATAAACTATCATAACTTTATCTCCCTTCCCACAAGATGAGAAAACTGCCCCTGGTTTATTTAGTGATGTGGCCCACACCTTTCTATAGGCACAGGGTATGTTATGACCACTCCCAGGAAGGTCTGGTCAGGATACCTTCTCCAGGGAATAATGCTCCTGTGGCAAATCATCTAAGAGAGGAAACAAGCTTTTGTTGGGTTTATTCTGAAGGTCAGAGAACATGCAACCCCAACATATGCTGTGTTGTTATATTGATGATTTTGAGCTGCAGATGCTTGAAAAATAGCAAATGCATGCAGAGGCTTTCACTGAAGTCTCCTGATCTGGCTAAAATCAGACCTCCCTAAAAGAGCTTAAATGTCATAGTTCCCCTTCAAGGGAGAAGTGTCATCAGGCAGAGAAGACTGACTCAGGACAGAGAGTAGAAGTTGACATCACATCCAAACTTTGTTACAAACTATTTCCCCTCACCCCCATTCATCTTTCCTAAAAAATCATTTACTCTCCTCTAAGAGGCCTACATCTCCTGTCCTCTTTCCCTAGGAAGAAGGTTTTTAAATCTGCATTCTAAGCCACCTTGAGGAGTTACTCATTTTTCCCTGGGATCTCCCACATATACATGAGGTACATGTTAATGAACTTTCGTTTTTCTCTTAGTGATCTGTCTTTCATTACTAGGGCCTCCACTAAGAAGAACTCAGAAAGGACTGGTTTGGCTCAGTGGATAGAGCATCGGCCTGTGGACTGGGGGGGGTCCCAGGTTGGATTCCGGTCAAGGGCATGTATCCTGGTTTTGAGCACATCCCCAGTGTGGGGCGTGCAGGAGGCAGCTGATTGATGTTTCTCTCCCATCAATGTTTCTGACTCTCTATCCTTCTCCCTTCCTCTCTGTAAAAAAATCAATAAAATATATTTAAAAAAGAACTCAGAAAGGTAGAGGAAAACTATTTTTCCTCCTCCATAATTCTGTGTCAGAAAATCAATGATGTTGGCTCAAGTACCAAGCAATCTTGGCTGACAGGAGGGAAGCTTCTAGGGAGAAATCAATGATATTGGCATCAAAGTGGGACAGAGGACACACGCATGGTTGCTGGTAGGAGTTTTAAGTAAGTCAACATTTTTGGAGGATGATTTGGCAAATTTGATAGAAATATTCAAGGTACATCCAAGAGTCTTCTTCAAGGAATCACATCTGCTTAAGCAAAGCACAAGCTCATAAGCCCTGGTTAGAACCCAGGATGCTACTGCAGGCTCCCCTTCCACAATAGGAAAACCTGGGAATAAAATGCATTTTTTAGGACAAGGTGGGATCTATACTAATAAAAGAGCAATATGCTAATTGGACTGAACATCTTCCAGATGACCCTCTGGATGTCCTTCTGAACATCCTTCCCAACAAAGCTTTGTTGGCAGGGCCAAGGCAGAGAAGGTTAGTGGTGATCAGATAGGCAGGGGAGAGCAGTTAGGGGGGCCAGGCCAGCAGGGGAGAGCAGTTAGCATGAAAAGGCTGTCAGGGGAGAGCACTTAGGGGGATCAGGCTAGCAGGCAGGTGAATGGTTAGGAGCCAGAGGTCCTGAGGGGTCTCAGATTGGAGAGAGTGCTGGCCGAGCTGAGGAGACCCCCTTCCCATGCATGAATTTCATGCACCGGGCCTCTAGTGTTTATATGTGTGTGTGTGTGTGTGTGTGTGTGTGTGTGTGTGTGTGTATAGAGAGAGAGAGACAGAGAGACAGAGAGAGAGAGAGAGGTGAGGGGTTGGGGGAGGAGACCCGGTCATTTCATTTCTACAAATCTTCCAAAGAGAATGAAAACATTGAAAACGTATTTTATACTAACACTCAACACTGTTATACATAATAGTTAGAAAGTGGAGAAAATCCAAATATTTATCAACTGGTGCTTGAATAAATAGAATATGGTATATACAAACAATACAATAGTATTCAGCAATATAAATGGAATGTCTTACCGATACCACAACATGGATGAAGCTCAAAATACTATGCTAATTTAAAGAATTCAGATCAAAAGACTGTTATATTGTCTGAGTCCATTTATGCTAAATGTATAGCAGTTCAACATATAGAGATGGACTAAGTGGTCACTTGGGGTTGGGGTGGGACTGAGGATTCACTGATTGCAAAGTGGCATCAAGGATCATGTTGAGTGATTTGCATGTTTTAAATTGAATTGTGGTATTGCTTGCACAACTGTATACATGTATCACAACACACTAAAATGTTTATTTAAAATGGGTGGATTTATGGACCACAAATTATAATTCACTAAAGATGTTGAAAATAAAGACTATAAGGAATTGTGAAGATTAAAAAAAATGTGATTCTCAAGAAAATGAGAACTGGTATTGGCATACGTTACTGATCTGATATTGGAAGAAAAAAACAAGCTTGTCTCCTCTAAAACCAACAATTGCTCATACCATGCATAACAGAGCAATAGAGAGAATATGATTTTATTTTTCATTTTGCAATGTCAATTTGGGCATAATTATTGGAACCTTTCCTCTCATTCCACCATTCTGCAGGTATGAAGTTGTTCCATTTCATATACAGGGTGTGGCAAAAGTAGGTTTACATTTGTAAGTATTTAAAACAATTTATTCTTGCATTATTACTTATTGAGTATTCTATTATTTTAATATGAACAACTATAAACCTACTTTTGACACCTGCCCCTTACATATATTGTTTGGGCACTTATAGTACCAGAGAAACTTTTAAGTATTTTCATGTATATGATTTTATCTTTTGACTATTCCAGTTATTGAAAGATTGACTTTAAGCTGTAACTTCTGTTATTGAGTACAAGTTTGCCCTTTGAAACCAAGAACTCCTAGTCAAATGTTTATTCCACATGGACACAGGTAAATTAATAGTGTTTTGTTTTCAAAATATATATATATATATATATTATTTTAGAGAGGAAAGGAGAGGGAGAGAGAGAGAGAAACATCAATGATGAGAGAGAATCATTGATCAGCACTTCTTGCATACCCCTCACTGGGGATGGAGCCTACAACCCAAACATATGCCCCAACCAGGAATCAAACCCTGGCCTCCTGGTTCATAGGTTGATGCTCAACCACTGAACCATGCCAGCTGAGCAATTAATGGTATTTTTTTGTCTGAACTGTTATCCCAAGTTCTTCATTAAATCTTGGAACTTTTTGAAGAGATATTTCTTTTTATTGGACTATAACTCTATTCAACCATTGCAATTGCCTGCTTTTTTTTTTGGCAGTCATATCTTACTTTAATCATATTGAGCTCATAGGGAAGTAAAACTCTCATTTATACTCATGCATGATACTATTTAGACAGGTCTTTATTACCCAGGACTTGTAGATTTGAGTTAAGCAGTAGTAAAGAAATTTGACATTCTAAAATTTGTCATTTTGCAATGTAATGATTTCCAGTATCCCTTAAGAGTTTGCTCTAATCATCTTTTTTATTGCAAATGGAATGAAATCTGTTTGGCCATTTTTCAGAAACTCTGCCTATCCATGGGTTCCCTTGATAAATAAGCTGACTTTGAATGGGCTATTTATCATGGGGAGCCCCTAAATAGCTCAAAGAAGAGTGAGTTTGTATATTGTCTTGTTCCAATAAAAATCCAGATGTCCAGTCTAAGACTAAATAGAATGATGTTGCGACAGCCATATTTGTATTGTGTTGGTTTATTTTTATGGCCTTATCATGTTGTTTTATAATGAGATAGTCTTATCCATCTCTCCCTACTTCAAGATTTTATTATTTCAGTAGTAGTCTTGAGACATTGGCTTAGCTCTCTTGACATAATGCTGAGCATATAACATCATTAAATAAGGGAAATTACCTTTACTAACTCACTGCCTTCATATTTTTTGTATTTATAAATGTATCCTTATCTAAGAATAGACATAGTTGGTTGTAATCTTGGGGTCTTTCCTGATGAAATAAAAAACAGGCCAGCCACTAAGACATGGGAGGTCAAGGGACAGCTGTCTGATTAGTAGGTGGCAGGTTTAATAAGCAAGGGGATTCAGGAGGTTTTTTTTGGGCCACACAAGCCTATCAGATTGCCACATACCTGCCAGAGCACTGAGTTTAAATAGAGGCCTTACCTGTGTTTAGTCATGTACACAGTCCCGTTGGTCTCAAAAACACTTTATATCACTCCAGTGGTGGGAGTTGTAGGCTAAAAGCACTTTCCAAGTACGTGGAGGGGTGAGGAGCTTCTAATTTCTGGGTTGAGCTCTCAGCTCAACAGGAAGTCACGTGCTCTGTATGACTTCCTCCCACACCTCTTGGCTTCTTTAGACTAGAGGCCCTCTAGATTAGTTTAATTCTATCATGCAGAGTTAGACAGAGTTGCAGGAACAAATAAGTGAGATACATAGCCTCTTTTCACATCCTATATAATAAAAAAGTAATATGCAAAATTGATATACCTCCGCTACACCCACAAGGCATGCCACCAGCCAATCAGGAGTGAGTATGCAAATTAAACCAAGATGGCTGCGCCATGGAGCGAGCAGGAGATTTGGGTTTTCCCAGCAATGGAAAAAGCCAAACTTCCTGGCCTGCCTGGCCTCCACTCAAGCCTACAAAGTTTCAATTATAGAAGATAAATAAATTCCAACAAAAATGGCTGTGGACATGGAGCCGCAGGAGGCCTGAGTTTCCCCAGTGATGGAGGAAGCCAAGGTTTCCACCTACCTTGGCTTGCCCTAACCTCTGCTCAAGGCTAAAAAGTTTCAATTATAGAAGATAAATGAATCCCAGATACCAGGGCCTCTGCTTGGGTCACCGAGGGGCATGGCTGGCCTGAAAACCACCACAAGCTCCTCGCCCAGGCCAACCCATGTCCCAAGGAAACCCCCACCTTCATCTGGGACACCCTTCAGGGCAAACCAGCCAGTGCCCCCATGTGCAGCAGGCCTCTATTCTTTCTAATAAAAGCATAATATGCAAATTGACCTTCACTCCAACACACAAGATGGCTGCCCCTATGTGGTCAAAGATCCTGCCCCCATGTGGACACAAGATGGCTACCACAAGATGGTCAGCATGGGAAGGACTAGGTCTGCAAGGGAGGGCAGTTGTGGATGATCAGGCCAGCGGGGGAGGGCAATTAGGGGCAATCAGGCTGGCAGGGGAGTGGGTAAAGGTTGATCAGGCTGGCAGGCAGAAGTGATTAGGGGCAATCAGGAAGGCAGCAGTCCTGGATTGTGAGAGGATGTCCAACTGTCAGTTTAGGCCTGATCCTACTGGGATCAGGCCTAAATGGGCAGTCAGACATCCCTCGAGTTGTCCCAGATTGGAGAGGGTGCAGGTGGGGCTGAGTTATACCCCGCCCCCGTGCATGAATTTTGTGCACTGGGCCTCTAATATCATATATTGCAACCTCTTTGCATTTCCTTTTCCATTTTTTCTCCCTGCTTAGATATTACTGTGTAAAAAAACACACACACACACACACAAAAAAAAAAAACCACATTAATTTCTCCAATGCTGATTGTTCTATTTCAGTAGTAGACATTTGGCTATAAAACCTAACATTACAACAAGCACTTGCCCAGTTGGTGTGGCTCAGTGGTCGAGCATCCATCTATGAACCAGGAGATCATGGTTTGATTACCAGTCAGGGCACATGCCCAGGTGTGGGCCTGAAGGAGGTAGCCAATCAATGATTTTCTCTCACCATTGATGTTTCAATCTTCCTCTCCCTTTCTCTCTGAAATCAATAAAAAATATATATTTCAAACCAACAACAAAAACAAAAACCTAACAACAACAAGCACTGAAATATATGCTTTTTATTTGGGTAGCTCTTTAAAGAAGGAAATAATAAAAGCAAATAATAATGTGACCAATTAATTAAAATTACAGGGACTACCTGGGGTTGAGTAGGAGCTGGGAGAAGGGGGGAAAAAGGAGAAGAAATGGGAGCAATCTGTAATACTATCAACAATAAAAATACATATTTAAAAAATAAAAACATAAATGGACTATGAAAATACATATAGAAAAAGGAGTTTAAAACTATTAAAATGGAAAATAAGGTATTTATATAAATATGTTTTAGTATTTTAATGTTAGTAGCTCCAATTTGAAGTATTTTTACTTCTAAAGAATATGATATCCGATATATTATGAAAGTTTCTAATTGGGGAATAAGTAGACTTTTTTAAAAATCAATATAATATCTAAAAGATAATAATGTCATGAAATTAAACAATTTTTCAGAACCATAAACATATTTTAATAAAAATTTATTTCTGTATACATGTTAATAGAAAAAGTATAAAATATGTTTAATTTAAAAATATGCTTTCTTTCATCAAAAGTTTATATCAGCCATAACTGGTTTAACTCAGTGGCTAGAGCATTGGCCTGTAAACTGAAAGGTCCCAGGTTTGATTCTGGTCAAGGACATGTACTTTGGTTGCAGGCACATCCCCAGTGGGAGCTGTGCAATAAAGAGGCAGCTGATTGATGTTTCTCTTTCATCAGTGTTTCTAACTCTCTATCCCTCTCCCTTCCTCTCTGTAAAAAAATCAATAAAATATATTTTTAAAAATAGTTTATATCAGATTTGTTTCTAAAATTTAAATATTTTACATTTGTAATAGCTATAACATACAAGGACACAAAAATAAAAAGGTCTCAAGTACAAAAAATATTCAGACTTTTAGGTATATGATGTACTCCTAGGTATATGAGCTGCCCCTTGGTGGTCAGTGTGCTCCTACAGGTGGAGCACTGCTTAGCCAGAAGCTGGGCTCATGGTTGGGGAGCACCACAGTGGTGGCCGGAGCCTCTCCTGCCTCTGTGTCAGGTTCTAATGAACCCTGGGAAGATGTCTGCCTGCCAGTTTCATGGGGAGTGGGCCTATGCTGGCAGGTGGACATCCCCTGATAGGTCCTCGACTGTGAGAGGACACACAGGCTGGGCTGACAGCCCCCTCCCCCAGTACACAAATTTCATGCACCAGGCCTCTAGTTTATAATAAATTAGATTTATCTTCCCTGGATTAAGTAATGTTCACTCCAAACTTCCCATCAGTCAAGGGGAACAACATTTCTTTAGTTACTTAAACTTGAAAATTCTGATTAATGTCTGTCATCCTTCTGTGCATTATGATCTGTATCCAGGAAGTCTTGGTATTTTATAATTTCTTATTTCAAAAATACACTTTCATTGATTTATTTTGTATCTTAATCCTAGTCCTATCCATCCCAAAATAATAATTGCTTCCTACTGTTTCCCCTTCCTCAAGTCTCAGTAAATTAAAAAGTAAGAAACTTAATATTCTGATTGATTTAATATGTTGATAACAATATGACAATATTTTTATTAAAATTAAAATAGTCCTGGCCAGTGTTACTCAGTGTTAGAGCATCATCCTGAGGACTGAAAGGTTTCAGGTTCTGGGTTGTTGTTCACTCCCTGCCCTGGTTGGGTATGTGTATGTGAGGACGGGAATCAATTGGTATGTCTCTCTCACTTTCCTCCACCCCTTCCTCCCTTCCTCCCACTCTCTCTGACAAGCAATGGATAAAAAGTATCCTCAGGTGAGGATTAATAATAAAAAAAACAGTTTAAAGTTTCTATAACACATGTCCTAGACCCCAACCAGGCTAGTTTACAGAGGCTTAAACTTGAATATGTGAATCCACATTGTACTTGTCTTTCAGCACGAGTTTAATCCCAGCTATCTTTTGTGGTCTTCCCCAATATTTCAGAACATATTAATATTGTTTATGTATCCTGTGTTCCTTATTTTCACATATTTACTAATACTTTGGCTGCCCCCAAAAGATACCAAACCAGAATTCTCCCCATTATGGGGAATAGTAGGTGGTAGGAAGGTGAGAGTTGGGATTTTACTGACTGAAGGCAGCTCAAGGGCTAAGGAGAAAGTTGATTATCAGGTGGTGCTAAATCAGATAACTCAGTCTGGGCAGGTGTCATTTTGAGAAAAAAGAGAAAAACATTAGAATGTGGTCCTCTGAGTATGAATCATGATTCTGAATCCTAAAACTTATTGTCAGAATGACCTTGAACAAAGGATTATTTCTCCTCTGAGCACCAGTTATGTTATCTATAAAATGGCAATTATAAATATATTTTTACATTATTGTTTGGCATTTAAATGAGGTAGTATTTATTTTAAACCATACACGTGTCTTTTAAAATTCTTTTATTCCATATAATGCTGATCAAGTCAGAATATCACTGAAGTACCAGGTAGGTCTGATCTCTACCTGTTGGCAACCTTGCTGAGTCTGAAGTTCACATTTTTTGTGACAAAGCCCTCCAATAGTTGCATCCTTTTATTTTAAAATACGTTTGTTTATGTTCCTAATGGAGATACGTTGATGATCTTGGGGAAAAAATATTTCATTGTAAGATTACTTAGTTTGTACATAGTTAGTGGTAAAATATGTAGTTGCTCTAATTTCTGAGGATAAAAACTTCCCACTTGATCCCCAAATGTTTACTGTTTTGCATTCACCATTCACCTCTAACACAAAGCAATGTACACTGCTGAATTCAATGATGATTTGTTTAATGAATTATTAAAATACCAGTCAGTTCATGAAGGAAAAATGCTGTTTCTTAATAATCAAGATTTTTCCACCATTGAAATCAAGAATTATAAAGCTGCTACGTTTAGATTTTTGTATTCAGATGGCAATAAAGAAATATTAGATTCAAGCATTAGAGTTTAGTAATTATGAAAATAAGCTCTGGAGTTCAGCTGCCATGATTCAAATCCAGATTCCACTGATTACTATGTTGATGACCATTATCTGTTATTTAACTTCTCCAGTACTCCGTTCCCTCATTTTAAACTGCGGAAAATAATATTATCGCCTTCACACATGCCATGACAATGTATGTGAAAGATTTAACCCTGTGCAGACATGTAGTTAGTGCTTAGTATTCACTAACCCATTTTAAATGAATAATAGTTTTGTAGTGTTTATTATGATGATTGGTCAACTCTCATATCCTGCTACACTCTGGCAATTGGCTCTGCTCACTTATTTCAAGTCATCAGCTCACCCTAGAAAATCTGAATATTTTACTTTATTTTAAATCACAAACTATGTGACCTCATAGTACCGTGAATTTGTCTTCCCCTTCTGCCCCTTGTTGTTGGTATAAATGTTATCTTAGGCCCATGGTGGGCAAACTGCGGCTTGTGAGTCACATGCGGCTGGTTATTTGGCCCCTTGAGTGTAGCTCTTCCACAAAATAGCACAGCCTGGGCGAGTATATTTTGAAGAAGTGGTGTTAGAAGAAGTTTAAGTTAAAAAAAAAAATGGCTCTCAAGAGAAATTTCAATGGTTGTACCTTTGATACTTGGCTCTGTTGACTAATGAGTTTGCCCACCACTGTCTTAGGCTATCAGATGACAACTAACCTTTTCTTGAACCCTCTGTTTTTAGTTGCAGCCTCAGGGGCAAACCCATGGGGATGTAATTGACTTCCTTGTTTATGATGAACAAGTGAGTATGGCTGGTCTCTGTTTCTACTCTACTGGGGATTTCTGGAGAAGTATACAGAATGCCTTCAGGCTACTTTTACACTGAAAACAATGATGGGAGTCACTGTGCCTGAAAATTTAAAGATCTCAAAAAAAAAAAAAAAAGGACTCAGTCTGGATAAATAAGGAAAGGGAGCCTCTGGCCTTTTGATGGAAAATTTTGGAGGTATTCTATTTACTTCTCTAGAAATCCCAACAGAGACAAGCCATGACACTCACAGTAACCACTTTGGTCACCTGGTACATAAACTGTGCACATGGGCCTTTGATCCAGCTTCTGCTTTAAAGGTAATACAAGTAAGGATGCATGATCTCCAAGATTTAAAACACTATTTCCGTGTATTCTTTCTAAATTTTTCTTCTTTCTCCTATCTACATCCGTGGTTTAATGCAATACTTTTATTCAATCTCATGGGATTTCTTACATTTTTTTTCTTTTTAAAACATTTCTATTTAACAATAAACACTACAGTAAAGTGGCAAAACAAAGATGAAGAACATGTGATATTTACTCTAGACATGCAAAACACCTGCTAGACAATCTCAGGTTTTTGTTGCTTTACGTTCAGATGAGGATGCATTAGATTTTATTATCCTATATCAGTGGTCGGTCTATTGCGGCTCGCGAGCCACGGTTTGCTCTGTTGACTAATGAGTTTGCCGACCACTGACTTAGACTCTCCATTCCAATAATTACAGGCTGGTGTTCCTTGTGATTAAGCCCCTATCCCAGTGGTCGGCAAACTCTTTAGTCAACGGGGTGGCAAACCACAGCTCGTGAGCCGCATGTGGCTCGTGAGCTGTGGTTTGCCTATCACTGTCCTATATATTAAAAGCCTAGTATGCAAATGGACCGAACAGTGGAATGACTGGTCACTTTGAACTGACCACCAGGGGCGGATGCTCAATGTCAGAGCTGCCCCTGGTGGTCAGTGTGCTCCCACAGGGGGAGAGCCACTCAGCCAGAAGCCGGGCTCATGGCTGGCAAGTGCAGCGGTAGTGGCAGAAGCCTCCGTGGCAACACTAAGGAGCAGCGAGCAGAGTGGTAGGGAGCAGCAAGCAGGCAGATGGTAATGAGTAAGGGTTACCAAACTACAAGAGGGTACAGGCTGGGCTGAGGGATCCCTCACCTCCAATGCATGAATTTTGTGCACCGGCCTCTAGTTTCAATATAACCACTAGCCCTTCTAATACTTATTTTCCTCTAGGACAGCTATGCATCTTTGTGATGTTGGCATCACTTTTAGTAATGTGTCTGTGCCTGGTCAAGGAAATATAAGTAAAAGTGATGGTTATCACTTCTGAGAAATGTGTTGTTTGAATGAGATCTCCTGGTTTCTATGTCTCCTCTGTCTTCTCTGTGAGACTGGAAATGTCTCATCAGCTAGGGAAGGTCCTGGGTTAAAGAAGTTGTGAAGCAAATCTATACTTAACCAATAATAGATACATCAAGGAGTTACTTATTAAGAGATGGCTACAAACATCCAGGGAGAACAAGTGCAAGTGAGAGCCTGAAGTAAAGCAATGATAATTGTGGGTAAAATAAATGATAAAATGATGCCTTAATATTATTTAGGCAGTCAAGTTTATGGCACTTGTTGATTCATTAGAAGTAGATGACAATGCTTGAGTTATGGCCCAGATTACATCATATGTTAAATTTCCACAGCCTGTGGGTGAATTTTTCTTTTTTTTTTATTGTCTATCTAGCTCTCCTTGGCCAACATTGTGATCTTACAATGGCATAATTTTGATGATATCATTCCTTTTCTAAACAGTCTTCCATGGTTTCCCCTTGCTATATAACTAAATTCTATTTCCTTAGCCTTAATTACCTCTAATTATTTATAATATTCATTTTCTACTTTTCAGGGAATCCCTTCCTTAAAGAAACCTTACTCATTTTATTGCCCCCCCCAACCAAAATGATTTTTAATTTCTAGTTAGGTGCTTTGTCCTAGTCAGCATGTTTGTTTGTTTTAGCACTTACTTTCTTAACTCTAATTATGTTAATTCTTCTTATGTGATTTAATCAGGGTAGACTAGGTTAGAGGACCCCAAAACTTCAGTGGCTTGCAAATCAAAACTTTATTTTCTTCTTAAGCTACATTTTCATCTTGGGACAGCTAAGACTCCAGTGTTCTCATTCAACAATCTAACTGAGAATAAAGCCTCTGTATGAAGTGGGAATAAATTTATATTTGTTCTTCAATATTCTGTGTGGAAATAATAAAGCTATCTTTCTTTCCTATCAAAGCAGGTCATATACCAAGACTAAAGAGGAGAGGTATATTTCTACCCCCCAGGGTGGAAAAGCAAAATTCCGTAAAAGACACACATCAATATAATTTACCACATCACTTTCAATCTATTTCAAATTCTGCTGTCTTCATTAATCTAAATCTTCCCACCTCGTCTTCAAATGCTATTTCTTTCAGAACTCTTGTCATTTGTACTAATTACATAACGCATCTTGTAGACAGTGGTTGACAGATATTTCTTCAAGTGGCAGATATTAAACATTTTAGGCTTCAGGTCATAGATCCCTGTGGCAATTACTCACTCCTGCAATTGTGGTGCACAAGCAGTCATAGAAAATACGAAAAGGTTGTGACTGTTACAATAAAACTTTTCTTACAAAAGTAGGTGCTGGTTTGTAACAGTAGTTTGCAAATCCCTTTCTTAAAGCAATGGCTCTAAAACATGTGTGCATTGGGGTCATCTAACAGATTTCTGGGTAGCACCTTAGAATTTCTCATCCAACAGGAATGAGGAGGGTCTTAATAATTTGCCTTTTTAATAAGTACCCATGTGATGCCATTGCTAGTGGTCTACCATTCACTAATGAAACAGAGACAGTGTTCTGTATTCAATGACTTGTTATTTGTGAATTCAAATAAATAAATACACTTTATTTTACAATTAAGACATAGATATGGGTCCTGGCCCGGTAGCTCAGTTGGTTAGATTCTATCTGATAGGGGCTTAATCACAAGGAACAACAACAGCCTATAATTATTGGAATCAAGAGTCTAGGTCAGTGGTTGGCAAACTCACTAGTCAACAGAGCGGCAAACCATGGCTCTCGAGCCGCATGTGGCTCACGAGCTGCAGTTTTGTCGACCACTGGGTTGGAGCATTGTCTCTATAATCCAAGGTTTCGGGTTCCGTTCCCTAACAGGGCACATACTAGAATCAACTGATGAATGCATAAATAAGTGGATCAACAAATAGATCCCTTCTCCTCTCTCTCTAAAAGTGATCAATAAAATTTTTTAGAAAGCAATAGATAATGTTTATATGTCCCATTTCATTAGCATATTCCTTTCTTCACAAAAGCCAGCTGGCTACACTCTGCCAGAGAAAAGTGCTAAATAAAATTTTATTGGCTACAAGAGTGAGTTATAATAAACTGAGTGCTTCCTTTTTTTATATATATAGTGACAAGCATACAGTGCTGTAAATATTGCACATTTCTATGCCTCTGTCACATGATGGACAGGTAACAAAATTGTTTTGTTTGTAAAGTGTCCCCAAGCTATTTCAACTTGTCAGGACACACAAAGCTTGGCTAAATGCACCCATCCATTTGTATTATTTCAGGGGAACAAAAAGATTTTACAAAGACATGTTAATTTTATTCAACAGTGACATTGGGGGAAAAAAACAACATTTTTATTTGTGCAGTGGTTCAAGCTACCAATCCTCCTTTTCTTTCTCCATATTTTAACCGGCATAGAGATTCTGAACTCAAGATTTCTGACATACATTAAATGATTATCCCAAATAGGGCTGCATTCTTCACACATAAATGATAAAGTGACTTAGATTCTTGGAGAGAAGACAAATGAATCCCGACGCACTCAAGTACATTTTTATTCGTTAGTAAAACTGTTGGAGGAGATCACGGAGCGCCTGATCGCTAGTGGACCGGAGCAGGGCGAGGGCCATCACAGGCTCCTCACACATCCCCGGAGCGTGGATTCTGCCCACCGCTGGGCAGTGGGAGCCTTTGGCAAGTTAGCCCTCTGGAACATGAAAGGTGCTTGTGGTGAGGTCAGCAGGACTGTGTCTGAACGCAAGTGACACCTCTATTTAAACGCTCAGTGTTCTCCTGAGCAGGTGTGCAAGCGTCCGAACAGGCTGGCTTGTTGTGAATTCTCTGGCTTTTTAAACCTGCCATCTACCAGTCAGAAGCGCAGCCTCTTAGGGCTCCCTGTGCCCTCCCTGTACAGCAGCGGTTCTCAACCTGTGGGTCGCGACCCCTTTGGGGGTCGAAAGACCCTTTCACAGGGGTCGCCTAAGACTATTGGAAAACACCTATTTCCCATGGTCTTGGGAACCAACACACCGCTCCTCGGTGTAGCAAAGTGTAGCCATGTAGTTTACTGTTGTCCTATGAAGACTGTTACCCATGCTACACCACGATTCAAGACACAATTTCCTTTATTTGTAATTAGGAATAAATATTTCACAATATATAATTACATATTGTTTTTGTGATTAATCCCTATGCTTTAATTATGTTCCATTTGTAACCATGAAAATACATCCTGCCTATCAGATATTTACATTACAGTTCATGACAGTAGCCAAATTACAGTTATGAAGTAGCAACGGAAATAATTTTATGGTTGGGGGTCACCACCACATGAGGAGCTGTCTTAAAGGTTGAGAACCCCTGCTGTACAGAAAGCTAAAGAAAGATCACCCAGGGATAAAGCGGGCACTGCAGTGGTGCGATGTTGGCCAAAGCAGTATTGTTGTTTTCAATAGCATCAGTCTTCATCAGAAGATTAAAAAAAAAAAAATCATGATGCCATCCTATTAAGTTGCAGAGAATCCCTAACCAAACCCCCTACCACTAAATAAGACATGTCATGTTAATTAAAAAAAAAAAAGAAGAAGAAGAATCTTGCTCTATAGTCACATACCCCAAACTAACCAAACTAGATGCATCTGCCTGGTCTGAACCCTCGTTCCTCACAGAATCTGGACCAAGTTCCCTGGGCACAGACACGGGGACGCAGAACACGCCTGGAGAAGGTTTGTGGCTCGCTTAGCACCCGATTCCATGCTGGTGCAAAATCTGGAGAAGCAGACGCCTTCCTTCCTGGTCACAGGGGCTGGATTCCTGGCGGCGGGAGGACAGGGAAACCCAGCCTCCCTGGCTGCGGGGCTGAGAGTTCTCCGGGTTTTAACAGTTTTAACAGGTCCGCACCTGCAGCCCCGCACCTTGGCCCGCGCCCCCGGCGCCTGCAGGGAGAGCTCTGCCATGCACACCCCCAGACAATGCACGCGAGCGGGGGGACGCGCCAGCCAGACAGCTCTCAGCCCCAGGATCCCAGCACTTTCCCACAACTCGGCGGCGCGCCGAGGTTTGTTTTGGGGTGTGAGGGCGGGGAGAGGACGGGCCGGGAGCCCGGCCCCCATTGGCTGGCCGCTCGCCGCCGCAGCGTGCGGGAGCCGCGGGGAGAGCCTCCGGGAGCCGCGGGCGAACGTGGAGGCAGCGCCCCCGCGGGGTCCAGGCGCTGCTGAGGAGGAGGCTGCCGCTTCTCCTTCTTCTTCTTCTTCTTCTTCCAGCCAGAAAGTGGGGTGCACGCGCCGCCCCGCCGGGAGACGCTTCGGGGAAGGCGAGGGAACCCAGGGCCAGGCAGTGGGTCGCTCCCGCGGCTGAAAAGGGAAACAGACAGAGAGACGGAGGCGGAGAGGGACGAGGGTCTCACCTTGGGTGCCACGCGGGGCTGCTGCCTCTCCTCCTGCTGCTGCTGCTGCTGCTGCTGCTGCCGCCGCCGGGGCCGCGCAGTCCGCCCGCAGGTAAGGCTTCCTGCCTCCCGCGCTGGGGCTGGCGCATCGCGGGGGGTCGCTTCGGGGTACGCGCACCCACAGGCATGCATGGGGAAGGCGAGTGGTGCCTGGCGTCCTCCGAAGCCCGGCGAGGCTGCACCCAGATGGGGCGCCTGGGATTCGGAGCCGGTGCCCGGTGGGTGGGTTGTGCTTGGGGAAAAACTTCCCTAAGTTCTAAACAAGTCAGCCTCTGGGCTGCCCAGCCAGAGGGGCTCCATTCCAAGGGCAGGGGAGGGAAGATTTTAGCCGCCAAGCTGCATTAGAGGTAGCCTGGCTCAGTTTTCGAAGGAAAATCATTAGGGATGCTAGGTTATTTTCCAAACGGCTGGATTGCCTTTTTTTTTTTTTTTTTGCTTTTTTTTTTCCCCCGGCAAAATGTGTAATGCTTTGTTTTTGTTAAACAGCTACTTCTGTCAATACCTCTTTCTGCCGGTTCTTGCTAAAATGCAGAACCCCTTGAAATACAAAATGTACTTCTTCTCCGTGTACATTTTACAACATCACCCTTCATTATATATATCACACACACACAACTAGGAAAGAGTTTAAAGGTTTGAATAGCTAGTCTTTCAGTATACAGCTCCCTCACTTTGCTACTACAAAACTAATTTGGGAGAAGTGGAAGAGAAAGAGAAATAACCGGAGTCCTGTGGGTTATATAATATGCATTTCAAAATGATCTTAAGGGTATTCAGCCTTTGGGGGTACGTTGGAAAAGTAAGATCTGTGTGCACGATGGAACATGCCAGCAAGCCATTGTTCGAGGAGACTTTCAGCATTTTGTAAATATTTTTTTTCTCCTAAAACAGAATTATGTCTTGCTTTCTACATGGAAACACAGGGACTTCAGAATCTCTGTAGTTGACAGTGCTTGGTGTCACTCACAGACGTCTTTCTCTGTACTCTCTGGAGAGGGGACTGACATACTTTTGGCAGGTTCTGTGACCATGTCATGCTTCTCCGTTTCTCCCCACGTATTTGGAAGCTCCTCCACCCCCTCCTCCCCCCCCCCCCCCCCCCCCCCCCCCCCCCCCCCGGCGGGGGGGCGCATTTAAATAGAGTAGGTTCTGAAAACGTGTTTACAGTTTTAAATTACCCTCTACATGGCCAAAACATGATAATCCAACCATGCCAAGCAGGTATTAGTTTGCTTAATCTTTTCAGCACACCTGATCAGCTTTAAGATTTATAAAATGATAATCCAGATACACACACAGCTGGGTATATTGAACCTCATCATCCAATGGCATTGTTTATTCATTAAATGATCCTAAGCAATTTGAGAATCAGTTTATATATGTTTATTATCATTTCTAGAAAGGAGTTTAACTGAATAGGTTTATATTATATCCCCCCACCACTCACTCACTATGATTTAAGCTGAAGATCTCTTCAGAATTGAAATGCAGTGGGTACTAGTCCTGAGCCATATGCAGGTGCTTTACAAATTGTTCTGGAATGCTCAAGAGCATAGCTACACACAAAGTACGAGCTTCCACTTTGCTAATGTAAACGGCACATAGGCTTGTTCAGTAACAAGATTGAGTGGCTGTGCTCCACTTGCTATAGAAACTGCTGGAATAAAACAGAATGTTTCATATTCACTGGGAAATCCAATTCTAAGAGGTATTTTCCCCTTACTAATAGTTTTTTTTTACCTTGAAGACTGACATCCAAGTTTAATCCTGCCAATGCTAAGCCCCTTCCCCATAAAAGCATAAACCTCATTTTCTTTTCTATTGTGTTCAGCAAATCTCCTATTGCTGGATTCTTAACTTCTACTGCTGTGTACCGTTTTTGATCAGTAGGGGGAAGTTTTCAGGCCAGGAATAATTTTTTTCCTATTGAACCTCATTCCATCCACTGATCTGCTTACTGAGGTGATCATTTTAGATAATCCCCACAAAAAGAATTATTATGGGAGGGGAGATGCCATTTGTTCTACATGTGGTAGGATACATATTATGTTCCCATCATGAGAAAACTAGGGCTTAGTTTATGGTGAAAATAAAATCCCTGTTAGTGAGTCACGTGACATACTTCCACCTCAATCTGACTGCATTCTTTAAGGATGGAGCACAATACAGCTGTCCTTAGACAGAGCATCTTTTGCATCTGGTATTTTTGCAAAATGTATAAAATGTAATAGTGTGTGACAATGGTTGAAATCAATCAACTTTCATTTAGTGTTTGATGAGAATTTCTGTCACTTTTACATTTCAAAATACCCTGTGATGAACATCAAATCACTCTTGTTAATAAAATGGAACTTGGAATAGTCTGATTGTACTGTTTTTAAATAAAATGTGAACTGTTACTGTGTTTGCACACCTCTGTCATTCACATGTCATACCATTAACTCTATCTAATAATTTTAATAGAAGATGCATAGGGCAATGGTTCTCTTCAGAAGTGAGCCATGTTTTTATGTGAAAACTAGTGGCCCGGTGCAAGAAATTCATATACATTAAAATGATTAATTAGAGGAAATAATTTAATATTGCTATTTGCCCTTTCTCCATAATAGAAGTGTCAAAGATGAAAGGAAATTAGTAAAATGTATATGAAAACCTTCCTCCTGTCAGAGTCTGGGGCTCACCACAGGACCCAGAGTCAAGTCACCGGTCACCCACATGCATCTCAAAATTGCGTGAGACCCAGACCCAGCCGGCCCCCGCTCCCACTGAGCTAGTTCCAGACCTGGCTAGTCCCTCCCTTGTCAAGCCCTGCTGGGCAGGGGACATAGCCTCAGGTCCCCTGGCCAGGCATCAGGGTGGGGGGTGTGGCCTGAGGTCCCCCAGCCCAGACCAAGGTGGGGGGCATGCCTTGAGTTCCTCTGTCAAGTCTTCTAGGTTGGAGGTATGGCCTGAGGTCCTCAGTCAAGCCCCATCAGGCAGGAGGTGGGGGTTGTGGGGGCAGACTGAGTTCCCCTGACCCAGTACTGGGAGTGCACCTTGAGGTCCCTCGTCAAGCCCCGACAGGCAGGGGGGTGCAGCCTCAGGTCCTCTGGCCTGGTGCTGGGGCAGAGGGTGTGGCCTGAGGTCCCCTGTCAAGCCTCACTTGGTGGGGGGGCATGGCCTGAAGTCTCCTGGCCTGGTGCTGGGGCAGGGGGAGCAGCCTGAGGTCCTCTAGCCCAGCACCAGAATGGGAAGTGCACCTTGAGGTCCCCCATCAAGCCCTACTGGGCAGGGGGAGTGGCCTCAGGTCCCCTGGCCTGGCAACGGGTTGGGGATAATGGCCTGAGATCCCCCAGCTGGGTGCTAAGGCAGGAGGCATGGCCTGAGGTCCCCTGTCAAGCCCTGCCAGGCAGGGGGTGCAGTCTGAGGTCCCCAGCCTGATGCTGGGGGTGGGGGTGGGTATGCATCCTAGGTTCCCCTGACCCTGCACTGGGGGTGCACCTTGGGGTCCCCTGTCAAGCCCTGTTGGATGGCGGGGGCACAGTCTGAGGTCCCCTGTCAATCCTAGCCTGGCAGAGAGGTGCAGCCTCAGGTCCCCTGGCCTGGTGCTGGGTGGGGGGTGTGGTCTGAGGTCCCCAGCCTGGCACTGGGGTGGGGGGCAGTAGCCTGAGTTCCCCTAGTCCAGCACCAGGACAGGAAGCACACCTTGAGGTCCTCCGTCAAGCTCCGCTGGGCATGGAGCATGGCCTCAGGTCCTCTGGCCTCGTGCTGGTGTAGGGAGCATGGCTGAGGTCCCCTGACCTGGTGCCGGGGTGGGCAGCATGGCTGAGGTCTCCCAGCCAGACGCCAGGGTGGACAGCAGGGCCTGATTTCCCCTGACAAGACCTGCCAGGTGGGGGATGTGGCCTGAGGTCCCCTTCCAAGCTCTATGGGGTCAGGGGAGGGCTTAGCCTCAGGTCCCTGCTGATTGCTCGTTAAGGCTCCTTATCGGAACTTGGCTTCTGCTGTGTGTGCAGCCATCTTTGTGATGGAGTGATAATCAATTAGCATATTCCCTCTTTATTAGATAGGATATAAAATCTAAGGACTTGTGTAATAAAATGAGTTACTAGCCCTAGCTGGTTTGCCTCAGTGAATGACGCTTTGGCCTGCAGACTGAAGGGCCCTGGGTTCGATTCCGGTCAAGGGCACATGCCCAGGTTGTGGGCTCGATCCCAGTAGGGGGCATGCAGGAGACAGCCAATCAATGATTCTTTCTCATCATTGATATTTCTATCTTTCCCTCTCCCTTCCTCTCTGAAATCAATAAGTATATATTTTTAAAAAATCACTTTATAAAGAAAACATTTTATAGTAGACTGGGTCATAAACATCTTCATAGTTTCAAAGGAAAAGTGTGATTACAGAGTTTCATTTAAAGTAATTCATTCACTTAGTCTTTTAACAAATTAAAGCTCTTTTTATAGTAATTATGTCCTGTGTTACTATGTCAGTAGCCACATCAATAGATATTTTGCTTATAATGTGACACCAATTCAAGATTCTATTTCTATTAAACTATAGGTGGAAATTATTGTACCTTTCCTGTTTAACAAAGATTGTGTTTTATTTTTTATGAATAGGCTCAATTTATATCAATAAAATAAACTTAATCATTAGATAAGGGGAAATTAAGATTTTATTGGGAACTTTTACTAATACATGATAATTGAACAATTTAAAGCATTATAATACTTGTCTTTAAGGTAATTGCTTCTTTTTCTGTATTACTACATTAAAAGGCTGATACATTATCACCAAATGTTAAAGAAAAATTTTATGTGCATGTGAATATGAATAATGCCACCTGTGTCGAATATCAAATAGTGGTTATTCAAAGTTATTTTTAAACATTAGTTAGTTGAGATAACTAATAATATAGTATAAACAGTTTTTGGATAAGACTAATAGAAAGTCATGACTATTGAAAAGTCATGATGAAGTTGACATAATGTTATTCTACTTTTTGTGAGATACTGGATAAATAGTATAATAATCCATTTATTCAATTATTAATTAAAAATTTAATAAGCACCTGCTAAGCAATGGAAAACAGGGTCTATGTTGTCTATTTTTATAAATATAGATCCATTTAGGTTTGTATCTCTTTATATTGGCCCAGTGCATGCATTCATGCATAGATGGGGGTCCCCAGGGTGGTGGGAGGGGGCTGGGATGCTATCTGCCCTCCAGGCAGGGGGAGGGATGCCCTTGCTGGCCTGGGCTCCAGAGCTGTCCAGCTGACATTTGCACTAGTTGTTGAGAGCCACCTGGTGGCTGCTTTTATATTATTTATTTCCTTGAGGAGCTTCTAGGGAGGGGAAGTGGCCATGGTGCTGGCGGCTGACTTCCAGGAGGCCATTATGCAGGGCGGTGCTGGTCCGTTGGTGCCTGACCCCTTCTTTGGAGATTGGACCGGCTGGACTACTGAGGGAGTGAGTGGCTGCCGCCGGGCTGGTGGGCCTCTGGCATGGGTTGGTCAGCTGAGTGGCACCCCTGCTGTGGGAGCACACTGATCACCAGGGGGCAGCTCCTATGTTAAGAGTCTACCCCCTGGTGGTCAGTGTATGTCATAGTGACTGCTCCTTCTGGTCATTCTGCCACTTTGGCTTTTATAAATATAGATAGATAGTTCATGGTACTAAGGGATAAGTTAACTTGCTTTAGTTATTTTTTTTTCATTAAGGTTTACAGATTTCTTTCATATCCTTTGTTCTGTGACTATCTAAACCATTATGCTATAAATGTATTTAAACTACCTTGATATGAGGGGTGTGGCATTTAAACAATGTAAAATTCTTTGTGAAATATGTGCATCACACACATGTATGTGTGAAGATTCTAATGAGAGAAGGTGAGGCCCCGATTTGTGCACAGATACTCATTAGGAAAATTCAAGACTTACATATAAACTCCTAAATCAAATGGCTGAGTGATGTAAACTTAGTGCCAGGTACCAAAGAAGTAGTTACCCATCAGGGAATAGTAGTATGCTATTTATAAGTATGGTTGATCATAACATCTCAAGGGTGCCATATAATGAATGGGTTCCAGAACTTGTATTTGCTGGAAAATTGTTATAACACACACACACACAATGTTTTTCTCTATGGAAAGATAAGTCCCGACTCATTGTCTGCACTAAAATATGGAAAGATAAAAACTTGTGGGGCAGACAATGTTTTGAATCCAAATTTTGAGAACTATTTTTATTTCTTGTTTTCTTTTCCTTTGATTTAGTATATTTTATTGCATGGAGAACATGCACTATTTGTAAAGAGCTGGCCCACTGGAGTAGATGAAAACATTTGGTGGCCAGAAATTTATGAGTTAGAATTCATTCATTTGGAATGTAACTGGTCCTCCAGTCATTTATTTAAAAAAAATTGCAAGTCGTTTTCAATAGAAAGAAATAGAAGTTACTGATAAGTTTAAAGAATTAGTGAAATTTAGATTATGATGAAACTTTTACCACCATATTTCAAAAGCTTTAGAGATCAAGCAAAGAGAAGAATAGGATGGAACTAATGAGAGAGAGAGAGAGCAGAGTTAAGGGAAGTTTTGGGGATTGATTTGTTTCTTTTTATTGATTTCAGAGAGAAAGGGATGAGGGAAAGAGAGAACAAAAAACATCAATGATGAGAGAGAATCATTGATAGGCTGCCTCCTGCATATCTCACACTGGGAACTGAGTCCACAACGTGGGTATGTGCCTTGACTGCGAATGGAACCGTGACCTCCTGTTTCATAGGTCAAAACTCAACCATTGAGCAACACTGGTTGGGCGGCTTATTTTTCTTTTTAAAATAAGCTTGAGCATGGGAATAGATGAGATGCAAGTAATTAGAAAGAGAAAGGAAAATAAATGATAACTAAGATGTTAAATTGTTAGAGAAGGTCATTAAAAGGATGCAACTGCTGGTTGACCCTTGAGCTGCATCCGAGCTGTCATGGCTCCCTAGGAGGTCTGTTCCTCTCATCATTCCAACACTGGTTGCTGTTTCAAGTACACAGTCTTGAGAGAGCAGTTTGTTTTTGAGACCATATGTATTGAATATGCGATTGAACCCTGTTAAGGGATCTATAAAAACTTATAAGGTTCTGATAGGTGGATGTCAATATCTACTCATCGGGCAGCTGCTCTAGACAGCCTGGAGTGGCCAGCCTCTTTCTTCATCACTCCCTGCTTTCTGTGTACAAGCCGCTTTCAGATTTTACCTGGGAAGCTCTCAAATTTGCAAACTAACATAGAGAAGATGAAATTTATCTAGCACAGAGGTGGAAGATACAATTAGATGGCATTAATTTTAATAATGCAACTGAAATAGTATTAATAACAAAATATCAAATAATTTTAGCTGACATTTCAACATCGATTAAAATATCTTGAATGTCAAAAAGAACTGTTAGTAAATAACCAGAATGTGATGCTAATTAATTTATACCAAGTAATGCTTTTATGTGTAATTGAAAGAGATCCAAGTGCTTGGTAAATGTTGAGAAGTAAAGAAAAATGAGCATAATAGACTCTGCCCATGAAAAATAATGTTGTGGTGCTATCATTAACACTAAATGGTGTGATGCTTTTAAAACTATCTATGAGGAGAAACTTTAGAAATACTTGAGGAAACAAGCAACTAACAATATATTCAAAACAAAACGTCCTCCTCCAACGTTGTGTGTCATTATTTGTTTCCATGAAGTTTAACCAGTACTGCAAGAGATGTGATTTTAGGCATACTCAACAGTGAGGTTTTTACTGTTATTCCCTAGTTACTAGCAACAAGATAGAAGTGAAAAGTAAGCTCTTGTCAGAGTTTTTGGTATATCTGTACTTAGCAAGAGTGGGAAGCCCAGGATAACTTTCTGAAGTACCGAGTGTCTCACAGGTAGACAGACATCTAGTTATCTTAATCAGTATACACTATTTGTACTAACTTGAAATTATGACTAGAAGATGGACACCACTATTAGATCCTAAAATAGAAGTGAGTTCCAGTATGTATTAAAATTCTATCAGAATTAGAGTTGTGTCAAGTAATCAGGCAAATACAGCAAATTTCTGTATATACCAAACATAAATAATACACATTTAAAATTTTTTTGAAAATATATTTTATTGACTTTTTACAGAGAGGAAGGCAGAGGGATAGTTAGGAACATCGATGAGAGAGAAACATCCATCAGTTGCCTCCTGCACACCTCCTACTGGGGATGTGTTCACAACCAAGGTATGTGCCCTTGACCAGAATCAAATCTGGATCCCTTCAGTCTGCAGACTGATGCTCTACCCACTGAACCACCCCGGTTTTGGCAATAATATACATTTTTAACAACAGTATTAAAATATATTTATTCTATAATACATTGATAATACATACTCAATATTTTGCATGTTTATTGAACAATTAAGTTTATGTGTCTGTGGTTATATGGCAGCATTGGTGAGGGAAACAATGGTATAAATGAAAATATATGGCATGTGATCTTCCCCAGTCCTAAAATTTAAACACACCTCTAGATAATGACATTGTTAAATGCTGGTTACATTTGACAAAAAAAATAAGTCACACATCTTCAAAAACACAATTATGTCACAAAGGTATAGGCCTATCTCGTAGAGTTTTGGCTGGATTGTAAAATATGCCATTTTTTTAAAGGAAACTTGGCAGTACACAATCCAACAGTTTCAATACTTAGATTATTTTCTGCAGTAATACACTTGGCACTGTTTTCTGACATTATTCTTCTCTCAATGACTTCAGTTTCTCATTCTCCTTTGCTGAGTTCTCCCATGTCAGAACTATAAATAGAAACAGGGTATCCCAGGATGCAGTCCTACTCACCTCTCAACTTAGAAACTTCTGAAGAGATAGCCGAAGTCACTTGCAGGGGTTTAAATGTCATGTGAATGTGTCTTTCCAAATCTTTGTCTTCAATCCCTGTGCTGAGTATCAGACTCCAGTATCAGAACGGCTACCGAGTACGTATTTCCACTTGCACCTCAGTATTTTCTTGCTCAAGTTGCCAGAACAAAATGCTCTCTATTGAGTGTCTTAAACAACAGGCATTAATTTTCTTACAATTCTGAAGGTGCAGAAGTCCAAGATTAAGGTTATGGCTGAGTTGATTTGGTTTCTCAAGAGAACATTCTTGCTGGCTTGTAGACAACATCTTCTCACTGTGTACTCTTACGCCTTGTTCTTAGTGCTTATGCAGAGAGAGAGGAGAGAGAGAGAGAGAGTAATTGCTTTGGTGCCTCTTCTTGTAAGAGCACTAATCCCAACAGGAGAACCCCATCCTTATGACCTCATCTAGCCCTAATTACATTCCAAAGGCCCATCTCCAAATACCATCCCATTGGGGGCTAGGGATTCAACATATATGGCCTGTGAATGTTGGCACAATATAGTCCGTAGTAAGATCTACTAATCATTTTAAATACAACTTGTTCAAAAGTAAACTCTTGGTCTCTGCCCCTCCTCACCACAAGCTAAATGTATTATCTTCCTAGTCTTCCTTCAGTCAGTTATATAATTATTCATTTGACACCATAAGATTTTAGGGTCACCTCTGAGGCTTTGCTTGCCTCCCATCTCCCCACAATCAGTGTCAATACTGAGTCTACTGCTTCATAGCTCTATTGTCTAAACCAGTGGTCGGCAAACTCATTAGTCAGCAGAGTGGCAAACTGCGGCTCAGGAGCCGCATATGCCTCTCAAGCCCTGGTTTGCCCACCACTGATTTAAACATAGTATCTTTAATCAAATCACTTCTTACTTCCACCATAGCTACCTTTGTTCTAACCACTGTTGTTAGTCTCCAAAATTGTCTTTTTTTTTCTACTTTTATACACTCCCACCCTTAATTCAGTGCCACAGTAGCCAGATATAAATACTCCAATATCAGCAAAGTACTTTCCATGGCTTAAAGCCAGCATCTGGCCTAACCCCTCCATTTCCCTTCTCCACATGCCCTGAGTAATTATCTTTACTTTGACACATATTTATTTTTTTTTCTAAATAGGACCTACTTCCTACTGTCTTCCAACATAAAATGCAAATCTTGTGAGGAAAGCCCTACTATAATGCCCGGCACATGGGAGTCCTCAATAAGTGCTTGGTGAATGAATAAATGAATGAATAAAAGGTTGAATATGAGCACATATTTACCTAAACATACAATGCATATAAGAGGGGTTTGATGATACATTAAAGGAAGTTATCTTTAGAGAGGAGAGAGAGGCATATTTGTGAATTATATGCCTTTCTAATGTAATATCTTCATGCATATAACTTGGCCTATAAATGTAATAATCATTAATTGGCCAAGCTTTTGTATTAGTATTTGATATTGAGACAGGGTTCTCCTGTTAAAAATGATTACAGGAATAAAATGAATAAAATGTGTTAGCCTACAAAAAAAAAGTGTTTTTTTTAAAGTTTGGGCAGAATAATTTGCCTCAGTGCTTGCGATCTTTTCAACTCAAGATTCAATACTATCTCACTGTGTATAATGTCCCCCTTCCCCATGGTGTCTACAATTAAAATAAAGCTCTCAGGATACACTGAAAAGGGATAGAAATCCTTTAAAGATTTGTCTTAATTGGCTCTGAGATTCAGTTTTGTTATCTGAAGGCAACAGAGGAGAATCCATATTAACACCTGGACTCCTGTCTGTGCAGAGTCCAGAGCTCCTGAAGTAACAATTAAATGGCTTAATCTTAAAACCCTCCAAGGTTTAATTCAGTAGCTCTCTACAGAAGGGCACTGCTAATTCTTCCTGAATTGCTGCTGCTGCTAACTGCACTGCCTTAATTTGAACAGTATTCAAAATTCCATTCTCTCTAATGGAGTTAATTGCATTATGAAAGTCAGCTTAGAATGGGAACTTATTTCCTCTTGTGCAGTATGTCTCTACAGAGTCCTTTCTTTCCCTTTCAATTTGACACATGCACACATTTGTGCAGAATAATGTCACAAATGCAGCGTGCTCTATTTAAAACGAGTTTCAAAGAATATTCTTTAAAATATTTATACACACACCAAAGCAATTTAGCTATCCAAAGTGCCTACAATTTTGTACATGCTCAGGCCCTCTGATCTAATAGACTCTAAGTCCTTGGAACATTAACAAATCTGTGAGCTTTTAAATCGCTGTGACCTATTCATTTAGAGGGTTACTTCAATAAAGAGAAGGCTCACTTAGGTTAATGATGGATCATGGGGCTATTTGATTTGCAGTGAACTAAGTTGCCTATTATCTCTTAACATTCATATGAGTCATGTTATCACATCCAAAGCATGAGTCAGGCCCCTTCCCATGTGCCTATAGATTTCCACGTAATTACAAGAAATTTTAGGGTGCATGCCCATGAAGCTTTGGGGCTGAAAATGCATAGAAATTATTATTTTTTCCAAGAATATGAAATTTCAACTAAGAACCAATTTTTTTTTTCATAAGAACATTGGCTGCTTATTCAGAGTTTATCTAGGCATCTTTTTTAATAGAGGTAGACATTCTCTCTCTTTTTTTTAATTTTTCTTATTTTCTTGAGTAAGGAGAGACAACTCATTGACATGTTTTTTATAACTAAGCATCCTCAAAATTACACTTAAATTTACCATCTACTCTTATTCCTTCATATATATGTGAATATGTATATGTATATCTCATATATATATATATATATATATATATATATATATATGTAATATATATACACAAATATGCATACACAGAGAGACAAGACTGATGGACAGATCAATCCATAATTTTAAGCAATTTTACATCAACTATAAATGTCATAACAAGGAACCAAAAATCTGTTTTATAATTCCAACATGGTGATTGCTTCCTTTACATGTCTATTTTGTCATTAAATCTGCAGTCTCTTTAAAAGCATATCCTGTGTAAGACATCTTGAAAATTAAGGTGACTACTCTAAAAATATACTTTTAGTGTTTTCAAAGTATTTTTGTGATGCTCTCATATTTCATGTTTATTCCCTTGTGTCCATGTGTATGCACATACAAAAATGTTAAAATCAACTTCTGCAGTACAATCTCTACAGCTAGCTAAATGTTTCTGATAGAAAGCAATAAACTCTTTTGGCACTAATCCTTCCTAAAAATGAAATACGTCTACACTATAGAGAAAGCTATGAAATATGAATGACAGGAGGAAAACAACTTCATTTATTCTTGCCCTGTGATTTACAGTGCAGAGATGACAACCATGGGGGAGGTGAAGAATGGTAAAGTTTTCTGTGTTTGATGCTAATTTTGCAGCACTACAGAAAAAGAGAGTATTGTGCCATATTCTGGATCTCTAGTGAATTTATTTAAAGGTGGTCCATTAGTTCATGTCACCATGGAAAACTGGTAAGTTATGAGTGTTTTTGCAAATAGAGTTGAGAAAAAAATCCTAGTATTGTGGATTCACAGAGAACTACCCAGAAAAATTATTATATTTTGCTTCCAAGTCCCAAACTATTATTAATAACTTTAATACAGAGCCAAGGTATTTTCATTAATGGTTACTTAACCAATTTTTGTAAGTGCACTTAACTCTTCTATTCTTTTCTTGTCAAAGAAAGTGGTAAAAGCCTTGAAAGTGAAGAGATAAATTTAGGCTAAAAAGGTAGAGCCAAAAATCTTTTTGCAAATGCAAAAAAAAAAACAGAGGATGTACCTGCCTTTCTCTGATGGAAATTGAGGGAAAGTAACAACAGTTACAAAAATGTGTGAAGGCATTTCCTTACTTTTCCTATGGCTTATTATTAATAACTTAAAATGCACTTGCAAAATTGCATTGGGAGATTTTATAATGACAGAAATCAGTTTGAATATATATATGTATATCTATACTTATCTATCTATCTATCTATCTATCTATCATCTATCATCTATCATCTATCATCTATCATCTATCATCTTTGATAGAATTGCAGATGTCCCCCATTTTCACTCCTCCCTTTGCCCCACTTCATCCATCCTGTCCCACCCCAGGATTTTACCACATTATTGTTTGTATCCTTGAGTTATGCATATGTACATATGTGTTCTTTGGTTAATCTCTTCCTGCCCCTCTGCGCCCACCCCCTCCTGCCATCTCCCCATCTGAGATGTATCATTCTGTTCTATGCATCCATGTCTCTGGAACAATTTTATTTCTGGAACAATTTTACTTGTCAGTTTATTTTGTTCTCTAGGTTCTACATATGAATGAGATCATGTCATATTTGTCTTTCTCTAGTTGTCTTATTTTGCTTAGCATAATGACTTCTAGGTCAATTCATGCTGTTGCAAAGAGCTCCCTCTTTTTTTACAGCCACATAATATTCCATTATTTAAATGTACCACAGTTTTTTTTTTTATTCACTCATCTACTGATGGCCACTTGGGCTGTTTTTAGAGCTTAGCCATTGTAAATAATGCTTCTATGAACACGGGGGTGCATATATTCTTTTTGATTGGTATTTTGAAAATTTTTAGCATATATTCACAGAAGTGGGATTGCTGGGTCAAAGGGCAATTCCATTTTTTAATTTTTTGAGGAAACTCCATACTGTTCAGTGGCTGCAGCAGTCTGCATTCCCACCAGCAGTGTATTAGAGTTACATTTTCTCCGCATCCTCACCAACAGTTGTTTGTTGACTTATTGATGGTAGCCATTCTGGCAGGTGTGAGATGATACCTCATTATAGTTTTAATTTGCATCTCTCTGGTGATTAGTGGAGTTGAATATTTTTACAACTAATTACTAATTACAAACTATCAAGATTTCTTATAGTCTCTATTCCCTATCCTTTCTTTATTTCTCAAAATATTTTCAACTTTATCTCTGTTCTCATACTAAGAAAAGCAGGTAGCTTAACATTCCTCGTTTTATTATGGATCTAGAGGCCCGGTGCATGGATTGAAGTTAAATATTTTTAGAACTAATTACTAATTACAAAACGATCAAGACCTCTTATAATCTCTATTCCCTATCCTTTTTTTATTTCTCAAAATATTTTCAACTTTATCAGTTCTTATACTAAGAAAAGCAGAAAGCCTAACGTTCCCCATTTTATTATGGATCTAGAGGCCCAGTGCATGGATTCGTGCACCAGTGGGTCCCTCGGCCTGGCCTGAGGCTCTGAGCGGACCTCCACTCTGTTGTTGTCTGGCCTTACCCGCCAGCTCCTCGGGCTCCAGCCAGTGTCAGTGTTGATCCCGCACAGCACGAAGTAGTGCATGAAGTGGCAGGCGTGCAGGGAGGAGCCTGAGCTTGGCCTGGCACTGTTCTGTTCCTGCTCATTCTAGCCCTACTGTTCCTGTAGCCACCACTGGGGGAGGCTTGTAGCTGCACTTGCCAGCTGTCAGCCTAGCATCTGGCGATCCTGCTGTGGAAGCGCACTGACCACTAGGGACAACTCCTGCATTGAGTGTCTTCCCCTTGGTGGTCAGTGTGCATCATAGCTATTGGCTGGTTGTTCAGTCATCTGGTCATCTGGTTACTTAGGCTTTTGTATATACAAATGCTATCATTGGTTCTGGGTTGACTTTGTAATTTATCATTCTAGAGATATCTTGCTTTATTCTTGACTTATCATGGACTCATGGCCTATAATGTTAATGGCTTATTGGTTAATACTGATTTCAGGTTATTCACTTGACCTTAGCTTTGGTGTCAGCCTCCATAATCGTCAATGGCATTTCAGTACTTCCTTGTTAAAAACTCTCTATGGGCAATGTCTTTCATTGACAACCTGATATTAGATTGCATTCTCCTCCCATCTCTGAACTCTACTACCTGTCTTTATACCTATGTTCACAGAGTCATAGAATATACATTTCTCCTTATGTTGCATATAACTACTGCATAGCTATCTATGTACATGTAATAATTACAGCCATCAGCCATTTAAACTATTTTTGATATTACTTATTTAACAGTATCCATTCCAGGTGACATATTTATATTTTATCTATTTACTTATTTGCGTAGTTTCATGCATTTTAATAGCAAAGTTATTGAAACAACATAGAAGGCAGACAACATTAAAAATATGTACTTGTGCCAAAACCGGTTTGGCTCAGTGGATAGAGCATCGGTCTGCGGATTGAAAGGTCCCAGGTTCAATTCCGGTCAAGGGCATGTATGTTGGCTGTGGGCACATCCCCAGTGGGGGGGTGTGCGGGAGGCGGCTGATCGATGTCTCTCTCATCGATGTTTCTAACTCTCTATCCCTCTCTCTTCCTCTCTGTAAAAAAAACAATAAAATATATATATTAAAAAAAAAAACCACAACGTACTTGTATGTAGGAAAGCTCAGTTAGAAAAGTATAGTATATGATAAAAAAGCTACAAACATCATTTAGTTGCCAGCAATGAAAAGTTTACTTGTTTAAAAATAATCCAAATTCTGTCATGTTTACATTTTAAAATAAGCCATCTGGAGGTAATGTTTACTCCAGGTAACAACTAATGGAGTTCGGGATTCCATTACAGTACCATGAATGCTATTTTAAAGATTTTAGTTTTGTTTTCAAAGATAGCCTGTTTGGTGTTTTCATCACTTGTCATTTGATGTATTTTATCATCTAGATGATGACTGCTATTTTTTTAAATGTGTATTTTCATATTTTGCTGTAAATGTAAGTTATGCTCATGGTGAAGAAAATCAGGTATTGTCGAATGTATTAAACTCTAATCTTCATCTCCCTTTCTACTTACCCATTATCTCACTTCCCAGAGTTTCTGCTCACACCAGCAGTTTCCTATATATTCTTCCAGGAACTTTCTGCCAACTGATTAATGCATGTATATATAGAAGACTAGTGTCTGACTTCGGTTTATTTAATACGTATTTGACCCAGTTAATTTTTCTCTCCTTAACACAACTTTTTTAAACTTGATTTCCCAGATGGTCACCCATGTTGGTTTTACATCTTTCCCTCACTTGCAATTCCTTCTCAGTTTTATTTGCTGATTTCTTCTCTCCCATTAATATTGAAGCAGTTTTCTTTTCTCCTCTCTACACCCACACATGTAATGCTCTAATCCAAGTTCATAGTTTTAAATACCATCTGTTGACATTTTTCAAATATATATCTCCAGCTCAAATCTCCCCAAATCTAATCTCTACCCAACTCCTTTCTTTGGAAACTTGATAGACATCTCAAATTTACAAGTCCAAAATGAACTTTTGGTCTTCAATCACAATTATATTCTATTCTCAGATTTTACCATGTTTGTTGATAAACTTCATCCTTTTAGTAAAGCAAAAATTCTCAATCTCTCTTATATCCTCTGTTTCTCTTGCATTATGGGTGTAATCTGACAGGAAATCCTATTGACTCTCCTTCCAAAGTATGTAGAAGCTTACCAATTCTCAGCAGTTTCACTGTTTCTATCATGAGTCTAGTAGTAATAATTGCTTATCGGAATTATTGCATTAGCCTCCTAACTCATCTCATTGCTTGTAGCTCTCCAAACTTTAGCCTCAAAAGCAAGGATCATCCTTTGAAAACATATTAGATCATGCAACCCCTCTGTTCAAAACCAACTGATGGCTTCCCATTTACCTCCCAGGAAAAGCCAAGGGCTGTGATGTGCCCCCTAATTTGATTTCTAATCATCTTTTTTTTTCTTTGCCTGTTCTGCTTTCACAACTCTTCTTGCTTCTCCTAGAGAATTCCATGAAGCTTACTCCACCTTTGGTAGCCATTCTCTCTGATGGAATGCTGCTTACCAGATACCTATTTGGCTAGCTGCCGCCAAATGTCTTTGTTCAAGTCCCCCTTCTCTTTGAGCCTATCCTCAGTACTTCATTTAGTAGTGCAAATTGCACAAAACCTTCAGGCAATACAATCCTCTCTATTCAGTTCCATATTTTTACTTTTCTGTAATATGCTTATTGTTTATTTCTCCCTTTCTGGGACATCAATACTTGAACAGGGATATTTATATCTTGTGTGCTGCTATAGATCAGGAGATAAGACTAGTATCTGGAAGAGTAGTGCACAGTAAGTACTTGCTATAAATTCATAAATAAAAGAAAATATATGTGACCAAATCACTCCAGATTTCTTATATTACTTTGGTGTGTTATAACCATACATTAGCATAAACACACATACATACTTTTTGAAAAAGGAGTAAGAAAATGTAAATCATCTTATATCTATAATAATAAAAACATAATATGCTAATTAGACTGGACATCCTTCCGGATGACCTTCCAGACAAAGCCGGGGCTTTGAGGGAAGCCTATGATGGCAGTCGGGAAATGAAGGTCTAATCTTGCATGAATTTTGTGCAAGAATATATTTATAATTAATTTTGCGTCTCAAATATATTTATAAAGAGAGAAATGTGTTTGAATTTTAGGGCTGTGAAATGAAACATCTATAGTATCTACTTGGTTCTGGTTTGTTTGTGTGTGGCTATGATTTTGTGGTTTCAAATGTACTTGATGAATTGAAATCAATTTTAACTTGATTGTTTTGGGAGATTCCTTTTTCCTAACAATGGAGGGTAAACAAGGTAAAAATTACCTCTACTGGAAGCTCTTTTTGCATCTAATATTTACAGACTTTACCTTTTTAACTTTTGGGTGTTAGGCGATTTACAAACTAAGGTGAAAGTGTAAGAGTGCATGTTTATGAGCTCGTGTGTGCAAATAAGTGTCTACTTGTGTGTATGTGTGTTTTTCACACAGATTAATTATAGCAAATTGAACTTTGTAAGTTCCCAGTGGTATAAGTCAATTCAAGTGCAAACTAGATATAGAAAAATACATTTACATATGCACATCTAGAGAAAAAAAAAGTAGAGGAAAGAGGGAGTGGGACAGACAAAGAGAGGGACATTTAAATTATAAAGATTATGTCCATTTATATGAGTCAAAAATATCTTCCATTTACTCATATATTAGTATGATATTTAAACCCTGGTTTTTTTCTTTTTTTACACTGTATACAGAGAATCTAGTATACACCAGGAGAATAAAGATAAACAATAAAGAAACCAGCAAAGAAAGACCCAAACATATTTAGTAAACAGAATGATGTTAACTTAAAAAAAAACACAATTTTTTAAACTGATATGCTTACATTAAAGGCTAAAATGTGTGGTTAAAAAGAAGGAATTCTTACAATTTGCAATAACAAGGATAGAACTGGAGAACATTATGCTAAGCAACATAAGCCAGTCAAAGAAAGATAAATATCACATGATCTCACTCATTTATGAAATATAATGAACAACGTAAACTGATGAACAAAAACAGATCCAGAGACAGAGAAGCATCCATCAGACCATCAAACCTCAGAGGGAAGGTGGGGGATGGTGGGAGTAATGGGGAGAGATCAACCAAAGGACTTGTATGCATGCATATAAAAGCCTAACCAATGGTCAGATGCCAGGGGGTGAGGGCATGAGTGTGGGAGGGTGGGGAGGGGAATGGGGAGATAAGGACACATATGTAATACCTTAATCAATATAGAAAAAAAAAAGAATCACACTAGACAGATTCAGTTTTGTACAAAAGATTTACTTCCATACGGGAAGGGTGAGAAATGGTGCTTTTTTAAAGCAAGCCTTTAATTGAGAAAAAAATCCAAACAAGTCCTGTGGGATGCAGGATGGCGAATGCAATCTAACACTAGTCTTAAAAAGCTTTAACATGATTAAACAAGCTTTTGTAAAGAAAAAGACTTTTTTTTTCTGAAATCAACATTGCTCACAACTCCAAGTGTAACAAATTAAAGAATGTGTATTTAAGCTGGGGATGTATCTGATCCCTTTATTATAAGGAAAAATATATAAAATAATAACATGGATGAAAATTTCATTAATTTTATGTTTTCTCTGCATTCATTGAAGAATAAAGGGGTTGTTTTTTTTAAAAAAAATAAAGGCTAAAATATGCATGCCATGAAATGTCTATTACCTTTGGATAAATGCCTAGTTCACATAATGGGTCTCTTTATTAAATATATATACTAATAAAATCCTAGATGGCCCTCGCACATGATGTTGCCACAAGATGGCCACCACAAGATGGCCCAGTTCAAAGAGGAGGTGGGGCGTAGCAGCCACTTCATGTGGTGAGGCCTGGGGGTCCCAGCATCTCCTCTGCCTCACGCAGAGGAGGCGGGTCTCAGAGGAGAAGGCAGGTTGCGGCAGGGGAGGCAAATTAGGGGTGATCAGGCCAGAGGGGGAGCAATTAAGTATCAACCAGGCAGGCAGGGGAGTGGTTAGAGGGTGATCAGGCTGTCAAGCAGAAGAGGTTAGGGGCAATCAGGCAGGCAGGCAGGCAGGCAGGCATGAGGTTATGAGCCAGCAGTCCTGAATTGTGAGAGGGATGTCCAACTGTCAGTGTAGGCCTTATCCTGCACATCCCCCAAGGAGTCCCAGATTAGAGAGTGCAGGCTCGGCTGAGGGACACCTCCTCCCCACCCCCCGCCCCCATGCATGAATTTCATACACTGAGCCACTAGTGTGTGTGTGTGTGTGTGTGTGTGTGTGTGTGTGATTTTATTGATGGAGAGAGAGAGCAGTTGCCTCCTGCATCTACTCTGATGGGATTGAACTCCTAACCTGGGCATGTGTCCTGACTAGGAATTGAATCTGCAATCTCTTGGTGTATGTTCCAACCAACTGAGCCATGGGACCAGGGCATGGATCTCTTTAAAAAGTATATTTTCCTAGTCCAATTATTCTTGTTACACTGAAGTTTTTTCTTGCACAAAGCACCCTTCTATAACTTCTTTTAAAGAAAAGAATAGTGCACTTTCTATGCAGACATTATTACAGTTGACCAACATCTCATCCCCTCTTTCTGAAAATTAAAATTACACAGTAAGTCTTCACTTAATGCCACCTATAGGCTCTTGGAAACTGTGACTTTAAGCCAAATGACAAAACAAAACTGATTTTCCATAGGCTAATTTATAAAAATGAGTTAAGTCCCTATGGTATATTTATGGTTATAAAAATCTCACCAAATTACTAAGTAAAGACTGCAAACATTTCAAATACTAAACTGATGAATTATGCATACAGTTAAGAAAGATAAATAGAAACGAGTAAGATCACTATCCAATCCACATTTTCTAGTTTAGGGTCTTGTGTAGCATGAACTTCTGGCAGTTCAGGGTGCAAGGTGGGACCCTACTCTGGACAGGACCCCCTTCCATTGTAGTGTGTGTGCAGGCACACACATACACACACACATTCACACTCTCTCAGACTGGGACAAGTTAGACATGATGATTCACTGGGATGTGGGAGTAAACTGGAGTCCCAGGAGGAAACCTAGGCAGACATGGGATGTGGAAACCCCTTTCACGTCCCGCGTGGTTCAGGGTTCCCATTCAGGGTTCAGGTTCTGGTGGAGTCCGCACGCAAATGAAAAGAGAGACTAGAAAAGTATTTATTTGGGAATATTGGGGGGCCAGGCAGGAGCCTTCCTCTAGTGCAGTGGTTCTCAACCTGTGGGTTGCGACCCCTTTGGGGGTCGAACAACCCTTTCACAGGGGTCGCCTAAGACTATTGGAAAACACCTATTTCCCATGGTCTTAGGAACCAACACACCGCTCCTCGGTGTAGCAAAATGTAGCAATGTAATTTACTGTTGTCATATTAAGACTGTTACCCATGCTACACCACGATTCAAGACACAATTTCATTTATTTGTAATTAGAAATAAATATTTCACAATATATAATTACATATTGTTTTTGGTGATTAATCCCTATGCTTTAATTATGTTCAATTTGTAACAATGAAAATACATCCTGCATATCAGATATTTGCATTACAGTTCATAACAGTAGCAAAATTTCAGTGATGAAGTAGCAACGGAAATAATTTGATGGTTGGGGGTCACCACCACATGAGGAGCTGTCTTAAACGGTCGCGGCATTAGGAAGGTTGAGAACCACTGCTCTAGTGAGAAGATTCTCCTGCTTTAGCCTTGCTATTCCTTTTATTGAGACTTTGGGACATACCCATGAAATTTCAATAACAAAAATACAAAAGACAGAGTTGGAGGCCTTTTCAAGCTTCATCTAACAATGCCTCAACTAAACAATGAGTAGTTAGAGCAATTAAGGTTGTTGACTAGCCTTCAGGGCTCCCACATCTTTCTATTAGAGAAACAGTGTTCGGTTTCAGCAATTGGAGAATTGCCAACTCCACATAGACAGTTGCCCTGCCAGGAACTGATTTCTATTTTTTCATCAGCATGATTACAAAATGATGCTGAGTGAAATGCTTTTATTTGAGGACTCTCTGATGTTTCAGCAACATTGATATTAGCTGGCCTCTGACTTAGTTTACCAAATAGAATTGGACCCACAGGGACCATGGCTTTTGTATAGAAGTTAATTTCTGGGTTTTTGTCTCTTTAATCTTCCTTTTACTGTCATGCCAACCAGCAAATATGGAAGCATGGATTGATGGAAATGCACAAATGAGCCACTACATTAAGGTAGCTGACCTGGAGACTTGCCCAGATTCACAGTTGACTGTCAGAGTGAGAAATATATATTTATAGAGTGAAGGAAGGTGGGGCTAACTGTTAATCAAAGATCCTATAGTAAATACCAATGCAATCCCCTTGCCAGAAATAGGTTACTGGTAAAATAACGCCATTAAAACTTGTTAGATTCACAGAGAGATAATGCCATCTAATAAATGATCGCTGAATGAACACTTCTAATTAGCAAGATTAATTTCCTTGATCTAACCCCACTGCAAAGAACAAATGAATTTCTTAACTCCTAACATAGGAAGAATATTCCAATAATATTTCACTCCCCAAGTAAACAGTGCAATATATTTGAAATTATTAATGTATTTCATAACACTGTTTCCATCTGTAATTGTTTTTAGGACATTCTAGCTTTTAATAATTTATAAATCTATTAATCACTTTATTATTTTCCATTTCCAAAATATATTCTACATTCAAGAACTAGAAAATATAACAGGCCTAAGAATTTTGGTGCTGAAAAAGGCAAAAATTAAACATTTTCCATGTGATTAGAATATGGGTAGGAGCATAGAAATAATAATTATATCATAATTAGATTCACATTGAGTGTTCCTCTAAAATAGTTGTGCATTTTAACAGAGAACTAACAAATTCTTGCAAGAGAAATCTTAAAATTCCTTTCATTGCAGTATTTTGCTAAATAGAAATGCAAATTTTATTGCAAGATTGTGCGGCTCTTTATTTTATGGCCACATTTAATGCTTTTTCATTTACTGATGCCAAGCTTATATTCCACAGTCATTCTTCCCTCCCTCCCTCACTCCCTTCCCTTTTTCTCTCTCTCTCCCTTTCTGCCTTCCTTCTAGATTTTTCTTTTGAAATAAAGTGCTTTAAATTTCCACAATAAAGATAACACATTTTCTTTCTATCATAAGATTGTTATCTCAGTTAAACTTGTTTCCTTTAAGACACCTTTCCATACAGTGAACAATGCTATCTTTTAAGGAGTATGATACCTTCATCTCTTATTAAAAATTCCATCTAATTTTTAAATTATGTTTAAAATCACTTGTCCCTATCTATTTACATTCTTTTAGCATATCTTTTAGTCATACTTATATGTCAACTGTATTGTTTTATTCACATAATAACTTAATATTTTTTTTCTTATCTAATCAGTCCTTATTTATTAAGCACATACTACAGTATTTCTCAGTCACTCTTTCTACACTGGAAATAAAATGATGAACAAAGCTGGCCAATGTGGTTCGGTGATGGAGCATCACCACTTGAACCAAGAAGTCACTGGTTTCATTCCCAGTCAGGACACAAGCCTGGGTTGTGGGCTCGGTCCCCACTAGGGAACATTCAGGAGGCAGCTGTTCAATGGTCCTCTATCTCATCAAGGCTTCTATCTTGCTATCCCTCTCCCTTCCTCTCTTTCTAAAATCAATAAAAAATATTTTTAAGTGATGATGAACACGATGGAGATAATCAATCTACCATAATGCTTTTCTCTTCTTTCCCTTCCCCTTCCTTTCTCAGTATATGACAAATAGCTCATTATTTTCAAAAGTACTATGTAAATGTATGACTATATAGAATAGTTGCTAATATAAACTGATATGGTATATAGTTAAAAATAATTGTGGTTTCTTATATTACCCTCAAAATATCATAATAATTGAGTTGCCTCCTAGGATATTTGATTTACTGAGTATGAGATTTCTACAAAATGAGTATAATTTCCTTGATTCAGGGCCATGTTGAACTTTTCTTGACTTTGTATTGAAAGGAAATGAGATTGGAAAACAGCTTTAAAACTATACCTGTTTTAAAATCAGGGGGAAAGAGTACCTCATTTTTGTAATATGTATGCTCGTTACAATCAAAGTGTTTAATTACTACAAACTTAGGAGAGCTATACTTGGCAGCATTTTTGTTAGTGTTGAGGTCAAATTAATTAAGTACTTGAATTTTCTCAGTAAATATCCTGTCATTTTTTTTTTCTGATCTTCCCTATACTTATTATAAAATAGTCATTTACTTTATTCTCTCATTGTGCACTCTGAAAAATCACCATTCTGGCTTTCAAACAAAGAGGGTTAAAGAGAAAAATAAATGATCTGTTTCCCTCTTCTCTAACTGGCACAGTAGAAATGATACTGCTGTGGATCACTAAGCTGGTCCAAAACACAAGGAGGTTTAACTAATGAATGAAGAATTTTGAAAATAAAAATGCAGTAGACATAGCAATAACACTTTGTGCCCAGTTGTAGAAGGTCAAGGATGATTAACTAAAATATCTGATAGTCATGCTATCCAGCATATCTCATGGGGAAACAGTGAGTACAGAGTTAATGGAGGGTCATGTCCTTTGGTTTAAAACAAAACTAAAGGGGGTGATTGTGTGTCTCATGTGGAATAGTTGTTTTTAGTGCAAATTTACTTTCTGATGGCTCTATTTGATTAATGAAAATAGCCATCTATTACAGCATCGACTCCTTGGTCAATAAAAAAAGTAATTTTTGCAAAAGTAATGATGGGATTTCAGTGCATCATAATGTGTCTTGATTTATTCAAATGACCATTGAGACATACATTATGACTGTTACAATGAAGAAAACAATATTGGCACATTATATGCCCCTGAAAGACTGAATTATTCCCACAGAGAGCATTTCAAATACTAAAGTGTTTTTGAATAAATTAAATCTGGGGTAGTCTCATCTACTATTCCTGTATTTTTTGAAATAACATTATTTCCACATATGTACCAACTCTGACAGTTGCAAGTTCTTTTTTTAAGTATATTTTTTTACTGATTTCAAAAGGGAAAGGAGAAAGAGAGAGAGAGAGAGAGAGAGAGAGAGAGAGAGAGAGAGAGAGAGAGAGGAGAGAGAATCATTGATTGGCTACCTCCTGCACGCCCCCCCTCCCTCCTCCACACTGGGGTTTGAGCCTGCAACCAAGGTATGTGCCCTTGACCGGAATTGAACTTGAGACCCTTCAGTACACAGGCCGATGCTCTATCCATTGAGCAAAACCAGCCGGGGCAAGTTTTTGAAAATTAATTGAAACTATTGGCTATGTGGTTTGTAATAAGGCCATTGATGATAAAGTCTTTGTCCAGAAGAGGATTTGTCCTTGTTTAATATGACTTTCACATCTCCAGTCTTGCATAGTTTGCATTTTGGACCTGTTCTATTATTTCACAAAATCTTGGCTCACAGGGCGTGTTCATTAAGCCTCGACTATGTGACAAGCACTGTGCTCTATTCTGAAGAGGTTACAATGAATGCAGTTTTATCTTCGCTTTCTTTACACTGATCTCCAGTCAGAGTTCTAGCAAAGTGAATTGTGACATCCTCAGAAATTTAGACAGTATTCTGGATCTTGTTACCTTGATTCAAGGAGCTGCGTTTGTAGGTCTTGTGAGGTATTACATCTTCATTCCAGCTAAAGTTAAAAACACAAGCTGAGCCACCAGGTATCTATTTGGGCAATCATTAAAAGGCAGCTCATCCAGCCAGGCCAGTGTTGCTCAGTAGTTGAGCTTTGACCCATGAACCAGGAGGTCAGGGTTCCATCCCCAGTCAGTGCACATTCCTACTGGGGTTGCAGTCTCAATCCCCACTAAGGGGTATGCAGGAGGCAGCCAATCAGTTGTTTTCATCATTGAAGTTTCTATCACTCTCTTCCTTTCGGAAATCAATAAAAAATATTTAAAAATATATATTTAAAAAAAGGAGATCAGACAAGGGGAAAAATTAATCATCTGAAACTTAAATGAATTACTGGTGTAAAGAGATTGTGTGACAGATGTATTTTCAAGAGTAAACTTTGTATCTTGAGAATAATGTATTTGCTGATTTAAAATAGACTATCTTGGAATTAACGTAAAAAAGAAACAAACAAACTCTGAATGCTACTAAAGATATTAATCAAATATGAAAGGATTATTGTCAGAGATTTAATTAGGACACTATTGTCCTCTGAATTATCAGACCAAAAGTAACTAAGATGTTTGCTCCTTCTCATCCTCCATAATTGTCCCTGGGTGTCTTGCAAAACCACATGCTTGTCAAGAACTGAGATGAATTACATAATAAAGGAAAGAAAATGTGTTCTTTTAAATCCTGTTTTTGTAACAAATATATTTATAATATTTTGCTATGGTTTCATTTTACACTAACATAAAAAAATAATTCCTTGCTATAGCTGGTGTGTTTCAATGGAAAAAGCATTGGCCTGCTGACTGAAGGGTCCCATGTTTGATTCTGGGCAAGGGCACATGCCTGGATTGCAGGCTTAATCCCCAGTAAAAGATATGCAAGAGGCAGCTGATCAGTGATTCTCATAATTGACGACTTCCTCTTTCATCATTGATATTTCTATATCCCTCTTCCTTCCTCTTTGAAATCAATAAAATATATTAAAAATAAATAAATAAAATAAATAATTCCTCACTCTTATACACAAATTTATTTTTTCCCTTCATAGTTGTCTCCCATTGAGACTGATAAACCTTCAATTCCCACACCTCTTTGCTTATCTTACCCTAATACATGGCTTCTGATAAAAGTCATCACTCTAATAATCTTAATGAACAAGTATATGCTAAATATTGCCAAATGCACATATACAGTCCTGTTGAATTCCTTGAACTTCAGACTTTCTTGGACATGAGAATGCATCTGTGACTCCTATACTCCTATATTTACTCCCAATATTTACAGAAATATTGGCTGATATTTATAAGTGTTTACTTAATGTCAGGTAGCATACTAAGTACTTTACATATATTATCAAAATTGAATTCAATAACCCTCTGAAGTATTACATTTTCCATTTAATATACGATGACACCAAGTGTCTGAAAGAGATAAATTTAATGGCAAGGGCACAGAACTATTAAGTGGAATAGCTGAGGCTGGAAGCCAGTTGTGCCTGATGCCAAAGCTCATCCTCTTAGGTATGATTTATGCTGCCTCTATTTTCACAGCAGTCAGTAATCACATCTTCCACCCAGTTATGCAAATCTGAGGCGTGGGAGACTCCTTCACACTTTTTTCTCCTCCAGTTCCCTTCCTAATCAATTGCCAATACTAGATAAGATAAATTTTACATATTTTCCAAAGATATTCCTATTTACTTTTGTTTTTATATGGGATTTGATTATTTTTTTTCCTGCAAATTTTGCTTGCACCTTCATTGGTCTTTTTGTTTTTTTGTTGTGATAATTCCTCTTTGGAGATATAGCTAGTATATTCTATCCAGGAGGAATTAGCCATGTCCCTTTCACATAGGCTCCTCATTTTACTTTCTGTCAGATATTGAGTAAATTTTGAGAATCTAAATATAGTACTGTATTTTTTTATATTCTATAATCTCTATATCCCATTTTTATAGACTAATTTGAAACACACACAGCCCTACATTTCTTTGCTGATTTTATTTCATTTCTTGGGATGATTCTCACTTTCCTTAGCATTGAATATTTGTATTTGGATACTCAATTTAGTGATTTTCTAAAACAGTCTTCCCTGTGTTCTCCTTAACTTCAAACAAAAGAAGGGTATCAGTAATACTTTCAATAATAAATATGCAGTTAAAATAATAATAATAAGGCAGTTGTCTAAAATATAGGCCACTTGTTTAGAAGAATTTGTATGATATACACTTGCCTACTTTTCTCTCTGTCGTAACCTCCAACTCATTATGCCCTTGCTTATCCATCCATCATGCACACATGTATGCATCCATGCGTCCACTCATCCATCTGTCTATCCACTGATTCACTCACTGGCTCACATATTCATATCTAGCCTCTAATGCTTCTTAATCAAACCGTATAAACCCTCAGTTCAGGGCTTTTGCACTTGCTATGAACTCTGCCAGGAACATATTTTCATTAGATACTCGTTTGGCTTCCTCTAACCTTCTTCATATCTCTGTTCATATATTGTATGCTTGCTTTGTGTAAGACTCCCCCTGATAACCTTGTATAAAATTGCCCCCAACCCATAGTCATCAAATCTTTCCCAGACATTGCTTGATCGCCTCTTCCTTCCATACACACACACACACACACACATACTCAACACACTCACACACTCTATAAAGACAGAATTTCTTTTCTATTTTATTTCTTTTTATATCATCAATGTCTAGAACTGCATATGTCTCCTAGTAAATGTTAAAAATTGCTATTGAATAAATGAAGAAATAAATGAACGAATGAATGTATAAATATATATATATAACTATGATGATATATATATATATCATCATAGTTATTGCTTTTGTACATTGCTAGGTGTATACAAAATTAGACTTTAAAAACTCTCAGGGGAAGTAAAATGTTTTCTCACTGTGTAACACTGCATATTATTTATTTATGAGAGATAGGGCAATTAAGCAGAATCGTTTCAATAAAAATCATTTCTTGGAGATGAGAGAAAGGGATATGAGGAACGTGAGAATGAACTGTGGCAGTGCTGGTGCATTGGCGAAGAACTCTGATGTAGAATACACGATGTGAAACACATAGAACCGTTTTTTAGTGAAACTATGAGAGAGTAAAGCCTAGCAGTGGGGCAGAGCTCACTATGGAGGGGAGAGAATGAGAGATGGCTAGGCTGCCTTTGCACTGGCTTTGAATGATTGCTTTGTGGTGTCTTCTCAGAGCCTCACTAGGACAGCAAGTCTAGTGCCATGGAAAGTGTGAGTTTGGAAGAGAATCATAGCTATTTGAGGAACGTTTTTTTATTCTAATCTAGTTTCTTATACTTAAAAGGCATTGTTGTATATACCATGCTTTGCTGCAGTTTGATTTCTATGCTCTATTTTTAAGGACAAACCACATACAACACAATCCTTCCACTTTTCATTTTTCAATACCTTTCCCCTTTCCATGGTCCACAAAATCTATTTCAGGGTTTACTTAGAATATAACTAGCAGACTCCCTGCAATGAATTTAAGATGAATAGTCCTAAAATTCAAAATACCAAACTGGGCTTTACAATTTCTTTTGTACTTGAGTTATGATATTAAGCAATGCAGTTTTATATATACTATAAATCATTAATAAACTATACTTATAAGGAACTTGTTCAGCATAATATATGGCTATTTCTTCTCGGGTGATTATAAGTTTACTCAAATTACATAACTTAAAGGTACATACAAACATTACATGTGGGCTTTTGGTTAATGTTTTCAAGTTAAAATAGATTTTTTTTTTCTACTTGAGGGACTATAGGAGCATAGGACTTTCTGAACCAAAGTATTAATGTTAAAATTCATTTTATTTTGTTAAAACAATTTGAAACACTAGCTTAATTTGACAGAGCATTTTTTTTGCTTTTTATTAAAATTTTCAGGAACAGATATATATATATATATATATATATATATATATATATACTCACCTAAGAGGAGAAATCTTTAAAATTGAGAATTAGCACCTAAAACAGAATAATATTTATATATTGATTTAAATTAATTAGTTTAAATTCATATTTCATTTATTCAAATTGTATTTGTTTGAAAGAGGCTTGTGATTTTGTATTTATGTGTCTGTATATTACATAGTATGGTGTACGCTTTTTATAATTACAAAATATCACTGTGTTAAAGAGAAAGAATGTTTACTCTAAATAAAATGTTTTCAGATTGTTAACAGAAAGGCATCATGGAATGCACAGAAGTACTAGGCAACATGTCTAACAACATGGATTTTTAATGTTCTTTTATTATTCTTACTCCTTTCAGGATTGGTGACTGTTAGCTCAGTCCTCAAAGGTTTTCTGCCAATGAATGGGTTCAACAAACTGTAATGGTTTATACAAAATAGAAAGTGCTATTCATGTCTTATAACACAATGATCATTAACATTAATGTAGCCCTTAATAAACTATATTATATAATCCCACCAATGTTATAAATGGTTCCAGAATTAATATCATGAAATGTGTGCACAAATAAATTAACAGGACATATTTGAAGGAAAATGAGAGAGGTGTTCTGAATTCCAAAGTATTTGTTTGTTGTTCGATGTGTTATTTTATAAGTTTTACATATGGACATTTTGGGTTTTATTTTATGTGTTACAGATATTGCCTCCCTGCAATAATATATCAAGTTCTTTATTTTTGAAACCTGTGTATATTAGTCAAATAATTATTGGTTTGTATAGAACTGAGGATTTATGTTTACATAATGACACATTTTTTTATACTTTTCCCAATGAAGGTCTTTGAAAATCAAGATTGAATTTAGATTTTTTATTACAACCAAAGATGAAGTAGCTAAATAATCAAATCAATACATCTTATTATAGACATTTAATGATTACTTATGAAATGTCAATTGACAAATATTTTGCAAGCTATACTTCTTAAATTAACAAATATTATGTTTTTATATAACAAATAATAGTTACATTATTTGAATTGTTAGTTTGAATTTGATAGAAGTATTCAGTCTATCAAACTTAATTGTATCATTTTATTTTCAAAGCTTTTATGTAGTAAATAAGGAGGCTTATTATGTCACCAGTTTCTAATGTGAATAAAATAAATTTGGAAAACTAAGCTAAATGGTTGGTAGTATCATTTTCTTTGAGTAGAGACCACCTTAGGTTGAGGCTATGGGGAAGTTTTGGGAAGTTCAATTTAGATATGAATTAAATAACTTGAGTTTTAAAAGACAATTATTTCTTCCAAATAGAAATATTGAGCATGTAGAAGAAAATAAATGATTTAAATTTGGTATGAAAATGTGCTCCTTAGAGGAATCATTAGTAACATCTGTTTCTTTCCTATTTGTGTGTATGTGTGTGTATGTGGTAAACACTTAGAAATATGCTTGCTTTTTATATGAGTTTGCTATTATGAATGGATACCCTTCACTCAAATAGCAGTGATTGACTTGATGGAAGTTTACCTTCCCATGACTTCATTGGAAGGAATGAGGCAGAATGAGTCCAATCAGGGACTCGGGCTGAGGAAGGTGCTGCCATAGCTATGTTAGCTAACATTTTGTCAATTTGTTGTCTTGGACCACTTCCAATCAATGCTAAAAGAGTTTTAAAAATTAGTATGTTAATTTCTCTACTTTGCATGAGAGAAAGTAAGTGGTTTTGCTCTCTGGTAGCTATATTGGCTTAATTGTCCAAGAAAACTAGATACTTCCCTCCATGGTTCATGTCAAAACTGACAAATGGATCTTTCCTAAGCTGCTTGTTAAAATATCCCCACTTGCCTTTTCAGTCTCAGCGATTAAGCAAACTCTCTGCAACTAAGAAGTCTAGCTGTTATAATGCATGTAAAAGAACTCTGCATCCCGGGAAGAAATAGTCCATGCACTTTATGGGCAAGTGCTTGGTTTGAATCCTGTCAGGACAACCTCCTCAGGAGAACTATTTCATTGCCTTAAGCTTCAATTTCTTCTATTAATTGGAGATGATAGCAGAACCACCCATCACCAAGTAGCAAAATTTAATTTTGTTCAAGGCTCTCAATTTTAAACAAATTTTAAAATAAGAAAGTACCGTTCAAGTAATGTTAGCAAGGAAGAAAAATGAAGTTCACTTGTGGAAGCATGATATTGACCATGAAGCTGCTTTTACTCTATATAAAAAATTCCTGGTAAAATCAGGTTACAGTTAAAAAATGGTCATTGTCTTTCCTTTTGTAAGCTCTGGGCAAACAGAACTTCCTTCAAGTCCTTTGACTCCTTTAGTAATTTGCTCATCCTTCTTCTAAACCCAGAACATAGTTTGTCTCACTCTTAAAACGATGACCGGCCTAATTTCTTCTTGTTCTTTCATGTTGAAGTTTATTAAGTTTTTTACTGGGGAGGGTCTTTCTTAAGAAGAACATCTCCATGTAACTTGTTCATACACTTTCCCTATATCCTCTCATACTCTTCATCATTCTTAATTATAATTACTCATTAAAATTGTATCTCCTCTATTACAACTTACATAGAAGGAGAGACTCAAGTCATGTTCATTTCTGCATCTCTGGTTTTCATGCTAAAACCTCCCAGATAATAGACACTTAAATGTCGGATAATGGCCAAAGAAAGAGTAATCTCTTTAACTACTACATTGCAAATTCTGTTCAAATTTCACCGCTGATTAGGTGGCCTTATTGTGAAATCAGCTTCATTAGTGTTGAGTTATGTGCTGGTACCTCCTGGCTGGAGCAGAAGTTGAACACAATTCTTGCCAACTTATTTCAGGATCCAATGCCAACCCTTCCCTTGTGGCTTTCATTTTCTCCTCCTTAAGCAATAATGAGACCCTCTCCTCTATGCCAGAAACATTGGGTGTACAGTTAATATTTTCTGACAACCTTAACACTTCTAATATTTTATTTCGATAACCTTTATTTCTCCCTTAAAATGGCCTGGCAGATCATGTATAATTTGCAGAGGTTTTATCTTGTTTATCTTTGGAAACATACTGCCTTTTTCATCAATACCACTCTTTCATACATAAACTTAATTTTATTCATATATTTAAACTAGAGGCCCAGTGCACAAATTTGTGCATGGGTGGGATCCAGCTGGCCCCGCCCGCAATCGGGGTATTGGGGGCCTACTCAAGGGCCAGGATGGTGGTGGAGGGGGCGACAAGAGTGCACAATTGGGGCCTAAATCAAGCTGGTTGGCTGCCACAGCATGCATCATAGCCACCAGTCATTTTCTCACTGGGCTTTATATAGATGACCTACTAGTCATTGTGAGCAGAATGTTCTCATATTAGACATATAAAATTAAACGCTAAATCTCTGTAATTACAGCAGGTGGAAAAAATCTGAGAATAGCAATGGCTGTATTTTGAAAACACAGCAATACCCACAATAAACAAACAATTGCTGAAAATAATTATGTTTAGCTATGAGTAAAACTCGATTACTTTTCAACTTGTTTCTTTTCTTGCAATTTTTGTTTCCCTTAAGTTGTTTGTTAAGAATAGTTTGGTTTTATGTTTATTGAAATAAATTGTTTGATAAATATTGGATCAATGAATTAATGAATGTAGAGTTTTTCTTATGAATTGTCTAATAAAAAGCTGAAACAGAAATACCTTTAACCCAATTAATCTTTTTGTAATTTTCTTATCTTTATTTCTTTAATGATTGAAATAGCAAGCACTGGTTTTATTAATTTCTCTCTCTTCTCATCACTTTCAGTCTGTGGCAACCCTGTTTCTATCACGCCCAGGTTCCTTCAACATCTAATGTGATGACCCAGTATCTATACCTTAGTTCTTAGTAACTACTTCTCTATTTCAATATATAGAGAGCTGCTGTGAAAAATTTTATTTTAGATTTAAATAATGGTGGTGAGGCAGTAGAGGCATTTTAATGTGTGACTAAAACATAGGTTTATTTTCGGCATTCCAAGTTGACTGATAGGGCATTCTCTGGGTAGATCTCCATCTGGTACTCTCTGTGGGCCATGCATTTATAATACTCAATGTACTTAGATTATATAAGTATATGTCTCCGTTCTCATTTATTTTTAATGGCCAAGTCAACAAATACTCAAGCATTCCTTAACATCTCTGCAAATAATAGCATATGAAAATTGGGGTTTGGTTAAATTTACATTTTCATGCTTTCATAACCTAATATACCCCAACCACAAAGAGTTAATTTCCTTATCCTGAGAGAACCTGAGTTTTCTATTCAATGTTTATTTTCATTACTCCAATTGTCTTCTCCGCCCCTGCCCCCCCCCCCACTGCCCTCTCCACCTTCTCACTGAGTATGACCAGGGACACACCTGACAATAGATAAGGAGGTTTTTTGTTGGTTTGTTTTTTCTGTGACTCCGACCATAGATGTCACTGGCCTTATCGATTCTTCTCTTCTAGGTTTTATTAATTTCTCTCTCTTCTCATCACTTTCAGTCTGTGGCAACCCTGTTTCTACCACGCCCAGGTTCCTTCAACATCTAATGTGATGACCCAGTATCTATACCTTGGGAAAATATTTCCCTTTAAAACTATTACTATAAAAACAGTGAAAGCATTTCCCAGTTTTAAGACAACCCCTGGCATCATCCTTATCAGGTACCAGAAAACACTTTCATCTTTCTTTCAATAGCTTTCCTCCCACAGGCTTCTATTTTATCACTGAGCAAATACCCACAATGCACCACAGTAACAATAGCTGTGTGTCTGTCAGTCCCTGGTTCACAATAAAACTCCTCCCCCGATTCTGATCTAATCTGGTCAGAATTCTATCTGTCTCTTTCTGTTCACAATCCCTATATAGTATAGCTATGGACCAGGACATTGGTTTATAGGGAGGTTTACAAGCCACCAAACACAGGGCAGATTCTATACTTTGAAATCTCAAGACAATCCCCCATCTGCTCTTCTATCCTCTATCTAAAGAATCTCTTCCTCTCTTCCAGTTTTTGTACTTTTGTACTTGATGATTCTCCAAGTAAACCTACCACTTCTGATTCTAATTGCTTCCATATTCTCTCTTCTCTTTTTAGTTGTTAGAGAGTAAAAATACTGTTGAGTAAAGATGGTTTCTCTCAGTTAGATTGAAGTGCTCTTTGAATTTTTATTTCTGATTTAGTTTCACTGTGAGAATAAAAATGTGCCTTGGAATATGTTAAAAAAAAAAGATGAGAGAAATAACACAATGAACAAGCATATAAATAATTGGCAGTGTAACATTGATCAATTTGTGCATCTAACTTTATTTTACTATTAGCCTTGAAGTCGCTTGATGTTTAGGACTGTTTTATATTACTCTATGCATATTCAAGAATTCTTACAGTTTGGTGATCTTTGGGTATACTTAATAAACTTCTGCCGAGTGAAATAAACTGAAGTGATTATCAGCGAGATTTTGTATCACTAGTTATTTCCCTTTGGGTTTCAAAATTTTGTCTACCACTGTCATTGAATACATAAAAGCTAATGATTTCAGAACAAACCTCATTTGGTTCATCCTGGCTATGTGTTAAACTAAAGATACAGACACATAATATATAATATATTAAAATATCCATTATAAAAATGGGGGCATTAATTCAGTCTATCAATGCAAATGAGTTTTTTAATACAAAAATAATGTTTAAGAGAAGAGATATGTTCTGGGGTGTTTTTGAGTGGACATATTTACTTTGATAAGCTTAGCATGGAACATTTGAACTGTTTTACCATTTTCTTTTTCTGTTTTAACTCATAGATTTTTCACTGGTAATTTTATAGAAATGTTTTCAATCCCTGCTTTGTTAAAAGACACCAAGTGACTAAAGTCCTTGGGAGCGTGTTTCATTTTTCTTTTTCTTTTATAAAACCAAGTTATATTTTTTCAAATATCAGAATCTCTTCAAACAACAATATTTACTTTAGTTCTTAAGCAAGTACTATCCTGTTACTTTTTTTCTTTTGAGAAAATTGGAGCCATGGATTCTAAATTTTGGTCTGCTAAATGGATAGCTGCTTTTTTAGTTTCTTTTAAAAAATAGATATTTTTATCCACCTCAGTCTGCTTAATGTTTTATTTAGGTTGAGCATGGAATACATGAATATGTATATTTCTAAAATATATATACACATCTATTTAAGTTATTTTATTCAAGAGGTTTGTATTTTATTTACATTCATTTGTTTCTTTCTAGAATACATCCTTTGTAAGATTCCCTTGTTTTACATTTTTATATTGTTAGGCTTGACAGAGAATAACCGTAAAATTGTTCTCTATTCAGAAGTCAAAGTATACTTGTTTCTGTTATCACCTAACTGATTCTTGTAATAGAAAAAGATAAACATGCAATAATTTTTTCCAAATAGCAATTGACAACTGATATGCCTTCAGGAGTAAAATATTGAAATTTCTTAAATATATTTTAAAAGTTTACTTCAAATAAAAATTATTTTAATCTCAAAAATCAAATGACATAACTGTAGGATTCTCAGAATTTTATTTTTAACACAGTTTCCTTTCCATGGTTTAAGCATTTCTGTTTTTGTGTCTGACATATTTCTCAATGCAACTACTTATTTCAAAACTATCAACATAACTAATATATTATGTTTATGTTCAATCTGGAGTTGAATATTTTGTGAAGATGTGCCTGGTTGTATATGTATATAAGGTTATGATATTTTTAGCAAAGTAACTAACTTGCTGCCTTTTCTCTTTACTTCTAGTTCCATAATAGAGTAATAATAAAAAAAAATATACTAAAGCAAGCTGCTTGATTTTAAAGTCAGTCTATTAAAATCTCATTTGATTTTATTTTTTAATGTTCAGCAAAGTGAGTCTTTTAAAACCCCTGGAAAAAGACCATAAGGATATCATTCACCTCTCTTATTCATCAAGCATGATTTGAATCCATTTAGTATGCAATAAGGTAGTTTGTAAAACAGACAGTGTGGTCTCTAAAGGATCATTTACCTCTGCTTTAACTGACTTCATTGTGTTTACCAGACTATTCAGTATTGAATTGGGAAACAGGTAAGTAGATAGCATGACTGTGATTAATTCTTATAAGATACAAAAGAATTCTTCCTGTAGGTAATGGGGAATCACTCTAAACAACTGTGTGAAGTCTTCTAGCCAATTCAGTTTTTATTTTATTTTTATTTTTTATTGTATCATGATCTATACATGCCGAGGCAGAATTTTTTCATCTGTATGGTTTAACTTTTTGCATCAAGAAAGAGACTCCCTTATTTCTTATATTTGAGATTTAGTTAAATGGTTAATAGTCTAAAATATATATAAACATGAATATGTGCATGTATGCACTCAGAAGAATGTCTGAAATTTCATAAAATAAAATAAATGCCACCTGCCACCATGTTGTCCAAAGTTAATTTCCCTCACCACCCCCTTGTCTGTGCCCACCAGTTGTGCATATATGCATATAAGTTCATCGGTTGGTTTCTTCCCATCCACCCTGCCCTGCCTTCAAAAACATAGTCATGAAAACCAAACCAAACCAACCAAAAACAACAACAACAACAACAATAACAACAACAACAACAATGGCATAAAACATTAATATTTTAAGCATCCCTCTTATTTATTTAATTTTTTTAAAGGCAGGAATAATTTTTGGAGTCCTAGATCTTTTTCTCATTAAACAACCTTGGTAGATAAGATATATATAGTAAAGGTTGGTGAAGGTAATTCTATTTATAAACTTTACTCAGAAAGTGAGATACTGTTTGCTAAGATTAAAAATAGAAGCAGGATATTAATAGCACTGCAGAATGTTAAAAGACAATAAACCCACCAGACAGCAAATCAAAGAGAACTGGAAAGCAGTCTAAAATAGGCATATGATATTCACTGATTTAAACACACACACACACATGCCTCTTTTTTAAAGTTGATGACCTGAATTGCTCATACGAAATATCTTGTGGCTTCTAAAATCTAGAGTGTTGTTCAAGTGACGAAAGTTTCATTGTTAAAAAATACCTTTGACCAAGGTGCTACCCACAGGGCCCAGTCCTCTGCTGTACTAAGTCTGTAGAGATCAAAACCTAGAGAATCCTGACCTACCATTTCTAAACAGTGAGAAAGAACAAAAATTCCTCTCATCAAGAAATTCCAATGTCATTTGACCAATAGTATATTCGTTGTTATTGTTGCTGATGCTGTTATAGTTTTCCCATATTAGTAACAGCAGAAAAATGCACACATACAAGCAAAATCAAAACTGTTTTTATACTGATATTTATAATAGGTGGTTTACAAAGCATAAATATAGCTTCTTCAATCAGCTCTGAATCCTTGAGTCCTTCTAGCTGAATTAGCTACTACCCTCTCCTTGATTACCAAACCTTCCCCAGGCCTCTCTCCTAACATTTATATTATTGTGTAATTACCAATGATGTGCTGTCTGACAATAAAAATCCTTTAAATAGTATTATAAATCAAAACTTAATTGCCGAAACCGGTTTGGCTTAGTGGATAGAGCCTCGGCCTGCGGACTGAGGGGTCCCGGGTTCGATTCCGGTCAAGGGCACGTACCTTGGTTGTGGGCACATCCCCACTAAGAGTTGTGCAGGAGGCGGCTGATCGATGTCTCTCTCTCATCGATGTTTCTAACTCTCTATCCCTCTCTCTTCCTCTCTGTAAAAAATCAATAAAATACATTAAAAAAAACCAACTTAATTGCATCCAAATTTACTAACAATAAATGTGTATTTATTATTAGGAAGTCTCTAGTTAGTACAATAGTTCCTGAAGTTCTGAGAGCAGTTGTGCTATTGATATATGTATGTGTTGTTTCATGTTTTGTGATTTGTAAATGTCTATATATTCTATGTCAAACTTGTACTTTCTAACATAAAATATCTGTTCACAGTGTTCAATAAATATTCATTAAATGGATGAAATTTCAGTACCTTTTGATTAATGAATATAATTATCTGTTGGAGATTTCAATAAGATATTCATCTGGAATTGCAGTAACTCAATTAAAGAGCAAAGGTATTTAAAAATGGTGTTTCATGTTAAAGTTCTCTCACTGTAATATGTTGTCATCCCTAGTGGAAAATAAAAGTTTAACAGCTATTCCTCTCTGCCCAATATAGTGTATTAGTTTCCAATACATTAACTCTTACAAGTTAATACAAACACTTTTATATATTAAAAATGTATATTGAAAGTGCTATATACTCTGAAGAGAGAAATTTCAAATTATTTGCAATACTTTCATATCAGCAACCTCTGAACTAAACTATTCATTTTAGGAAAGAACATATTTCATTACTGTATGATTTTTAATGTTTTTGTAATATTTTTTATTTCATGATTTTTTTCTAAATGCTTTATCAAATGTTAAGAACTGTTCTCTTTACAAATTAATTTTCTACATATACAAGAAAAATACTTAAGTTCACTGATTCAGAGAACCCAATATATGTAGAGAGTTTAATCATTGTCTCAATAGTCTGTCAAACATTGACAAAAAATAGAGTCATACTCTTTATTACATATGTGTTGTAGGAATTAAGTGTAAGGTAAAGCCACTGTAAGTTATTTTATTTTCACTATCAGTAATCCTACTCGTAACTATTCTGGAGTAACTGCATTAATAGTGGTGGGAAAAACATTTTAGTAAGGGCAACACATTAAGAAGAGGTATTGTCAGGATATAATCTCTGTGAAGGAGGGAGGAATTTCTAGAATCTTTAAGCTTTGTTTTTGGTGGTTCCATAAATGGATATTGAAATGTACAAAAGAAAAAAGTAACAGTAAAGGGTTGAATTTATGTGTTATTGTGCTTCTAAGACTTCAGCAACCTTTTTTTTAAAGACTATGTCACAGCTGTTTATCCTCTTTTAAATAAGAACGTTATACAAACTGATCAAAGAACTGCAGTACTTTGATTTTAACTAAAGCATTACTCATAAGGTTTTGGTAACTAGGACATATCAATGTGAACTTGATGATAGAAGGTATGATTTCATAACTAGATAATGGATAGTGAAAAAAAGGTATTAATCTAAAGAGAAGGTTCTAGCACATTCCATCAGGACTTAAACTTATTCCAATCCATTTTAGTAGTTGTAGCCAGTCACATTACTATAAAGCAGTTATTCCCAACAAATTTGAGTATGACAAAAGGCAGGGAAAATTGGTGAGTACTTTATATTATAGAATAGAGAATCCACAATATTTGGACAACAAAGAGTAAAGGGCCAGACTAAGAAGCGTTATAACGTGATAAATGTAAGGTCTTGCTCCCTGGTCCAAAAAGCCAACCATACAAAGGATAGGATCACTTAACAATAGTGTGTGTAGAAGAGATTGTGGGTTTCACTTGACAGTGAGATCAATATGAATCAATAGTGTGATGTAGCTCTAACAGAGCTGATGAGATTTTATATTTCATGAACAGAAATATAGGAACCAGATTGAAGTCATGATAGGCTCGCAGGAGTCTTGTCAGTTCTGGGTACTGTACCTGGAGGTGGTTGGTACAATTAGAATAAATTCAGAGAATGACAACTTGAGGAATAAAAGTTTTTGAGGGCCCCCTAATTACTTAAGACTTCATAATTGCTTTAAAGACGTATTTCTTCTATCACACACACACCACACACACACACACACACACACACACACAGCAAAACGAAACAAAATACACAAACAAAAACTGTAAGGTAGGCAATGCATCAGGAGACATTATTTGATTGTCATCCAAGGGCCATTATTGGTTGTTACTCTGAAGAGTCAGTTTTTGGTTCCCAGCTGCACACTTGGCCACAGAGAATGGATTTGATCAGCACAACAAAAATGGATATACCTTTCTGATCTTATTTAGGTTTGCCAAATTCACAAAGTCATATTTTACCCTATTTGGAAGTTGAGTAGTTCTGAGGAGAAAACAAGCGAACAACAATAACTAACACTAAAATTGGTAACAGGCCAGGAATCTGTTTTTTGGCCAACATATTTTGCTACCATATGCATGATACACCAAATTGTACAAAGAAAGTAGCTTGATAAGTCTATCACCTTTTTGGGTCTAGACTTGACATAAAACCACACTAAACACCCTGATTTACCATAGTCTCATCTCCAAAAAGGGATTCTAGATACCACTGTTGTTTACATGATTAAAAATTTTAAAGTGTCCCCAAGTAATTCTGGCATGCTATTGATTAGAAAACACACCTCAATTTTAGAAAGGTTATAATACGAACAACGTGGGTATCAGAGAATTAATGAAATATGTTACATATAGTCCTGCTCCCTGAAGAAATGCTGTTAAATTGAAGGAAATTTTCATATCTCAAATTCTAAAGCATTAAATATCGATTGAACTCTCAGACAGTATTGTTATTTACCTATATTCCTCTTCTTTGGTGGGAGGGAACCCACGATTGTATCCCAAATAGTGCTCAATGGCATCACCCTTTCTGTTTCATACCTGTAAAAATCTTAGACTGAGGTAAATAATATTTTCCTAGATAATAGCCTTAATCTCTTTCTTTATCCCTGTTTACTGAACCTTCTACTTTTTACTATCTCTTATTGCCCTGTAGACTAACAGGCAAGGAGGGGAATCAAAGGAAACTTATACTTATAGTTTCAACAAGTTTTAAGGAGAATGTAATTGCATGTCATTGATATATATATATATATATATATATATATATATATATATATATATATACATATTATTTTGAATTTATATGTGCATAGTGACATATTTCTTTATATTTCTTGTCTAAGTACCTTCAGACCAATAGCCACCATTCCTGAGGGTTGAAGGAAAACTAATCTTGGGCATAAATTAGAGCTTTCTCTTCTCTAAGGTCATATAAATCAGGGCACTTATGCAGCAACTATTCAAGAGTAAAAAGTCTCTTCTATTTAGTCTTCCCTGTTTGCCATGCATGTTCTCTCTGAGGAAACTGTCATGATCTTTGAGAAAATTGATTGTTTATCCAAAGCTGGGCAAAACACATTGGATCTCTGATGTCTTCCTGCTCAGTGCCAATCATGCTTCCCTCAGAACAGGGGACATAGTCTCTGACAATTCACATAGCAGCTCAGTTAGTTAGATATTTACAAAAGATAAAAGGTTTTCAGGTAAATTTGTTATGGTCCTGTACATTCCCTTACAGAAATCTAGCTAATAATCATGAAAGATGGTGTGAGGTCAATCAATGGGGTTGGAAATGTAGGAAAGAGAAATCATAAGTTAATATCTCCATAACATTTTCTTATAATAGCTTGCTTCAAATATTTAAAAGATTGCCAGACAATTGATGGACTTATTTTTATGTCACATACCTCCAAGGAGTATTATGAAACCAATAGATAGATTTTCTTTAAAGAGCAGTCTTGATTTATATAACAAGAAAAATTTTAAGGAGAAACCAAGATGGCAGCATAGGTAAACACCTAAACTGCTGCCTTGCACAACAATGTCAAAACTATAATTAAAAAATAAAACGAACACCATCCAGACCACAGAAAAGCTGGTTGAGTGGAAATTCTACAACTAGAAGGAAAAAGGAAAGCACATTGAGACTCAGAGGAGCTGCAAAAGGCTGATATATGGAGACCTGCACACAGAAAGGATGGGCAGCTGAGTACATGGATGGCTGAGTGCAGGCTGGGTTTCTAAAGAGGGAGGAGATGGATGCTCCTGACTGCACTAAATTCCATTTCTGGGCAAGTTTCTGGGAACCCAGACTCATTTGCGGAGAAACTGGACTGTCTGGCAATGGGCGAAACTCAAGGACGGCTTTCTCTCAGAGGTACTTGCAGCAATTACCGAGGGACATTGAAACCCAGGGGTCTCATTAAGCAGAACTCAACCCTGAGACTCTGCCTCATCCTTTTCTCCTTTCGTTTTATACTAAGTATCTCCTGCATGTCACCTGCCCAACAGAACACCATTTGTTTCTTTCCTCAATGATCTGACCATTCACTTTACAGCAGTTTTAGCATCATATTAATTCATTTGGAAGATGTACCTCTCTTATGAATGGTATCATCACTTGACTTTGAAACATGCTTCCCCTCTTTATGTTATGTGCTTGTTAAATGTTCAGAAACTGCTTTTATACCAACCAACCACTATTTATTTTATGTCAGTTTGTGTCTGTTTATGATAGGAAAGAGTAAGGATCACCAAATTCTTGAATATTTTGCTGACTGAGGTTTGGCTCTATTATAAATTAGTCCACTATGTGGGGTAAAAAGTAAATGGTAAATATCTATTTAATTTATATTTTATTTTTACAAAGAAAAATATAGCTATCTGAGCACTATTTGAGATATATATTACCATTATATATCTATTTGAGATATATATTACCATTTTACCATTGGTAAAATGAACTCACTTAAATGTTCATATTTCATATTTTACCAACCAAACTTCATAGTTATATTTAAAAAAGAAATATTTCAGTTTTAAAATTTCTGCAATTTGAGAGTTTATCATCCAAAAACTAGTCTATTATAAATCAGAGATATAAAATCACAAAGCCTATGAAACGTTGTATCAAGCATGAAATTAATTCTTCTGAGACATTTTTATGAGAAATATATTAAATCCAATAAGTAACTTTGTTCCAGAACCCTGCAGACTTTAGTAAAATAAACCTAAATTTGTCTCTTTTAAGTAAAAGGAAATATTCATATTAACATTAGTATACTGATAATAACTTTTATCACACACCATTACTATATTTTTAAACTACAAACATGACTAATTTGTGTTCACAAATATTGGTTTCCTGGGGTATGTATAATTATATCTTATGGTATAAGCTTTTGTTGTTTATTATATCACTTTAATTCTTAATCTTCAAAGGATTTCATTGTGCTATGCTTTAACTGTATACAATATGTTAAATAAAACTGGTTTGAAAATCCATCCTGATTCCTTAAGGGATATATCAAACTAAAAATAAAATTCCATAGAGTTTTATTTTTCTCTCCCATTTCTTCCATCCAAGAATTGATTTATCCCCATCTGACACTGGCTTCCCATTTAAATTAATTCAAAGACAGTTTCCAATGATGCCAGCATTTGCAATGACTATTAATAAATCACAAGTACAAACTCTAGACAGAGTAGGAATATTCCTACCTGAACCCATTTTTTCATATGGTCAGTTATATGTTGCTTTTTCTTGAGTTCAAAGAGCATGTGATGTTAAAGTTAAAGTTGTAAATACTTCAGCCCAAGGGAAATTGGTCAAGCACTCTGAAAGTGTTTTCACTCTTAATGTGGTATACAGGTAGATATTAGAATAAGTTTAATCAGTTTATCCATCATTGTTTGTATCAGTGTTGTTTTTACATCATGTTTTTGTTGTTGTTTTATATCATGTCTTTGTTGGTGTTATATCATGTTGTGATTATTTATTAATAAATGTATATATTATTTTTATATATGTTTTACTAATTTTTTTCATCTCTGACATTTCTATTATAGAGGAAGGGCAAATAGCAATATTAAAATATTTCCTTTAATTAATTTCCTTTTAATGTGCATGCATTTCGTGCACAGGGCTACCATTCCTTTATAATAAAAGCCTAATATGCTAAGTGTCTGGTCATCCACTAAGCCGTTCAACCAACCACAGTGTAATATGCTAATGATATGCTAAGGCTGCTCAACTGCTCTTTATGATGTGCATTGATCAGCAGGGGGCAGATACTCTGATGGGTAAGTTAGCTTACTGCTGGGGTCCAGCTGATCGGGACTGAGTAAGATGGGCCAGACACACCCTGGAGCTTTCCCATAGTCCCTCCCCATCTGGCCAACCCCCCACGTCCCTCCTCAGCCCCTATCATGCACCAGTTGGTTCCCTCAGCCTGGCCTGCACCCTCTGGCCACCCACCAGAAAGGGATATTGGAAAGCTGGTTTCAGCCTGATCCCACAGGCCAGGCTGAGGGACTTCAGTGGTGCATGAATTAGTGTACCAGACCTCTAGAGAAATTATAGAGGCCTGTTGTTTTAAGCCCATAAGTTTTGAGACAATTTGTTATACAGCAATGGCTAACTGACATGCTTTTGCTATATGGCTTTATTGTCATAGATAAGCACTAACCTCCTTCAAAGGAAAGATTCTGTGTGCTTTGTTGCAAATGGTTTAAATAAAAAACAGCATAGATAGGCTAGGATGACAGCTCAGAAGGCTACCAAGAACACTTGTTGCAGTAGTGGATCAGAAAATCATATAGTAAGGTACAAATGGCTTTTAATTTAAATATAACAGAATTTATTGGATTAACATTAGTCGTGAGTGTTATAAAATAAAATGAAATGGAAGGGGGGAAATGCAATAGGAGAGAACAGAATAGAAAATAACTACTTGTTTTTTAGGTAATCGGGATGAGTAGTCTGTGTGTGTATGTGTGCGCGCGTGTGTATGTTAGAGGTCCTAAGAACATATACACAGTGATTTGCTGGAAGGACTCTCGGTACTCTGAGGCAGTTGTGCTCACAGCTATATTTTACTAACACAATCAACAGGGAAACAGATGGAGCAAGCTGAGGCTGGAGGAATCCGGGCCCAGACATCCTCTATCCCCTGCCACCCGCTCCCACTACACACACCACATGCACTCCTTAGTCTCACAGCAAAATGCAACAACATGTGTGTGGCCCAGGAAAGCCTGCTTGACAGTCAGGTTCCAAGTTTTTATTGGCGAGTGTTCACGTAGAAGCAACAATCAGCTATAACTAGTGAAATTTCAGGCTCCAAGAAGGCAGGTGTTTAGCAGCCCAGGGTGGCTCAAACAGCCAGGTTCCCAAAAGCCAGCCAGGAGCCAACCTCCACACAAGGCTCTTGGAAGATAGTGCCTTCAGGACCGCTGTGTTAGCTCTTTACTGCAGTGTGTCCAAACATTAGCGCATTGGAGAATGGCAGACTTTTTCTCCATAGCATGCCTGACGTGAAAAGACCCATGATAATATTATTTCCCCAATGAATAAAACCCATGTTTCATCTCTGAACTTTCACTTAATTTCTCATCTTCTACACCTCAAGAAGGTGCTGTGTGAGATTCTTCCAGCTCTTCTTATGATGGGTGGTTCATTCTTACTTGCCTTTCCACCTCAGTGCTCTATGACAGTGGACATGAGGCTCATATCTGACCAACACACTTGTTTTTAATCCTCTTCCAAGGATATTTTTATTTCTATTTTTTTATTTATATATGTACATATATACATTCACATATATATACATACACACACATACACACACACACACACACATACATATATATGTGCAGAGAGATAGAGAGAGAGAGAGAGAAATGTGAGAGAGAAACATAGATCAGTTGCCCTCCCCAACTTGGGATTGAACCCCTAAGCTTTTAGTGCATGGGATAGGCTCCAACCAACTGAGCCACCTGGCCAGGGCCCAACACTCTTTTAAAATAGACATTATATTCATATATGCTTTCTCTTTGAGTAGGTATTGTTTTTTTGCGGCTTGTGGGCTGTGTTTGGACCACGGCCTAGTTTTATAAATAAAGTTTTAATGGAACACAACATCATCCATTTGTTTATGTATTGTCAATAGCTATTTTTTTGTGATACAAACCACACAATTGAGTAGCTGCAATAGGAACTTCATGGCCCACAAAGCTAAAAAATTTACTGCTTGGCCCTTTTACAAAGAAAAGTTTAGCCCTGCATTAAAAAAGCAGAGTGGCTTGAAAAAATATTTAATAAATTATTCAACACCCTTAGAAAATAAAAGATTGATAAAGGAAATAGATATGACAGCGATAGTAAATTTTATTCCAATGCTGTTATTCAGATGTGACACTCGTCAAGCACTGGTGATATAGTAAGACGACTGTTTCTCTCAAAGCCTCCCCGGAAATATTAATGACTATCCTGTATGTTGACTTAAGCTTCCTCTAAACCTAATGTCCTACTTTCAGCAACCTGCATACTCTGATCATAATCAATAGATGGTAAGAGGTAATAAGTAAGAATCTGTTAATAATAATTTTATCAGAAATTCTGGTCATTCAATTGTCAGAAAAATATTTGGCAGACAACCAGAACTAGTAGAAAATAACATATTTTATTAATTAAAATTTTAATTATACTGGCCTCGCTAAAAATCAAGAATGTGCTCAATTTTCCATTTGTCATTTCAAACAGAATAAATAAAATAATTTTAAAGTCTGAATCAAAGGTATTCTCTATGGCACTAACATTTGAGAATTTTTAAAAAATTCAAAAAGTAAGAATACCCATCACTGAACAAAAACAATCAAAAGCTGTTTCTCCCTTTATAAGGATCATGGAACTTATCTAATAGGCAAGTGTTTCTCAAACTAGATACTATTTTAACTATTATTGACTTACAGTTTTAGAATTCCATTAATATTACATAAGAACTTTTATAAAAACTTTAAAACAGTGTCTTGAATATAAACATCATATCACTATCATACATGGAAGGTATAGCCCAAAATGTATACATTGAAACTATACTTTCAAATGTAATTACTTGCCCAGGCCTCTGAGACTGAAAACTTGCTTTGTATTACATCAGGAAAATAAAACAAAAGATTTTATATGGACACTGATTATAAGTAGTCTAGTAAGGAGAATAGATTCAAGTTAAGTAGGATGGACTGATCCATGTTGAGTTTTTCATCCAGATGAGAAGTGATGATATTAGAGAAATTTTAGTAGATATTTGAGGAATATTTAGATAGAAAAAAGTTGGAGCAGTTGATGGTGTCCAATTTAATGAGGGCAGATTGGTGAGAAAGAAAAGAGTGTATGTGGGTAGAAGAGTCTGTCCAGGCTAAGAAATTCCTGAAGTAGAGAAGGTTGAGAGGAAAGACAAAGTATAAATGTGAACTAGAAAGTGGAAAATAAGAGTATAAAGCTAGAAATACTAATCTTGAAGTTAAGACAGAAGTTTTTTGTATTAAGAAAAAGGCTAAAGAGCAAAAGCCTGTTTGGCTCAATGGATAAAGTGTTGGCCTGTGGTTGAAAGAGTCCCAGGTTCGATTCCAGTCCAGGGCAAGTACATACTTAGGTTACAAGCTCCTCCCTGGCCTGGGCCCTGGTCAGGAAGTGTGTGGGAGGCAATCAGTCAATGGGCTTCTTTGTCTTTTCCTCTCTCTTCCATTCTCTAAAAATCAATGGAAAATTTTCCCTGAGTGAGGATTTAAAAAAAAAGAAAAAATAGAATGATAGAAGAAAAAAAAAAAGCTAAAGAAAGAATCAGGTAGGTTATAATTAAGTCATAGCCATAAGTTGACCAGTAATATAATACTCTGTACAGGAAATGAATAAAGAAGACTACATTGGTCTTTATAGAATATGTATGTGTGTTTGTGCACATGCGCGCGTATTTAAAATATATTTTATTGATTTTTTTACAGAGAAGAAGGGAGAGGGATAGAGAACTAGAAACATCAATGAGAGAGAAACATCAATCAGCTGCTTCCTGCACACCTCCTACTGGGGATGGGCCTGCAACCAAGGTACATGCCCTTGACTGGAACCAAACCTGGTACCTTTCAGTCCGCAGGCCAACGCTCTATCGACTTAGCCAAACCGGTCAGGGCTAGAATATATTTTTACAAAAATTAAACAGTGTGTCTTGTGAAAAAAATAAATGGCATACTAAGTACAGATATATTTAGCATATATGAGTAAGAAACATAAGATGTAAATATTTAATAACAAAATATATAGAAACATAATTGAGTGACGCCCCTCCCAAATATACACAAAAAAGAAAAAAAAATAGTGAATGGCCTATAAATAGATTTTTAAGTCTTTAGAGTGATTTATCAATATAAAACTTGTTCTATTATGATGGACAAAAGCAAAAAGGAAGAATGCCATAAAATAATATGATGAGGTAGCTCTCACTGTGGGCACAAATTTTGCTCATACAGATGACGTTTTGAGACCCACTTGCCAAAGTAATTTGCTTCACACTATCTCACAGGCACATATATTGTTTGAAAATGTCTGATCTGGACCTGGATGTGTTGCTGTACTTCTTTCTTTGGTTGCCATCAGCGACTTGCGAGCCACATGCAGCTTGCCGCTCTGTTGAGTAATGAGTTTGCCGACCACTGTTCCAGCAAGCTGGGCATATTTGTATACATTTCCAACATTAAACTAATTACATTAACAATAGCAATAACAACATATGCTGTTTCAAAAATGCACTTTATATTTTCCCAAGAAATTTCTGAAATGAAATCATCTGGCTTGAGTTGTCAATTCTAGAACTATGGAACACTTTTTAACACTATTGTTTTAACTCCTCTGCCTTAGAAAACTGTTTTCAGTGAAGCATCTGATTTTGATGCGGCCTGTCTTAACTTAATGGTCTGCATGGGCTAATAATCCAGAGTGTGTCATGGAACTCAGCAAAGATCCGTGGAACTGAGGTGAACTCATTTCTACTATTCTTTAGTTATTCCCAGTTGTGCCTTTATTTCAGGATAAAATTCACTGGGATAGGCTTTTATGAACATTACTCCTGATATAATATTTAGTGTCATATGTATATTTATGAATATGTTTAAACTAGAGGCCAGGTACACCAAATTCATGCACAGAGGATGGGCCCTTCATTCCAGCCTGCACACTCTTGCAAGCTGGGACTCCGGGAGATATCCAATTGTCATTGGCGAGACCCAGACCTGGCCAGCCCCTCTGACGGGGGATGCAGCGTCACATCCTGGCCAGCACCGGGCGGGGACACAGTGTTATGTTACATTCCTGGCTGGCACTGAGTGGGGATGCATTGTCAAGTTGCTGCTCACTTGTGCACACATCACTATGCATGCAGCCCCACCCACCCATGCATACCAGCCGCGCATGCAGCCTCTGGCTGATGGGTCATTATGGCATGAGGACATCATTACCATTAGCATATTGGCTCTTTATTGTATAGGATGCTTTAAATGTCCAAAACGTAGGCTTAATTTAGCTTACAGGAGACAATCAATTGTTTTTCTCTCCCATCAGTCCCTCTTTCCTCTCCTCCCCCCATTCTCTCCTGCTCCCCCTTTCTCTTTCTCTAAAAGTCAATGAACATATCCTGGGTGAGGATTAAGCAAGTTGCCCAAATTTTAATATTTTTTAAATATGTATTTTTATTGATTTCAGAGAGGGAGAGAAAGATAGAAACAGAAATGATGAGAGAGAATCATTGATCACCTGCCTCCTGCAGTCCACCCACTGGGGATTAAGCTTACAACCCAAGCATGTGCCCTGAACTGACTGGAAATCGAATCATGGCCTCCTGGTTCAAAGGTTGACACATAACCAGTTCAAAGGTTGAGCCATGCCAGCCTGGCCCAGATTTATTTTGTTCATTGTATTATAAAGTAGCCAAGTATTTATTAATTTTTGAAGCATACAAAATGACATCTAATTCTATCTCCATTTGATTTTATATCATCTATACCAGTGGTCGGCAAGCTCATTAGTCAACAGAGCCAAATATTAACAGTACAATAATCGAAATTTCTTTTGAGAGCCAAATGTTTTAAACTTAAACTTCTTTTAATGCCACTTCTTCAAAATAGACTCACCCAGGCCATGGCATTTTGTGGAAGAGCCACACTCAAGAGGCCAATGAGTTGCATGTGGCTCACAAGCCACAGTTTGCCAACCACTTATTTATACTAATAAAAGGATAATATGCTAATTAGATTGTATATCTTCCAGACGTCCTTCAGCTGTCCTTCCAGACTAAGTTGCAGCAGCTGCAAGGACAGAGAAGTGCTGGCAGCTGCCAAGGCCACAAGGGCCGGCAGTGACAGCAGCAGCAGAGTGATGGGGGCAGGGCCTTTCCCTGATTGGTCAGTTGCCTCCCATAGAGGGAAACCAGAAGCAGCAGCAGTGGTAGGGTGATGGGGGTGGCACCATCCTCTGATCTGCACCCCCTAAGGGCTTCTGGACTGTGAGAGGGGGAATGCTGGGCTGAAGGATTTCTCCCGCTGGGCCTCTAGTACTTAAATCAAAAGATCCAGATGTAATCATTTTATGTAAGTGAATACTATTGGAGGGAATACACAGAAGTAACTGGAGTGCCTATTCAATTTCTGTGAATTAAAATCTATGATTGATTCCCCCATTTGTTCATTTCATCGTGAAAACTTAAGTGAGACATCTAACAAATTACACGATGCTCCACCAAGTCCAATCCATAGTTTTCACAACATTTTCCAGTAAGAACAGATGAGAAGCAAGCACAAAAAATATCTCTGATTTTTATATTTCATAGACAGTTATCAAATGCAATCCAGTTTTGGATTTCCAATGAATAGGTAACCTAGGTCATAGATAAGAATATTTCAAGGTGCAAAGAAACACATTTTTTTTTTTTGGAAAAACATGGTCTTTCAAAAAAAATCATTTTCAACATTTCTCCCAATCCTTTGCCTGCCACTTAAGAGTATTCCTAGAAGCTTGAATCTCCCTCATCTCACCATTTTTCCCTGAAAGTGCATTCTGGCTCAAGAAACAAAGGGACTTAATAGGCTCAATTACTCTGGACTAAAAAGCGTAAAGTCTATTTGGGGACTCACTTATTTCCAAAGGAAATCTGCCCAATGCTGCTGAGAATGTACTTAACAAAGCTTTTAAATTGTTGGTTGGAGATAAAATTGAGGAAAATAGGTCAGTCAATGGGAAGAAATAATAAATGAAGCATCCATTGGTGGGAAGAGATTTGAAGAATGTTAGCTTAATAACTGCAGACACAAAGGAAAGAAATATACCAGAAGGAGGAAGAAAGGATGCATTGGCAAAGAGTCTCATTATATAAATTACACTTACTCTGTGCCCTAAGCACTTTTCAGTTTCAATTCGTGTTGCTGAACCAGAAGACTGGTATCAATTCATGCAAAAATATTTCATCTTTGGAATGATTAATGAGATTGAATGTGACCAAGCTTCTTGTCAGTTTTCAGAAGTTTTGCTTAGAAAAATCAAGCTTCATTTCTCCCCATTTTGTTAACACAGTTATGTTGTATAGCATACAAAATTGGAGTGCATTCTTTACACGTATAGAGGGTTCAGAATATATTTACAAATGAAATAATTGGGTATTTAAAATAATTGGGTGTCTGATCCTGATTATGTTCTATTCATCCAAATACCCACTCTTTTCATCAGCACACACATTCATAGTGTGGAGAGAAGATTTATAGGGACCCAAGAAAGCCTTATTGTGTCAATAGTGATTGTGTATAAGCCAATAGTGTGAACTACTTTGACTACTGCTAAAATTATTTACAAGCTATGAAAGCAAATATATCAAAAGTATATAAAAAACTTTTAATAAAAATTATAAACACACATTTGCTCATAGATAACACATTTTAAAAGCCAAAAACCAGTAGTATAAGTTGTCCATAAGCAATTTTACTTTGATAAATAGAACATAGATTTTGACTAAATACATACTAGAATTTAAAATATATTGATTGTGTATTATATACTAGCATCAAAAGTCTGTGAGGCTGTGGGGATATAAATATGAAAAATTAATATCTGACTTCAATGACATTGTTAATTATTATATTAGGGTTTTTTATTAAGGTTTTCTAGTATTAACTGAAGTTATCTGGTGAAATAGATCACTGATAACTTAAATTTAATTGAATTTAAATTTTTGCTTAGGTACATATGACCTAAATCTCCACTTGACAAACATAGAAAAGTTCCTTGTGAAAATATTTATACTGAAAATATCTTTTCCCATATGTCTGAAACATATTTAAATATAAATCATGTGGAGACAACCATTTCTGCTGTTTTTGCTCACTCTTTCTTAAGTAAAAGGCTTTGATAAACATCAAAGAGCATTTGCTAAAAAGTAAAAAAAAACATTTAGATCCCAAGGTAGATTGTTGTAAAAACTTCCTTTAGGATTAAAATACATATAAACCATTGAAGACTGAAAGCATAAGATAAACCCAAAGTTTGCTTAATATATTTTTTGAAACAGCATAGGTATAGTATATTATTTTAATGTAGAAAAATTTTGGTTTAGTTTTGTCTTTTGCTTTAAAAATACACCTTTTTAAAATAATTTTTTTAATTCTAAAGATAAATATATAGTTTAGTGACAATTCAACAGTTGTAAGATAATATTTTTAAGTAAGAAGACAGAAAAAATGAAAAACAAAACAGATATAGGAATGAACTTTTAAATAATTTAGTTTTGAACTTTTGTTGCCATTGGGAAAATGACATTGTAATCAAATTATTCAATTCAGTAAAATCTGTTAAAATGCAACCTCTCTAGGGAATGATTATAAGGTTTAACCTGCAAAATTAATTTGGGTCTAAAAATTGATTTTACATGCTAATTAAAATAGCTCTTCTTCTTCTCCTTCTTCTCCTCCTCCTCCTCCTCCTCCTCCTCCTCCTCCTCCTCCTCCTCCTCCTCTTCCTCCTCTTCCTTCTCCTTCTCCTTCTCCTTCTCCTTCTCCTTCTCCTTCTCCTTCTCCTTCTCCTTCTTCTCCTTCTCCTTCTCCTTCTCCTTCTCCTTATTCTCCTTCTTCTCCTTCTTCTTCTCCTCCTCCTCCTCCTCCTCCTCCTCCTCC
>JAAGEH010002531.1:63194112-63241907 GCA_011751065.1 Lasiurus cinereus
CTTCTGCTTCTGCTTCTGCTTCTTCTTCCTCTTCCTCTTCCTCTTCTTCTTCTTGAATAAAAGTATAAATTAGAAAAATTTAAAGCAGACATTTTCAAGTAGAAATGTATTGCACTGGATCAATGGCAAACACACTATGTTTATGCAGTTCCGTCCACTTCTAGTCTTTTTTAGCTTTTACTATGGTTAATTTGAATGGTGAGTGTTTTTTACATGGAGTTACCTTCTTTGAAATAACAACCTTGATCTTTTGCCCATCCCTTCTTATCAACAAAAAAAAAGATGATTAAAGGGTGTACTAGAATGATTGCAAAGGTGGGATAAATGTAGCTGATTCTTTTAGGCATATAACTTCTTGTATCTACTGACAGCAAATGGACATTTTCTTTTTCTTTTGCTGTGAAGAACAGGTCTCCATGGGAACTCTTTTGTTGATTTTTATTCTGTGAGTCAAATAATGGAATTGGGGAGGTAGACTGCCAGACCTAACTTACATTACTTAATCATATCAATAATAACAGAAAATGGAATAGACTGACAGCTATCAGAGGGATGGAGGCAGGAAGGACTGTATGAAAGAAGATAAAGAAATTAGTAGAACATATATGCAAACCTCATAGACACAGACAATGGTGTGGTAATGGCTTGAGGGAAGTGGGTATGAGGGCTGGGTGGGGATGGACAAAGACAGGACAATGTGAACAGAACATCTATAATAGTGTCAACAATAAAAACATCCTATCTAATAAAAGAGTGATATGCAAATTAACCGTTACTCTGCTCCACCCACAAATCATGCCCACAAGCCACACTCACAAGCCAATTAGGAGTGAGCATGCAAATTAACCCCAAACAAAATGGCTACAGCCACAGAACAAGCAGGAGGGACGCTTGGGTTTCCCCAGTGGTGGAGGAAGCCAAGCTTTCTACAGACCCTGGAAGGCCTAGGCCTCCACTCAAGGCTACAAAGTTTCAATTATAGAAGATAAATAAATCCCAACAAAATGACTGCTTCATGGAGCGAGCAGAAGGCTTGGCTCCACTCCAGGCTACAAAATTTCAATTGTAGAAGATAAATAAATCCCAACTAATAGGGCCTCCACTTAGGTTGTCAGGGGGTATGGCCAGCCTGAAAACCACCACAGGCCCCTTACACAAGCCTCACCATGCCCCAAGGGAACCCCCACCCTAATCTGGGACACCCTTCAGGCAAACAAGCCGGCCCCTTCCTGTGTACCAGGCTTCTATCCTATCTAAAAAAAGTAATATGCAGATTGACTATCACTACAACACACAAGATGTCTCCCCCCATGTGGTTAAAAGATCCTGCCTTCATGTAGACATAAGATGGCCACCACAAATGGCCAGCAGGGGAGGGCAGTTGGCAGGGACCAGGCCTGCAAGGGAGGGCAGTTGGTGATCAAGCCTGCAGGGGAGGTCAGTTGGAGTGACCAGGCTGGCAGAAGAGGGAAATTGGGGGTGACTGGGCCTGCAGGGAAGAGCAGTTGTGGGGGCAGGGAGGTACCAATCCTATACTGAAGGGCAGTAAGGGGCAAACAGGCTAGCAGAGGAGCAGTTAGGCATCAATCAGGCTAGCTGGAGAGTGGTTAGTGAGTGATCAGGCTGACAGGCAGAAGCATTTAGGGGCAATCAGGGGCGATCATGAAGGCAGGCAGGTGCATAGTTGGGAGCCAGCAGTCATGGATTCTGAGAGGGATGTTTGACTTACCCGGATAGGGCCTAAACAGGCAGTCAGACATCCTTCGAGAATTCCCAGATTGGAGAGGGTGCAGGCTGGGCTGAGGGACACCCCCCACCCCCGCCACCCTGAGTGCACAAATTTCATGAACTGGACTTCTAGTTTTAAATAAAGATCAAGCTAACTAAAGATATCCTTATATAAATGTTTTTTAAAAATTTAGAATTGTAAAAATTTTGCTAATCACACACTGAGACTCAGAAAGGAAATTTCAATATCTTTATGGTATAATATACCTCAACTAATTTAAAGGGAAAACAACCAGTTGATAAAAATATATTTGCAAGTTATTTAAAAGTAATATATATATATTTTTTACACACAACGACTTCTTCCAAACTGAGAAAAAGAAAATGCCATTCTTCTTTGAACCTATACCACTAGGAAAAAGGCAAGTAACATAAATGGGCATTTCATAAAAAAACACACATAGTCAGTAAGCAAATGAAAGATGTTCACTCATAGCCATTGGAAACTGAATGCAATGATTCAACTAATTTAAATAAAGTCATGCTTCACTAGTAACAGGTGTTTATCCTTTAATGGTAATAGCATCCCATATAATACTGACCCTAAACCAGAAGCGAATATTTAAAAGGATATTTCAATAAATTCTAATGAGAAATATTATGTGTCTATTCTAACCAAAGCACTGGAATAGTCTCTACAGTACAATATATCAATTGAACAAAAATATGGATAACATTAAGTGCAATGCTGTATTGCTCATCAAAGGAAGAGGAGAACACATAATGGGTAGCGTCTGGTGGAAGAAGGAGGAAGAGAATCATTTTTAGATTTTTTTTCTCTTTTTTGTACTATTTCATCATCAGTTTTTTCTTTTGAGGACAGTGGGGTAACATATGACCCACTAGAACTTAAACTGTACTTAAGCACACAATTATCACACCAACACCTTTAGTACATTAAAAGCTAGAGGCTTGGAATACTTGGAAACAAGGAACATACACGACACCTTAAGGTGTTGTAGAGGAGGCCAGCTCCTCAGCCTTTGCCTCGTCCCTTGACGTACATGTGTATGCTAAGTCTCATGTTTGACGTTATGTGTCGAAGGTGGTACATAATTAAAATGTGTTCAATGTGATATTTCTAATTAGAAGCTCAACTTAATTAGAGATTATGCCTTTGCCTGAAGCTATAATGTCAAAGTATCTATCATTTCTAGTTTATTAATTTAGTACATGTTCTGAGTGGATGAAAATGCTGGTAGAAAAAAAAAAGCCATTCTGGAAAAATGTTAACTGGACTGTAAGATAATTTTATAATGTCTTTACCAAAGTTAATGCATGGGTCACAATTTATTTTCCTGATTTTAAATACTCTTGTCTTTTATACAGTTCTAAAATTTCTCAAAACCACCATATCATTCTTATTTTTTTTTTCTAGAAAAACTATACTCCGTTAAATTTAGAATACATTTCAGAAAATACTCCTCCATCAGAGGGCAGTTGTCAGAAATATGTTCTTTGGAGCTTATAGAGCTCTGTGTAAGCAATACCATAATCAATAACATGCTGTTCTCTTTTTGGTCTGTCCTAGCCTGTCTCAGCCTCACACATCGGCATTTACACACATGTACAAAGGCTGTGAACTCCTTTTGAGATTGACATGGATCATATATACCTGTATCACAAGTGTTTCATAAGTAGTAGATGTTAGACATCAATATTGTTTAATAAAAATGATCAAATGATATAATAATGTAAAGGGGTAGAGTACCCAGTGCTGTGTTATTATTATAGTTATTGTTGATGGATTTGATGGCTTGTTCTTGATTTTACCTAGTTAAATATCTGGATAACTTCTGGCTGTTCTACTTACTTGGTGAGTGTCCATGAATTTATGTAAGCCTGTCTAGAGATAATAAGTACCCAGGACCTGGCTGATTTGGCTCAGTGGATAGAGCATCAGCCTGCAGATTGAAGGGTCTCAGGCTCAATTCCAGTGAAGGGCACATATGATCCCCAGTAGGAAGTGTGCAAGAGGCAGCCAATCAAGGATTCTCTCTCATCACTGATGTTTCTCTCTCTCTCTCTCTCTCTCTCTCTCTCTCTCTCTCTCTCTCTCTCTCTCTCTCTCTCCCGTCCTCTCTGAAATAAATAAAAATATATTTAAAAAATACTCAGGATGATTATGAAGAAGTAATGGGGCAATATATAAATAATTATATGTGCATTTTGTAGCAAATGTAGAATATGCTACTGACATTTCAGTTTACTTTTATTTCCCTTCCCAACCTTGGTCCTGATCTCATGAAGCCAATTTACACAATGTGTGTTAATCTCACCAAGAGAAAGAAAGAAAGTGTAATATTTACCTCAGTGTGATTATTATCCACAGTTCACTATTGCCCAAATATATTGGTCTTAGTCCAAAAGTCTTCTCTAATTATTTTGATGTTCTAATTCTCTGACTCAAATTCAATTGAATATATTGAATGAATATATCAGGTGGGTTAAAATACCCCTTTTAAGTTTGGCTCAGTGGATGGCAGACTCAGGCATGTTCCCTATTCCTGAGATGGGATACTAAAGTGTGCTTTTTCGAACCACCATGACACCCAGGCAGTGTTATGGAGAGTGATTTTTGTGTCAGTGATATATTGATTTCACAAATGACACATATCTTCTTTTGACTGTGTCATCCTTTAATCTGTAACTTCTATGTAACAATGACAAATTATAAGGTTATAATGTACCTTCTGCTATCAAGGCTGATCCATCCATGCACAACCAAGTAAGGATTTCTTGAGAAAAATCTGTGCTTTTTCAGTTTAATTCATTGGAACAATAATTATACATGGGAATCACACACACACACACACACACACACGTGTCTGTGTATGTGTGTGTGTGTGTATATATATATTCTATACTGATATTTATAGACATAATATATAATCTATTAGCAATATAATTATATGTATATATGCAATATATAATTAATGAGGAACTCAATTATTTGAGTTTTAATATCATTTGCATATAGCTTTTTGAGCCTGAATTTGCCTTTGAATGCACAATATTATTAAATGTCATTAGGCTTTTCTCCAGGTACTAGTATTCTTACAGTCTTCACCAAACAGTTTTATTAATACTATCTGGAGTATTTTGAGATTGAGCATTCAAATGAACACATGAAATATATGAAGACTTAAGTGGGCTTTGCACAGATAACTGTCTGTGATCTTACATATTAATAAGGCATGACATTTTGCTCTCATCTACATCTCTCTCTCATCTAAGTTTTAAGTTCAGGTTATCACAGAAATATATGTAACTAATTTATTAAAATGCTTAGGATTTGCAGGATACAAGTAGAAATATGTTCAGATAAATTTCTTTATAGGTATTTCTTAAAGCAGACAGTGAACTTACTAATTTACACACTTAACTTCCTAGGAAAGAATGTCCTTGACGAAAAAGGAAATGTCTATTTGACACAAATGATCTCAGTTCAGTCCTGATTTTTAATCTGTGTACATTTAAGTGGTCTCATTTTACTTTTCAAGATTATAAATGGCTGATGATAAAAAGGTGATGATATAAATTTCTGTCCCACCTAGGAAATGTATATTGCAATGTTAATAATTCAGAGTGATAAATCACTGTAATTTTTAAGGTAAAATGAATTATTCACTTATGTTATTTTTAATAAATAATATCACTCTATCATATAATTTATTAAAAACAGACTTAAAGCCGAAACCAGTTTGGCTCAGTGGATAGAATGTCGGCCTGTGGACTGAAGGGTCCCGGGTTTGATTCCGGTCGGGGTCATGTACCTTGCTTGCGGGCACATCTCCATTGTGGGGCGTGCAGGAGGCAGCTGATCGATGTCTCTCTCTCATCGATGTTTCTGACTTTCTATCCCTCTCCCTTTCTCTCTGTAAAAAAAATTAATAAAATATATTTAAAAAAACAGACTTAAAAAACAAAGATGAAATATTCTTTTTATGAACCACTGCCCAAAAGGAAATATAAATTCCAACAAAATTTATAATAAAATTACATTTCCTCTTTTCTAATGTCAAAGAAAATGCCTTATCTGTTATTTAGGACCTATTCCTACAATTGTTATTACTTTTTTTTACATAAGAACCCTGCACTTAAAAAAAAAAAAACAACCTCATTTCTTTTATGTACATATATATTTAAAAAGTTAGGATAAATACATATATACTTATGTATGCACACACACTCATTTAGTAATTATTGAGGTGTAGGCTTGATTTTGGAGTAAGAGACTATTTTGACTTTGATTACCACTTTAACCACCAACTGGTTCTTGGACCTGAAACAATTTACTTTGCTGAGCATACCATTTTTTTTCTGGCTGAAAAATTAGAAGATTAGAACTTCTAATCTTTATGCTTCTTTTTGCTCTTGGCATATTATAAAACTAGATTTTGCTAGTGTATGTGTGTGTGTGTGTATGTGTGTATAAAATTATAAATTTTGACCTTCTGTAGAAGATTAAGGCACAATTATCATTAAGGTACCATAAGTCACATGCAAGTTTGTACCTGAATTTTAGTAGCATCATGAAAAAACTCAGCTTTTATTCTTTATAAATTTACTTTAGAGTTAACTATAAATTCATTAAGTGGAATAATGTGTAGACATTTTCATGACCAATGAATACATCAATATTACTGATAGCAGAGGTGCTTTCCAAGATGAGCTAACTCTTAGTGTAGATAAACTCTATTACAGAATTTTGTGAATCAACAGTAAAATATTTATTTGTTTGAACCTATATCTAATGTCAGGTGTAGACAATAAAGCCTATTCGGAGTAATGACTTTGTGGGAGATTTCACCTATAAGGCACAGAGAAGACTTCATTGTTTATACTCATACTAGAGGCCTTGTGCAAGAAATATACAGGGGGGTATGTGTCCCACAGCCCAGCCTGCACCCTCTCCAATCTGGGACAGCTCAAGAGATGTCTGACTTATAGTCCAGGACTGCTGGCTTCCAACCACTCGCTGGCCTGCCTGCCTGATTGCTCCTAACCACTTCTGTCTGCCAGCCTCATCACCCCCTAATCACTCTCTCGCCAGCCTGATCGACACCTAACTGCTTCCCTGGCAGCCTGATTGCCCCTAATTGCCCTCGCCTGCTGGCCTGGTCACCCCCAACTGCCCTCCCTTGGAGGCCTGGTCACCCCTAACTGCCCTCCCCTGCTGACCATCTTGTGGCAGCCATTTTGTGTCCACATGGGGGTGGCCATCTTTGACCATATGGGGGTGGCTATCTTGTATGTTGGAGTGATGGTCACTTTGCATATTACCTCTTTATTATATAGGGTTATTATATAGGATCATGGGCCACTAAAACATATTCTTAATGTTCAGAGTGAAGGATAGACCCAGAAAAATATAATTTTCTTGTGCAATCAAAAGCACATAAGGTTTCCGTACAGTGAGTCTTTTTAAATGTTTTCTAGGAAGTTTAGTTCAAGTAACAAATGTTTACATAGCACTTAACATTGTAGGGAGTCATTCATTTGGAGTTACAGAGTCCTAGGTGGCACTCTCTGAGATGCATGTCCTGCACAAAACTATTCATGGAGACCCCTTCTCTAAGCAAATTCAGTTCTTAACTGAAATAAGAAAAGTGAGTTGCTTTTGAAATATTTTTATAAAGATTTAGTAGATGACATATGGGAGACATTTTTAAAATATGGAAGGCTATGAGAATAAAACCCAAGATATAAATCAAGAAGTAGATACTTTTGCCATCCTCACTAATATGATGGCATCAGTTTGATACTCAGGTATTTTTGTCACCTAGAGGTTTTTAAGATGAAGACCTGTGAATACAAATGATAAGACTGACACCTTTAGAGTGTTGCTTATTAAGAAATTAGAGAAAGTGTTAAGGAGATAAATCAAAAAAAGACAATGCTATCTAAGGAATAAAAAATATTTAAGTACTGTTTGTAAAAAAATATAAGAATGTCAAACATCACCAAAGCAGCTGAATGAATGAATAAGGAAAACTGTTAAAAATTTAATTTCCCATATGGAAAAAAATGATTTTGAGTCATAATAAAAAATGAAATGTTTTCTGTGGGTATTGTGTGTCTGAATATCTGTGTTAGACACATGTAAGGTTATAGTCATATTTTTGGCATACGTTAAATTTGAAGTACTGACTTTTATGAGAGTTTCCACAGTACATATATATTTAGATAATGATGCCATTTTGAAAATATTTTCTGTTCTGCAAATAAAAATCCCAAAATATCTGACTTACTAATCTATTTATTTTCATTCATCTCTTTTCCAAATATCCGTTGAGTACCTGTTATTGATTAGACATGGGCTTAGGCCCTGCTAATACTGCAGTTAACCAAATAGAAAAGAACTCAAATTCTGCATGAATCTTATCTCCTACGTAGATTCGGAGTTAACCAAGAAACTGGAGTGTCTTATTAGTTATGACACTTTTACATAGGTCTGATGCTTATAGACCATGCGTCAGCTGTCAAAAGTTGGCAGCTGACTAGAAAAACTGTTGATCTAGCAAAACTAAGTTTAATTGACTGCTATACGAGACGTGATCTTTAACTTAGTGTGTCAATTTGACTAGACCTCAGTACCCAGCTGTTGCAACACTTCTGAATGTTGCTGCAAAGGTGTTTTCGATGAGATTGACATTTAAATCAGAATTCAGACAAAGCAGATTATTCACTATAACATGGGTGGGCCTCTCTGAAACAGTTCAGGGACTTACTGATCCCCAAGGAAGGGGAAATTCTGCCAGCAGATTGCTTTTGGATTTGAACTGTACAACATTTCTTTTCTGGGTTGTCAGATCATTAGCCTATCCTACAGATTTTAAACTTGCCAGTATCCACAATCACATGAGCCAATTCCTTAAAATAAATTTATCTGTGCATGTAAAAGTGCTATTGGAGCTGTTTTGCTAGAGAACCCCGACTAACACCAGTGACAACAGCTGTGGGAACCTCTTTCCATGTCCCGCGTGGTTCAGGGTTCCCAGTTCAGGGTTTGGGTTCTGATGGATTCCGCACGCAAACGAAATGAGAGACTAGAAAATATTAGTTTGGCGATATTGGGGGGCCAGGTGGGAGCCTTCCTCTAGTGGAAAGGACTACCACTTGCTCTGGCCTCTTTCTCCCTTTTATTAAGGCTTTGGGACACACCCCTAGCCTTTAGGCAGGAAATAACAAAACAGAAATTAACATGAAACAAACAGGTGGAGGTTGCTTCAGCCAACAATGTTTAAACTAAACAGTGAGTGATTAGCTCTGACCTTTCAGAGCAATTAAGGTTGACCAGCCTTCTGGCCTCTTGTTTACATCCATTTATGAGAACAATGTTTGGTTTCCGACAAACAGCATTTTGAAAGAATTTTAAGAGTATCCAGAAGGAAGAGTGAGGACATACAGAGTTTCATTAAAATGCTTTCTTAATAAATCTAGATAATTTTTAGTCATATCTTGCAACTCAAGGAACTACTTTGGTGTGGACAGAGCTAATGGCATAATAGCTCTTGATGGGTGTGCAGAGGAGAGGGTACTGAGACAAGCAAGGGACTAATAGGCAAGCTGCTAGTGCTGTTTGTTACGCATGCTACTGCAGTTGGTTCCAAGTCTTCAATAAGCAAACATCTCCGGAGACAAACAGCAGAGTTATTTTGCCTGTTCCCAGTATTTTCTCTTTTGAAAGCACAAGAGCAGGGAAAAACAGTTTCTCCAGAATTATTTAGAATTGGGACTGGAAAGATGTCATAACAGTTCTAAGGTATAATACATGTGTTTACCAGATACCAAAATTTGGGAAAAGTAAATTAGAAAGAGTAAAAGAAGGTCTTGGGATGAAGAATCCATTTGCTGAGGCTTCTTTGATATCAGGCTATGTTTGTTGTTGTTCTGAGATTATAAAGCAGTCTCTCTCTTGAGTGGAATATCTCCTGGATCACTAGTAAGAAGTCCAGCTTGCCAGCTTGGATTCCATCTCTCACTAGCTTTAGGTCTAAAGTCCCTTAGTGTCTCAGGAGCCTGAGTTTACTCACCTTCCTTGTGGTATGCTGGCTTGGGTCATATTCAGTTTTAAAATCCTATTATTCCCTCAACAATAAAAATAGAGAATGCAAGCCCTACATATATGACACCTCAGAGGATGCCTGAGGGAATGATGATGGAAACGAATATTTGGATGATATTCCATCTAAGAGGATGATAAATTTCTTAATAAATAGTGACTGAAATGTTGAACTTAGAGATAAATAGTTGAACTGTTCCCTCTTTCTCATAGTATCTTAGTATATCACTTCGTAGCCCTTCAATTGACCAATGGAAGTAAATTAATAAGTAAATGAATTAATTAGGCTGCTGCAACTTGGAAGACTTAATTAAATGGTTGAGTAAATCTTGACTTTGTACAAATCTTTAAAATTTGTACTAAGTCAAATTTTAGTAGTATTATTAAAGCAAACATAGTTTACTCTGATTTGGTTAATGCTAATCATTTCTCCCTAATAAAATAATTCTTATTTTTATGATAACATGGAAAGAGGCAAGATTCTGGCAAAGCAAGCAAGCAAACAAACAAACAAACAAACAAAAAACACACCCTAAATGGAGGTTAGGGAATATACATTTACCTTTAAATTCACAACTTCTATTTTTTTTCATCTAGGCATACCTTTCGTTTGATTGGTTTTCCGCGGAGTGGGAAGTAGGGCCATAGGAACACTATTGCTGCCAATGACAGAGTCTCAATGACAGGGACTGTGGGTAGCCGTGTTTGGAGATCTTTGCCAGAGAGTTCTGAGATAGTTGCCAAGACAATTGAAAGTGTTTTCGAATCAATTTTCTGCATTTCTGTTACTTGCCGGATAAGTCAACCACTATGGCGTGTGATAAATAATGCACTTCCTTAGCCATGTTAATGTTGCAGGGCCTGTTCTTCGTCTTCACAATTCCATGGCACTCGATGACAGGGAGATCCTGCCACAGGAATCAGCTGCCGCCTGGGCTATGGGTCTCCAGCAGTGGCTCTGTTAATTATCTTGCCATAGTGTCAGAGGCAGATTGCAATCTCTCCTAAAGAGCAGACAGATTTAAAGAGGCAGAATTAATTAAAATTGATTTACACATTCTGTCATGGAAAGGTCTCGTGGGAGTCTCTCTTCACGCACCCCTCCTCACTTCATGATGTTGTACAACTTGGTGCAGGTGGGAATCCCTACCTTGGAATACTAATTATGGATCCTGAATGGGATTAGCCACCGTGATTGACAGTGCAATGCATGAAAGGATTTTGAAATTTACTTCGTTTAAAGGATTTCTTCAGAGACCAGTTTTTTTCTAACTTGTATAAGTGGTTATTGAGAGGTTGACAAAGCTGAAAATCCAAGGTCACCAAGGATTATGAGAACACTTTTGTGTGAATTACACATTTTAATAGTGACTTGTTGAACATTATATGCCTTTTAAAAGGCATGAAAAGATTTGAAAAGATAACAGAAGTATAAAAGTGTATCAATGAATGGAAATGATCTCTGTATTTTTTAAATGATAGTCTGAATCATAGAATTAAATTTGGACAGGGGAAAATCCTACATAATAAAAATTTAATATGCTAAATGTCTGGTCGGCTGGTCATCCATTCTATCAATCAAAGCATAATATGCTAATGATATACTAAGGCTGTGAACCACTTGCTATGATGTGTACTGAGCACCAGGGGAAGACAATCATCTGGGCAAGCAGTTGCTATGACCATCGGGGGAAGAACCTCCATCCATTAGATTAGCTTGCTGCTGGGGTCTGGCCTATCAGGACTGAGTGAGATGGGCCAGACACACCCTGGAGCCCTCCCTCCACCCCTCCTAGACTAGCTAACCTCCTGTGTCCCTCCTCAGCCCAGTGCTTGACCTGGCCTATGCTCTCTGTCAATCTGGCACCCTTTATGGGTGTCAGAGAACCAGTTTTGGCCCAATACCAGAGGCCAGGCTGAGGGATCCCCACTTGTGCACGAATTTGTGCACTGGGCCTCTAGAAGCTATTAAGAAAATAACTTGATAATCACATAGACTTTTTAAACTATATTAATTAGCCATGACCAATTTTTATCAAAAAGTGATACAAGCCCTGACTGTTGTGGCTCAGTTAGTTGTATTCCATGTGTTCCATGCACCTAGAGGTCACTGGTTCCATTCATAGTTAGGGACATGGCTGGGTTGTGGGGTATCCAGGAGGTAGCAGTGATGTTTCTCTCTCATCAATATTTCTGTCTCTCTCTCCCTTTCCCCTCCTCTCTCAATCTTTCTCTCAGGTAAAACAACAACAACATACTATTTTTAAAATAAGTAAAACAATATTATCATTAGTTAAAATAATAATTGTCTAATCCTGGACACCAGGGGTTATGTTTTTCTTTACCAAGGTTCATGTCCATTCTAAGCTGCTACAACAGAGGAACCCCAAACATTTAAGTAAGATAAATATTCTCTTTCCTGTAACTGATCCAAATATTTACATAGCATTAACAGTACCTTTGAAGGTGCAGTTTAGAGGAGTGGTAGTCTTTGTCTTCCACCAGCTTTATGTGTGAGGCCAGTTCCCACCATCACATCTTGAGGGAGAAGTGACATGTGTGGCCTTTCACCTCCAAGAGAAAAGAATATTTATAGCAAAATACATTAGAAATCAGTGCTAGATGTCTTACTTTAGGTTCATATTTTCTTATTATTCCAGAAAGATCTAATTTCACACTAAGTGTTTTCTGGTAGATAGAGATTATCCTCTATAACTGAAGTAGAAAAAAATGTGAATTAGCGAAATGAAATGAGGCATTTATCTTCACAATGCAGAGTCCTAATTTCCTCTTCCACCCCCCTGTCTAGTAGAAGTTGCCAAGTAAAACAACAGAATTTAAATATTCATACAAATAGACAATTTATCACTATAAATTCTTAACTAGTTTCTTTGACTTTAGAGTCTTTTCCTCTGAGGGCATTTTTCTACATGGCTGGCAGCCTTGTGCGGCTGCTATTTCCTGATCTGCATTCCACTGTTCCAGTGGCCTCTTGACTTTTCCTTGAATTCTGCTCCTTTTTCAGGTCTTATGTTAGAATCACCACCACATAAAAAGCATAATTAAAAGGTTTTAAACTGTATATATTATAACAAAGAACATAGTGTTAAAAAAGAGCGAAATCTTACCATTTTTACAACATGGATGTACCTAGAGGCTGAGTAAATTCAGTCAGAACGGCAAAACAATTACCAAATGATTTCACTTACATGTGGACTGCAAACAACATAATAAATGAACAAATCGGAAATAGACCATAGATACAGAGAACAGACTGATGGTTCCCAGAGGGATGGGGGTTTGGGGTCTGGGTGAAAAAAGTAAAGGAATTGAGAAGTACAAGTTGGAAGTTACAAAATAGTCAAGGGGTTATAAAATACAGCATAAGGAATATAGTCAAAATATTGTAATAACTATGTATGGTGCCAGGTGGGTACTTGAATTATCAAAGGGACACGTTATAAATGATATGGTTGTCTAACCACTATGTATATATTGGAAACTAATAAAAATAATGTTGAACCTAAACTATAATTGAGAAAAAAAAATTATCTCTATATAGATTCATCCTTTTTCAATAGAGGATCCCATAATCCCTGTCCTTCCCACAGTTTGGAATACTCATACTGTTTTGCTTTTGTTTCCAGATGTCCAAATCCTACTCTGGTCTGTAAGCACTGATAAAACAGAGATACGGATTTGAGTTGTTACCCCAGTTTCTAGAACAATACAAATGTTTATTTAGAAAACATATGACCATTTCTTCTTGTCAGCTGGTGCACAAAATAATGGTGGCATTAGTCAAATTTCTAAAGCTTTTCATATTGTTTATTGGCATTTTTTAGTGATTCTTAATGTATGTTATTCATGTTATTTTGGTCACTGACTACTAAATCATATTTGGTGCTTTTGACTTCAAAAATTCAACCCATCTGATTACATTGAATTAAGCATCACAAATTGGAGGACTGCTTAATAATAGGCTTGGAGTTTATAAAAATAATGGATGGATGATGGTGAACAGCTGTTCTCCTTTTTATTAAGAGGAAAAATATGAGAAAATAGACATCTAAATCCAATTGAAGGGATTCAAGTTAAATAATAGACATTGTGATTTCTCATTTCTTTTCTTCACAAATAAATTCTTTCTAAAAATCTGTAAAGACTAAGACAATAGTAATATTTCTCAAACTTAAAATTTAGAGGACCAACAGAGTGTTAATCCAGGGGAATTACCTCCTTAATTATAAAATATATATCTTTCAATTCTTTCTTTCTATGCCTTCTGTTTCATCTTTACTAAGATTTCCAGCAAGATGCTTTATTAGGAATCTTGGCTTCTGTACTTTCTCTTTTCCCATTGCTCAACACATAATGTCAAAAAATATTTATTGTTCTTTTAAAGCATATTAGATCATCTACCTGCTGCCAATGTTCTGATGCCTTTGATATTTTCATATTTTAATGCAAAATTTTATTTTAAAAATTTATTTTTCAATTACAATTGACATTCAATATTATTTTATTACAGTTTCAAGTATACAGTATAGTGGTTAGCCATTTATTTAATTTATAAAGTGATTCCTTGAAAATTCAAGTGTGCACCTTGTACCATACATAGTTATTATGTTATTGACTATATTCCCTATGCTGTACTTTTACATCTCCATGACTATTTTGTAATTATCAATTTTTACTTCTTAATCCTTTCACCTTTTTCACCTAGTCCCCCTAATACCATCCCCTCTGGCAACAATCAGTCTATTCTCTAGTATCTGTGAGTCTGTTTCCGTTTTGTTTGTTCATTTATTTTGTTGTAGATTCCGCATATAAGTGAAATCATTTGAATATTTATTTGTCTTTCTCTGACTGACTTATTTCACTCCCCACGATATACTCTAGGTCCATTCATGTTGTTGCAAGGGTAATATTTCATTTTTTTCTGTGGCCATGTAATATTCCATTATATAAAGACATGCACATATCACAACTTTTTTATTCACTTACTTATTGATAAACACTTGGGCTGCTTTTATATATTGCTACTGTAAGTAACACTGCAATGAACGTAGGTGTGCCTGGCTCTTTCCTGTTAATGTGTTCTCAGCCAGACATACCTCTTCGGGAGATATTTGAGGGCTGCTGTATTCTAGCTAAGGCCTTTTCCCTCAGTATCCCTATCATTCTCCTTGCTAAGTTCCTCTATGCAAATTGACACTTTGAGAAATCATGTACTTCGGTGTTTGTGTGTTGTACATGTCTGTCTTCTTCAGGCAGTATGTGAACTCCAGGAGAGATGCTTCCCTAAGCTTAAAAAAAAAAAGCAGGCACAGCTTGATAAGGGTGTCCATAAGACAAGTCATATATTTATTTATTTGTTTGTTTGTTTAAAAATATTTTTATTGATTTCAGAAGGAAGGGAGAAGGAAAGAAAGATAGAAACATCAATGATGAGAGAGAATCATTGATGGCCTGTCCCTGCCTGCCCCACACCGAGGATCCAGCCTATAACCCAACCCCGGCATCTGCTCTGATTGGGCATCGAACCATGACCTCCCGGTTCATAGGTTGATCCTCAACCATTGAGCCATGCCAGCCAGGTGAAAGTTACATATTTAGAATGACACTAGATTTAAGAAAGAAGAGACAAAGGAACCACATAATACTTCATGAGGACCATTGTTAAACAGCTTTCATACTTTTTTTGGTTCCTTTGAAAACTAATTATGAAAGTCACTTCCCTGTTAATTAATTTAGTACATTGCACATTAAGGTTTTTCCCCCCCTGTAATGTTCTATATTAACAAATATTAAAATAATCTTCATGGATATTTAAGTGCAAACATTTTCTCTAATGAGACTACCCAAGGAGAAAATTTTATAAATCTTTGCCTAAAACAATATTAATTGTACCTGCCGTGAAGCAAAATCAAAATAAATAGCAGCTGTTTCTGTAATATAATACATTTAGTTTTTAATAGCTATTACTAGAATTGCTGCTTTTTGGGGAAACATCCCTACATGTAAATGATAACAAATAAACAATACCACATCAGTGAGCTGACTTTGTTTAGTTGTAAGGTGATCACTTTTCCCGAAAGAATTATGGGCTCTGTGGGCTCCTTGTGTGGAGAACATCATGCAAATAGATTTTTATGTTCCAATAGTCTGCAAGCTGTGATTATATAATGTTTATACGTATATAATAATAGTTCATAATCTCACAGAAATAAATCTGTATGGTGGTATCTTATCATGAGTATTTTGAATAAAATATGATCAGAATATTACTGTGAAGTGTTACAAGGTTATTGAGTGTGTTTGCTAGCTGAAAACATATTGCAAACACATAATTTCAGAATTATGAGTGAATATATGTCCCTGGTTTGACAGCAAGCATATTTGAATGGTCAACTGAAACTGCTTGCAAACATCTTTCAAATGGACAGGGGAAACATTAATGCTCTATATTTTTGTTTTATTTCAAGACAGTTGATAAATCTCGCAGAGATTGAATAGATAATTTAACTGTAAAATCACAACAACCTGTGTGATATCTCAAGACATGATGTTAATCTTATATGTGAAAATAATCATGGATATAAAAGACCACTTAGCAGTATGTTGGTATGACCAGAAGAGGCTAATTGAGAACATACACTTTGGGAAGAAAAAGATCAAGTTCTTTGATTACACTAGTAATCTCACTTTAGTCATGATGTAAAGATTTTATCTTTTTATTGTTAATCCTCACCTGAAGATATTTTTTCTATTGATTTTTAGAGAGAGGGGAAGAGACAGAGAGAGAGAAACATTGATGTGAGTGACACACATCGATTGGTTGCCTCCCAGTTTGAGCCTGCATCCAAGATGTGCCCTTGAAAAGAATTGAACCCTTCAGTCTGCAGGTCAATGCTCTATCCACTGAGCCAAACTGGGAGAACTAATGATTTGATCTCTGTGAATGTCTGTGTTACTCAGATATTCTTAGAAAGAGACCACTGCACTAACTTGTTCCACCTTGCAAACATTCTTAGATTAGTGCCTTCTTAAAGAAATTGTTTTCTTCTGTCTCACTTTCCCTTTAAATTATGACTCAGATTTCCCTTCCCAGCAAATTAAACCATTTATTTGCCTGCCCTTCCCTTCTCTTCCATTTTCAATACATTTGACTATTCTCAAGCACCTCAGTAAAGTCATTTACTATCTGGAATTCAAAAGTTTGTTTTAAATCCTCTGTTCTTATTCCATCTGGTCCTCATGTTTTCTCTTCCTACCTTTCTTGAGGACATATTTTTCTTACATGAAATATCATCAAATGTCAAACACCACAAATTTATATACTCAGTTGAGACCTTTCTTCTGAGCCATAGAGCCAGCTATCCAAGTATTAAATGGCTTTAACTTCAGTATCTTGCTGGTAATTCACTATCATTTTGTTGAAAACTTGGTATGTTTTTCCTCCTTATTTCCCCAGTCTACTTCTAAATCTGAATTCTCTACATTTCCCAGATTATCCACTCTAGTACATTTTCCATTATTCCATTTCTTACGTGATGACCCTATCCAGTTTGGTCACTAACTCTTCATTCTGACTTAGAAATATATCTTTGGATGTTGACTCTTTTCTGTATCATATGTTGTGGCTTGTAATGTTTTTCATCTTTAGTTTCATTCTATTGTTTTTAACTCAATTAGGTTATCATACCCTCATTGGGACCACTGCCGTGATTTTCTAATATGATTCTCTGTCCACTGTACCACCTATCTAATCTAGTTACTTTTGTGTTACAGAAAGTAGATCAAGTCACCCCTAGTTTAAAGACCTCAACTAGCTTGGCATCACCTAAACCTACTCTGTACCTATACTATAAAGCCCATTTATCTTAACATGATATGCAGGCCTTCCATAATTTGAGTGCAGCTTTCCTCTTCAGTACCACTTCCTGTGGTCGTCACGTTCAAGGTTCCAGTTGAAATAGCACTGCTCTAGTGTGGCTTTCCTAATCTCTTTGGGGAGTTGGGGGAACCCATGCACTATCCAATTTGCTTCCAGAGCAGAAATAACATGCAACTATTGTACTATTGAAATATACCATTGCAATACAGTAATACACGTGTTGGTTCGTTGGAAAAATGTGTGCACTATCATAGGAATGATGTTTTTTCAGAGGAGTATGTCTAAGACATAAAACAGTTGAGGCAGTGGTCGGCAAACTGCGGCTCACGAGCCACATGCAGCTCTTTGGCCCCTTGAGTGTGGCTATTCCAAAAAATACCATGGCCTGTGCGAGTCTATTTTGAAGAAGCGGCGTTTGAAGTAGTTTAAGTTTAAAGAATGTGGCTCTGCAAAGAAATTTCAATCATTGTACTGTTGATATTTGTCTCTGTTGACTAATGAGTTTGCCGACCACTAAGTTAAGGAATATGCACTGAATAAAGTAGTGAGAAGTAGAAATTTCTTATGAATGAGGATGAGGAAATTGTGTGCGCGTGTGTGCACGTGCATGCAAGTATGTGTATACATGCGTGCAAGTGTGTGTATGTGTGTGTGTGTTTATGCAGTTCAAAAATAATGATGCCATAATATAATGATTCAGTACTATTTGTAGTAGGCCTATGTGGATGTAGTAAAAAAGAAGCATGCATTTCTGAACACATATGAGACGAAAGAGCTCCTTTTCAGTTCATGTTTCCATATTCTCTCAGAATTCAATGTTGACTTTTGTTTAATGAAGTATTTAGAGAAAAGTAGATAGTGACATACATAGTAGAAAAAGCCCTTGCCTACCTCAGTTGGATCTCTTGGGTGCTAGATGTATTTAACTCATACTGTAATACAGATTTGATTGTACTTAAAAGCATTTAAGTCACTCTCTATGTATTAAATCTATAACATTTCTTTCTTGGTTACATAATCTGGCTTCTCTTTTGGAATTTAGCTCTACAAGACCATTACAATCATTCATTCTAAGGAGAACATGGGGGGAAATCTAATAATCTATTTTTTTTTATTTTCCCTTCATCAGAATATAACATGCTGCACCAGTTTTGCAAGGCATTCTGTGAATCAAAGAAGTTCAAGCGTTTTCTTTTTCAACGTTGTGACTAACCATCTGTTTCCTTCCAGATTCATATCTCACCTGATCTTTAGACATCTCTCATTTATCTCCATTACTTGAAAGTACCAGGCCTTCGTGCCTCTACGCTCTGGACCAGGCCCTTGCTTATGCTCATCCTTCCAACTTTTGTTGGGAAATTACAGCTCACAGGCCCGTGTGTCAGTCCTGAGCTCTAACTTGCCCACTAGAGCCACATACCGTGCATTTAGCCATCCCTTGCAGGTGTCTGAAAAGCACGTGTTTGAAACCCAACATAGTAGCCTGCATCCTCTTCCCTCATCAAGTATGCCTTCATCATAGTCATTCTTTGTGTTTATATTCCTAACCAGAGAATTTCAAGGGCAGATCTTGTGGCTGGAGCATATAGGGCCTGGTCTGAAGGCCATAACTAATGTACTTAAACCAAACCTGTAACAAATAAATCCTTGGGAGAGTTTATTTTTTCCATTTAAATGTAATGAAACAGCATCCTATATAATAAAACCCTAATATGCAAATCGACCAAATGGCAGAACAACTGGTCACTATGACACACACTGACCACCAGAGAGCAGATGCTCAGTGCAGGAGCTGCCCCTGGTGGTCAGAGCATTCCCACAGGGGCAGCACCACTTAGCCAGAAGCCTCCACAGCAGTACTAAGGACACCTTGGACAATGTCCGCCTGCTGGCTTAGGCCCGCTCCCCGCCAGCAGGCAGACATCCCCTCGAGAGGTCCCAGATTGAGAGAGGGCACAGGCTGGGCTGAGGAACCCCTCTCCAGTGCATGAATGTCATGCACTGGGCCTCTTATTTCTAAATAATAGTTTTGGAGAGAGTCAGTTACAACAGTGAATTTAATCTTAAGATTCCATGCCATTAGTGCAATATTCAGTCTCTACTAATATTTTTATAGAACTTTATTTCTGTAGATATAATAGCTGAAATTGGGTCAATGTTACAATAGTTGTATTTTAAATTGGTATACTCTCTGTATAAAGGAGATTGCTTTAGATCTTAAAAGTGTGCTTTTCTCCCTTTAAATTATAAAAGATAGCCCAAGTCTTTCATCAGGTTTTCTGGACACTGCCTAAAAGAAAACAAAATGCATCTTTATTCTCATTCTCACACTGTTCTACACTGAGCAGGTCAAGGTTATGGGACCCTGCTTTTATCTTTAGCTCCCTCCCCCAATCCCTCCATTCAGCTCTCACAAATGTTTTATTTGGACTCTCAATATTTGGGCTGCCAGTGTTATCTATATTTGGGGAACACTTTGCTGCACCCAATCTACTCATTTATGTCTCTTGTATTTCACCATATTATATACAGTACAATTTCCAATACTGAAGTGTTTGAACACCATCCCCATTATTTCACTTAAAACAATCTGGTTGTTGATGAGCGAAAGTTCTAGTTTCTCTATCTGGTGTATAGAGAAAATAGAACTTATGCTTATCAACGTATTTGTTCCATTAAAAAATCTTTGGGTCTTGTGGTTTAGCATTATACATATTTTATTTGAAGACATTTTTTCCCAAATACCGTAATTTATTCCCTAAAAATGTTTTAGACATGTATTTCTCCAAAACCAGGGCAAGTATCTTCACTTTGGCACTTCACCAGTTTCTGCCACTGATTATAGCATAAGTGTGCTCTTTATGGGAAACAATTCTTCTTTAATATACTTAGGAGACAAATGTTTCTTGAATTGCCAGAATGCAAGAATTTCAACAGTATAAACATACCCTATTCCCACAGCTATGTGTAAATTTATTACTCAATTAATTTTGAAAAATAAAATATCCCAATTAACAAAAAAGTATTGATTCTGTTTTATTACGGGCCAAGTTAGAAAAATTAGGAACTTTAATTCTTAAGAGAGTCACCTATTTTATAATAAGAATAATTTTTAGCCACAAAAGCTCAATATGAAATTTCAGTTACAAACAAAACTGTGTATAAAGGACAAAATATCCACTAAAGTACAATATGAATTTGTTTGAAAGGTGAAAATTTCTTTGCATGTTTGAATATCACCATAATCTGAAAAACACAAGTTATTAATTTATAATAAAAATTCTTTGTAAAAGAAACTTATGAGTGGAATTTTTATCATTTTAAAATCATTTTTATTGATTTTAGAGAGAAAGAAGAGGGAGACAGAGATAGAAACATCAACGATGAGGGAGAGTCATTGATCAGCTGCTTTCTGCATGCCCAACACTGGGAATCTAGCTTGCAATACTATGCCCTGACTGGGAATTGAACCGTGACCTCATGGCTCATAGCTTGAAGCTCAACCACTGAGCCATGCTGGCCAGCCTAGAATTTTTACCATTTTTATGTACGAATTGTTTATGTGTTCTGGCATTTTGAGTTTTAACTTATAATTGCTCCCCATTTAAGATGTGAAAGTGCACATTGCTTTAAGATTAGAAGCACTGAGGGGTATGAGTTAGGACATTAGAATCAAGGTAGATACCTGGATATAGAAGTGAAAGTCACAGCACCTAATGTCTCATTTTACCTGTGCAGTTCTCATTTTTAAAGTTTCTATCAATGATTCTGTGTACAGCTGCATTTGGGAGGCGGCTACCATCTCTGTCCATCTTATAATGAATGCTTTTGCCTTTTAGTAGTCACAGTTGGAGTTGTAAATGTTCCAATATAAACATCTGAAGCAACATTTAATTACTTAAGCTTACCATAAAATTTTACAAATGAATTTTGCACTGCACTATATAACACGCGGATTTGATATATTATATTGTGATGCTGGGTTAATAGGTGTATAATTAATAGCAATTTAATACATTGCAGTAACAGGTATCAGAAATTAAAGAGAAAGAGTGGATACACATGATACGCTCATTAAATTTCAAAATAATAATGTCTTGCTTTGAATATATTGCAATTCTCTGAAACAAGTTGGTGTAAATAAGCAAATACACACATACCTGTAGCTTTCCAAATGCAAACAACCACACAAAAAAATCCCTACTTTGGCAAATAGAAAACCCTCTGTTAAACCAGATAGAATCATAATAAAACAGTGATATTTGCTTTTTCTTCCTTATGTCACTTTTTAGCCCTACTCATTAGTAGAAAGGGTAGGTGACCTTATTATGTTTAATTGTTGCTCAGTTGTGGGGCTTGGGGAAGTGATAATAGGATGTCTCCAAATAGCCTCTGAAGACCAATTAACCAAAGGACAACATGCCCTGTACAGTCTGTGCTTCAGTTAAATGCCTTCTCTAAGTAGGACTCAGTAGAGATACAACTTTCAATATACATATTGTGTTCATGTTGTACCCACACACAAATTATGCTTTGGAGAAAGTAATCATTAAATAGTGAACTCATTTCTTTCAATTGACTGATGGACCAATTATTATATTTCACACAAGGACCAATTATATTTCACACACTGTAAATATTTTTGACCTTTCAAATTGCCCTGTCACTATAAGAATACAATTCAGTTGCTTAAATGACAAACAAAATACCGCAGTTTAAATATTATGACTTTGATGTTCTTAGGAGAAAAGATTTGATTTCAAAAATATGTCAAGTCTTCACGCATTGATCTTCACCACAATCACCATTTTAAAAATCTCAATGGGATTTGTTTGTTTTGTTTGTTTGTTTAACTCTTCATTTGAGAACTTGATATAATGATGGTAATTTTCATCTATGGAGGAACAGTGAAAATATATTTGAATAAGAATGGTATGACATTTCTGACCTTTTGATTTAGCAAACATCATAAAGTGAAAATAAAGTTTAATAAGGATACATTCTAGTAAGTATAGACAAGTCAAAGAGGGGCTAATAATTCTAGACCAATATTTAGAAATATATATCGTAATAAATTAATACAATTTCTAAATATTTATTATTTATAATATAGAAATGTATTTAGTTAGTCCATAGTTCATTAAGCATTAACTATGCATTTTCACATTTTCATCATACACAGAGTAAGTTATTCTCACAACAATTCTATGTTATCTCCATTTAGAAATGAAGACACAGACAGGAAGCACCTTTGAGGTTTCCAAGGTCAGCCAGATAGTAAGGGACAGAACAATTAATTTCCTGTCACTATACACTTAATTGAATATTTTGATGAAAAATAATCAAATTAACAAGTGTTTTTTGATTGCAGGTTATTTGGAAAAACAAAAATGAACTTGTTTCATTTAAGATTTAAACAAAAAAATTAAAAAAATGTATGGCTGGCTATAAAATTTCAGGGAAAAGTATGCTTTTAAAGGTGATAGATACACAATTGATTTTGATTATAAAAAGCTGGCACTTGTCAATAGAAAAATGATTTCTCAGAAGAACAGTTGGTTAAATAGTATAAAAATAAAAAAATTATTTACAAAGTAGAAATAAGAATTAACCAAATTCTAATTAATGAGCGCTTTAGTGATAACAATGGATTTAAAAATGTCAATAACAGGATTTGGGGAGCCTGTTCTTTAATAGTGCTAAAATATAAAAGAGTACATATTCTGGTAAGTCAATTTGTCAGTCTTTGCCAAAAATGTTAAAACATACGCATACTCTTTGAACCATAACTTCTACTTTTTACAAAGTATTACAAGTGCATCTAAAATAACAAAATGTCCAACAGTAACAATCCAACATAATAAACTTCTGAACATGACCTACCATGTTAAAAATACTCCAGCAATCAGAGACTGTTTGACAAGAAGTTAGCCATAGTCACTGGGAAACAGTCAGTTACTGAAGAGTTTGAAAGTTTTGGTACAAATTTTGCATTTTTTTTAATGATGAAAATAAATATTCCAGAGAAGTTTTAGAAATGTCTTACCATCTTTCAAATGTTAACATAACATTTAGACTATAAAATATTATAGATATTATTTCAAAATATATAGCTACTGTGAACCATGAAGTATTAAAGTATAATTATCTTTAATAATTTGTCTTTCAAAGAATATTAACTTTAACACACAATCTTAAAGATGAGACTATTCGATGAGTGTTACCTGAGTAGTATTTTGTGTTTATATATTAGTACTAGTGGAAGTCAAACATATCTAATCATTTTTGTTTCACCATTTCTTTTGCAGTTTATCATGTTAATACTCCTTTCAGCATCCAAGAGTTTTCTCTCTGAGATTTTACTTTTAGCCCACCGGTGTGGCTCAGTGGTTGAGCATCAACCTATTACTCGGGATTCCTTATTGGATGTCTAGTCAGGGCACATATCAGAGTTGTGGGCTCGATCCCCAGCACGGTTGTGCTGATGGCAGCCAATTGATGATTCTCTCTCATCATGGATGTTTCTCTCTCTCTCTCTCCCTCTTCCTTCTTCTCTGAAATAAATTTTAAAAATATATTAAAAAAATATAATGTATTGCCTTAGCTGATTTGGCTCATTGGATAGAGCGTCTGTCTGTGGACTTAAGGGTCCTAGGTTTGATTCTGGTCAAGGGCACATGCTCGGGTTGCAGGCTTGAACCCCAGTAGGGAGCATGCAGGAGGCAGCCAATCAATGGTTCTCTCTCATCATTGATGTTTCTCTCTCTCTCTCTCTCTCTCTCCCTCTCCCTCCCTCCCTCCCTTCCCTCCCTCCCTCTTCCTTACTCTCTGAAAATCAATACAAATACATTTACTGGTTCAAATAGAAGTTCCATTTTTAACTTTTTGAGGAAACTCCCTACTGTTCTCCACAGTGACTGCACCAAGTCTGCAGTCCCACCAGCAGTGCATGAGGATTCCTTTTTCTCCGCATCCTCAGCAGCACTTGTCATTTGCATATTTGTTGATGACAAGCCATTCTGACAGGTGTGAGATGGTATCCCATTGTTAATTTTGATTTGCATCCCTCAGATAATTAGTGACTTTGAGCATGTTTTCATAAGTCTCTTGGCCTTTAGTATGTCTTCTTTCAAAAAGTGTCTATTTAGGTCCTTTGCCCATTTTTTGATTGGATCCTTTATCTTCCTTTTGTTAAGTTGTATGAGTTCTCTATAAATTTTTGAGATAACCCTTACCTGAAATAGCATGGGCAAATATGTTCTCCCATGCAGTGGACTTTCTTATTGTTCTGTTGATGGTTTTCTTTTGCTGTACAGAAGCTTTTTATTTTTATGTAGTCCCATTTGTTTATTTTATCCTTAGTCTCCATTGCCCTGGGAGCTGTGTTGGTAAAGATTACTATGACATATGTCTGCTATTTTGCTGCCTATGGAGTCTTGTAGGATTTTTATGGTTTCTCATCTTACATTTAAGTCCTTTAACCATTTTGAGTTTGTTTTTGTGTATGGTGTAAATTGGTGATCTAGTTTCTTTCTTTCTTTCTTTCTTTCTTTCTTTCTTTCTTTCTTTCTTTCTTTCTTTCTTTCTTCTTTCTTTCTTTCTTTCCTTTATGTAATCCCACTTCTAGGACTATGTCTCAAGAAGCCAGAAACATCAATCAGAAAGAATATATACACCCCTATGTTCATACCAACACAATTTACCATAGCTAAGATATGGAAGCAACCTAAGTGCTCATCAGCAGATGACTGGATCAGAAAACTATGGTACATCTACACAATGGAATACTATGCCACTACAAAAAAGAAGGAACTTTTACCATTTACAACAGCATGGTGGAACTGGAGAGCATTATGCTAAGGGAAATAAGCCAGTCAGAGAAAGATAAATATCACATGATCTCACTCATATGTGGGATATAATGATCAACATAATTTGATGAACAAGAATAGATCCAGAGACAAAGGGCAGGGGAGTTGAGGTGGTTATAGAGCACCCAAAGGACTTATATGCGTGCATATTAGCCTAACCGATGGACACAGACACTGGGGCAGTGGTGGCTTGCCTGGGTTGAGGATGGCTGGGAGGTCAGTGGGGTCATCAGGGAAAAAGGAGAAATATGTAAAAATTTAGACAATAAATAAGTTAAATATATATATTTAAATGGTATGCATTAATCAAAGTTCTCCAGAGAAACAGAACCAATAGGGTGTGTGTGTGCATATGTACATCCTTGGATATAACTTTAAGGAATAGAGGTTGACAAGTTCTGGGATCTGTAGGGTGAGATAGAAAGCTGCACACTCGGGGTGTAACATGCAGTTGTAGATTGAGTGCAAAGGCCTGAGATAAAGGGGATCCAATGGTATGGTTCTAGTTTGAGGCCTGCTAGCGCAAACCCAGGAAGTCCTTATATTCAAAAGCAGTCAGGTGGGAGGGATTTTCTCTTACTAGGGACTGCCGCCCTCTTTGTTCTATTCAGTCTGTCAACAGATGGTACCAGGCCCACCCACATCTTGCGGGGGCCATTAGCTTCACCAAGTCTTGAATAGCTCACCCTGTGACATAATTGGAGTTGAGTTTGTCTTATTCCTAGTAAATATGTAAGTACAGAGGGCATATTCAGCCTAACTACATGATTGTACACGTAAAAAATAATATTCTACTCTTGTAAGAAATGAGGTGGAAGCTGAACAAATTACTGAAGTAATTCAAGGAAAAAATATCCCCTATAAGAATAGCTGAATGAGATCCATATTATGTAAATAAATGGCATACAATTAAGGAAACATGAGCTTTTTTTCCTGAGAAATATAGTGTTAGATCATTTTCTAAATATGTAAGACTACACTGCGATTTAGGGAATATACATGTAAATACGGACATTGTTTTTTACTTGAGATTGGAAAGAATATTAACATCAATTATATCTGAACCTATTTCTGTCTGCCAAGAAGCAAATTATTTAATTGAGAAATCACAAGTTTCATTTAAATTTGACATCTTAAAATATGTTAAGTCATGCTAAAGACACCTAATTTAATGTCAATTATTTCTCCTTATAGCATAACTTAACAGCATAAACTTTATTTTAAGTGAGAAGAGTACAGAGTGCTTTTCTGATACCATATTATGTAACTATTCCAAAGTGAAACAACTGGAACAATGAGCATTGTCAACATAAAAGCCTGCCTGACAATCAGTGATAGATTAAAATGGCCCCAAATATATATACTTATTAATTACTATAATTATGTAACTACATTTATAAAAATGTTGAAGAAGAAAATATAATGAGAGTGAAAAACACATCTGATCTCCTAGGACACAACTAAAGTAAAAATGAAAAAGAAAAGAATCTTAAAAAGATATGAATAAGGGAAAATCAAAAAGATAGTCCAGCAATGAAATAATAAGCTATCTTGGGACAAGGAAATTGGGAAAAAATAATATTTCTTAGAAATTTATAGATATATCAATGGAGATCATTAGCTACAGATATGTTAGATGTACCACAGTTTTTTAATCCACTCTTCTGCTGATGGGCACTTAGGCTGTTTCAGATCTTAGCTATGGAAAATTGTGCTGCTATGAACATGGGTTACATATACCCTTTCTGATTGGTTTTTCTAATTTCTTAGGATATATTCCTAGGAGTGGGATCACTGGGTCAAATGGGAGTTCCATTTTTAGTTTTTTGAGGAAACTCCATTCTGTTCTCCACAGTGGCTGCACCAGTCTGCATTCCCTGAGCAGTGCACAAGGGAGAGTTTCTTTTTCTCAGCATCCTTGTCAGCACTTATTTTTTGTTGATTTGTTGATGATAGACATTCTGATAGGTGTGAGATGGTACCGCATTGTCATTTTAGTTTACATCTCTCAGATAATTAGTGACTTTGAGCTGAGCATGTTTTCATATGTCTCTTGGCCTTCCTTATGTCCCTTTTCGAAAAGTATCTATTTAGGTTTACTGCCCATTTTTTGGTTGGGTTGTTTATCTTTCTTTTATTAAGTTGTATGAGTTCCCTGTAAAGGGTTTAAAGGGAGATTAAACCCTTATCGCTAATAACATTGGCAAATATGTTCTCCCATGTAGTGGGCTTTCTTATTGTTTGGTTGATGGTTTTGTGTGTGTGTGTGTGTGTGTGTGTGGGTGTGTTTGTGTTTGTTTTTTGCTGTACAGTTTTGTTTTGTTTTTGTTTTTTGTTTTTTTTTATCTAGTCCCATTTGTTTATTTTCTCTTTGGTTTCCTTTGCCCTAGGAGTTGTATCAGTGAAGATGTTCCTTTGGCATATGTCTGAGATTTTGCTGCCTGTGGATCTCTCTAACATTTTTATGGTTTCCTATCTTATGTTTAAGTTCTTTATCCATTTTGAGTTTATTTTTGTATATGGTATAAGTTGGTGGTCTAGTTTCACCACTCCTGTTTGACATAGTACTGGAAGTGCTAGCCATAGCAATTGGACAAGAAGAAGAGATAAAAATTATCCAAATTGAAAAAAAAGATGTAAAACTATCATTATTTACAGATGACATGATATTATACATAGAAAACCTTAAAGACTCCATAAAAAAGTATTAGACTTAATAAATTAATATGACAATGTAGCAGGATAAAAAATCAATGCCAAGAAATCTATAGCATTTTTATACACCAGTAGTGTACTCACAGAAAGAGAGATTAAAAAAAAATCCCATTTACCATTGCACCAATAAAAGTAGGACACCTAGAAGTAAACTTAACTAAGGAGGTAAGAAGCTGTACTCATAAAACTATAGGACACTGAAAAAAGTGATAGAGGAAGACATAAACAGATGGAAAAACATTCGTGTTCAGGGATTGGTAGAATCAACATCATTAAAATGTCCATACTACCAAAGCAACCTATAGATTTCAATTCACTCCCCATTAAAATACCAATGGCATATTTCGCAGACCTAGAACAAACTCTCCAAAAATTCATCTGGAATAAAAAAATGACTCTGAATAGCTGCAGCAATCCTGAGAAAGAACAAAGTAGGAGGAATCTCAATCCAGATATCAAGCTGTATTACAAAGCCACTGTTCTCAAAACTGCCTGGTACTGGCACAAGAACAGACATATATACAATGGAATTAAAATAAAGAACCCAGAAATTGACCCAAACCACTATGCTCAATTAATATTAGACAAAGGAGGCAAGAACATAGATGAAATCAAGACAATCTCTTCAATAAATTGTGTTGGGAATATTGGACAGATACATGCAAAAAAAATGAAACTAGACCACCAACTTACACCATATACAAAAGTAAACTCAAAATGATTAAAGGACATAAACATAAGATAGGAAACCATAAAAATATTAGAGGAATTAACAGGCAGCAAAAATCTCAGACGTATGCCGAAGTAATATCTTCACCCATACAGCTCCTAGGGCAATGGAAACTAACGATACAATAAAGAAATGGGACTACATCAAAATAAAATGTCTTTTAAATGTTAGGTAATAATAAGAAACTAATGGCTACATGCCAGTATCACACAATGATAATGTCTAAAAAGCTACCTAAGTATTTAATCATTTAGTATTTTAATTCACACACACATATCATTTCACCAATCTTTGATCTAATCTCATCTCTGGAATCCAATCACACATTGACACCTATAGACAGGATTAGAAAGGATGAATAATAGAATAAGATAAGAAATATCTCCTGCCCATATTATTTGATATCTATATATGTATGTATGTATATACCCATCTATCAACTTTGTTGTAAAGTTTCATAATTTCCACATTAGCTGGAGAAGATATGTGAATTTATACTAATCAGGTCAATATGTGGGTCCTTAAAACTTTCAATTCTATTCCAGTAATCTATTTGTATGTATCTGTCCTAAATACAGTAACACATTTTTTTGATTGCTCTTGCTTTGAAAACAGGAAGTATAAGTTTTTCGAATATCATTTTACGTTTTTTAGTCCCTTGATATCCCATATGACATTTAGGGTCAGCCTGTGAATTTTGGAAACAATATCAGCTGAAATTTTACAGGAGGGCATATTTAATTTGTAGATCACTTTGGGAGTATTACCAATTTAATATTAAATCATTTGATCTGTGAACAGTGGGTGTATTTCCATATATTTAGGTTTTCTTGTAATTATTTGAACATTATCTTGTTGTTCTTAACAGTATAGACCATGTACTCTTTGGTTAAATTGATACGTAGGTAAATATGTTATTCCCCTTGATGATATTATAAATGGAATTATTTTCTTAGTTTCATTTTGAATTTGTTCATTGCATTTATATAGATTATGTGGAAATTTCCTAATACATCATTTTACTTCTTCTGGTGACTTTTCACTATTGTATTTTTGTTGTTGTTAATCCTCACCCAATAATATTTTCCCCTTGATTTTTAGAGAGAGTGAAAGGGAGAGGGAAAATACTAGAGAGAAAAATGGATGTGAAAGAGAGACATCGATTGGTTGCCTTCCTTAGATGTCCCTACCAGGGCTGGAATTGAGCCTGCAACCAACATACAAATTTAGCAAAGTGACTATAACTTATAAAAATAATTAAAATTTGATCTGAATCAAACCCAGGACTCTTCAGCCCGTAGGCCAATGCTCAAACCAGACAAGGCCTGTTGTGTTTTTGAGTCATTTTCTTAATGCTTGCTGTAAGACTCACCATATACATCTTAACTTACCAGAATCTATCTCTGCTATATATAATCAGTGAGAACAGAAACTGTACTCCTATGTGTTCTTATTCCCATTCTCTGTTTTATAAGGGTCATGGAAATTGCATCTGTATATCTTGAAATTCAACAATACATTATAATGTGTGTAACTTTATATCATTTTTTTATAAACTGAAAAACGAAAGGAGGGCAATTAATTATTTACAGGGTTTGTTATAGTGACATGAATGGCCACTTCTGATTCCTTCCATTAGTTCCAGTGAATATGAGTTACCATCACGTGTTATCTCCTTACTTCAATACAGCTTTGCTTTCATCTGCCTACTTTGCGTGTGCTTGTCAAATACAATTCATGTCTATAGATTATAGTCCCAACAATGCAGTTATATGCATATTGTTTTATATAATTAAAAAATTGGTTTAAGACAAGAAGGGTGAGGAATGTACACTGTCTTTTAAGGTTCCATAATCACCTCTTCTGATTGCTGTTTCCCCCATCACATTTCTGTTTTCCTCTCCTCCAGAGATGGGCATGGGGAGGATGGCATGTTTTTTCTTGGACTAACAGCCCTGCTTTATGAGCAAGCTCCCTGGGGCAGCAGCATCTAGTCTTTCTTCTTGCCTCTCCCAAAGTAGGACTTTCATGCTATGAGTGAGGTGGAATGAGGGGGGAGAATAGCCTTGTATTCTCGGCCTGCTGCCTATGAGGTGGGGCTTCCACCCTACCAGTTGGGGCTGGATGGAGAAAGAGCTCCCAGATCTCTCATCATCACTTGCCTAAAATAGAGCCTTTGCCTGGGATGATAAGAAATGGAGTGTCCTGCCCTAACCGGTTTGGCTCAGCGGATAGAGCATTGGCCTGCGGACTCAAGGGTCCCAGGTTCGATTCTGGTCAAGGGCATGTACCTTGATTGTGTGCACATCCCCAGTGGGGGGGCGTGCAGGAGGCAGCTGATCGACGTTTCTCTCTCATTGATGTTTCTAACTCTCTATCCCTCTTCCTTCCTCTCTGTAAAAAAATCAATAAAACATATTTAAAAAGAAAAAAAAGAAAGAAAAAAAAAGAAAGAAATGGAGTGTCCTACCCCTCCTGGAGTAATTCTGCAACCCTGAATAAAAGCCAGGGAGGAGGGAGCCCTGGGTTTATGGCTTCACAAACCCCAATGGAGGTCCATGTTGTGGCTCAGATGCCATAGACTCTGCTTGTTCTTACATGGATTTAGTATATTTTAAAAATATTTTTGATGGATGTTTCTAGGAAATTTTCATAAATTTTAATTATTTTTAAAAGTTATAATCACTTTGCTAGAGTGAGGATCCACAGGATTCATCACTTGCCCATTCTGGCAGCCTACATAGTATTTTGAGAAATCAGACTATGGAATGAGTTGACATTGTTAATTTTCTGATATATCTTAAAGTGAAATTGGGACATCAAAAAATTTTAAGAAACTTATCTATACTCAGGACTAAGAGAAAATATACAATATTTAATGATAAAGAAAACATTTAATACTTGTTGCTTTATTATAAAAAAAACCACTGTTAAGCCACTGGGAAATAAAATAAATCAGATTTAATGAAATCTTGAGATAATTCTAAAATTTTACTATGAGATAGTTTTGTCTTTATGTCTCCTGGGGAAAAAAGCAAAAGAATAGTCTTAGCTATACATTATTCTATAAAGATTGTATTATTAAAAGTCTCCTTAAAGATTATACTTTGTAAATTAAATTTGAAATAAATTGTTTATTCTACCGAATCTGGACTATACTAGTATTAACAGTGACTTAAAGTTCTATATTAAATGCACAGAGACCAAATTCCCATACTAGTTGGAGGAACTCTATAGAGCTTTGAAAATCCTTCTTGTGAGGAAAAGGATAATATGAATATGGCAATATTATGTTGCTATGGCAACTGTGACTTCTCTAGTTCTAGTATCCTTACATTTAAACTTTCAGCCTTTGGCTTTTATTGCTATTTCCTCCTAATCTATGTGATACACATGTGAAAATGCTAAGTATAACAAGAAAAGGTATTTAGAGTGCTTTAAAAATATCATCCCTAAATAAAAAAATATATTTTAAAGTAACAAATAAAGCTGATTTGTAACAGACCAAATACTTTATTTCCAATAATATCACAAATATGTATGTGTATATTAAGAATTTACTTTTTTGCTAAAAACATGAGTCTTAGAAATGGCAAAGACAATAGCAAAATTAAATATAATTATCTCTCATGTAAGTACATTTTGCCAAATAATGCAAGAAGGATTTTGTTGGATTAAACCAATAGGTTATATAATCTCACTTAAAATTACTAAATATATTATATAATTAAGCTTCCACATCTTATTTTGAGGAGATATTATATGTTTTTAAAAAATATAAATGATGTTACTAGCAATATGTATATAAATGGTCAAATAATCACCATGCTTTGGAGTAAAACTATTCTGGACAAGGAATTCCATGATCAGTACATTTAAATAATTTATTAAATTTAAATGAAATTACTAAAGAATTATTAGAAAATAAGAAATTGAATCTATATGTAGCAAAACTTGAGTCAGAGACTTGGTCTAGAATTAGAGATTATCTAGCAAGTTTTGCTATAGACACTCAGATTGATTTGCAGTAACTTAAAGAACAATAAATGTGTGTACACTGAAGCCCAAACTTACACATGAGTAATACATTAATTTTTCAAGTAAAATAAATAAATAATATTTTCAGTCATGGATGCTTTGAATTCATTTAAATCCATTGATTTTTTTTTCTTCACAGGGCTATACAGGTCAATTCCAATTTATTTAGGAGTTCTAAAATGATTTGTAATGTGGTAAGATTTGTGGACATAAAATTTTTCTCTCTTGAAGTGTTTGTGTGTGTACCTGTATAGAAATTATTCTAAGAAATTCTGGTTTTGGAAAATTTTAAAACTGCAATTCAAAAACTGTATTGAAGTGTGGATTAATAATAATCTATACTTTAGGCAGCAGGTGTTGTCTATATTAATTTATATTTTATGGCTTATAGAAATTTGTATACACACACACACACACACACACATATATATATATATTTCATGATAATCTCATATTTATTTTACTAAGACATTCTAACAGTCAACCCAGCATCATTAAAAGGCTAGATTCACACGAAATTTTACATATATTATGCATATTTAATAAGAAAGAAAAGTGAAGCAATAAAGTAACAATATTACCGTTATTATAGCTACACATTTAACACGTGACTACTACATATCACATAGGCTTGTCTTATGTTGAATTAGTTGTGACAGGTGGCAATATTACCTTTGATAGGAAAATATGATATAAATTAAAAAAAGTAACTAATATCCCCAAGGCTGCACAATATGTAAATTGCAGATCCAACAATTTAGACACTGATGTAACTGAGGTGAAATCCACTTTTCTGCAATGAGTTGAATTGGATTCTTAAATTAGGCCAATATAGTCAACAAGAAACAACGTATCATAATTATGAATTGGGTTTGTTCAAGTAAAACAATATCTGATCTTCATAAAATACTAACATGTACCCATAGCTCTGCTGAGAAATTTACATGGTCCCCTCATGAAGGGGATTACAAAATATTATGTTGTAGGTATCCTATGTATCCCAGTTTTATATATATTTTTTTATTTGTACCTCACTTTCCTCATTGTTTAATGCTGAGATAACTAAAGACTAGAGCCAGGTTTTGATTGTACTTAATTAAATAATGTGTGAAAAGCTATGAACACAGGTATTGGTCTATATTTGGTTTTTCCTTCTTCTTCTAGATTAGGATTTCTCAACAGATTTTTGCAAATTTATTTCTTCAATTAAAAAAAATATGATGTTGCTAAAAAACTGTTAAGAATTCAGGGGTTGACACTGGTATTGATTATGCCCAACCACTGAACAATTAATACGTTAAGCTCCCTGTCAGTCACTGGTGACAGTCACTGGTAACTGACACTATACTTTCCAGGGACTGACACTATACTTTCCAGGGACTGACACTATAATTTCCATCCAGAGAAAAAACAGACTGGGCGCTTAACGTGTTCAGAGCAACAGGGAAACCATCCAGTAGCTGCCATAATAGTGAATGCTTACTGGAAGCCAGACACTTTCTATGCCTTCTTCTATTTTTATTAGCCCATTTAATTTTATGAAAAGCTAGAGCAGGTCAGAGTGTCATTTTTGTTTTAAGTTGAGGAAACCGAGAAACAGTGTGTTTCAGAAATTGATCTAAAATCACATAGCGAGTCAATGCAGGAATCAAAGTCCAGTAGTGTATCTTTTAGATTTAGCCTTATGTGAAATCCTTAGATGGAGGATGGGAAACCCATGTAGGTGTTGTCAAATGGAGGTACCAGCTCTCCTCCATTGTCCAAGGCAAGGCAGGACCATGTATTTTATCACAGAGGAGCAACTGGAATACTTTGTCTAGTCAATTCCTGGTTGCTTCCACTAACCTCACTCATCAAATAAAGTCACCTCGGTCCAGCAAGAATGAGTGAAGGTAGCTATATTTCTGGAAGACAGTGTTTCCCCCTAAAGAAACATGAGAAGTTTGGAATGATTGCCTTTCTATTTGGCATTCATTCCAAACTTCTATTTAATAATAAAAATACCCTGTAAATTATCATTTATAATTCACTTATGGTGATTTTAACCATGCTATGCCATAGAGTGTTCATTTTATAGACTTGAACTTATGAGGGAAGAAGAGAGGCTGACTTTACATGAAAATGATGCATAGTTCATCAATTTAAGTTTTATGTTGGCAAAGATATGACATTATGGGAGCATATTAATGAACCAAAACAGTATTCATAGAAGTTAAAAGAGGAAAAAGTGGTGGGAGAAATGAATCACATGACACACAGGAGGAATATGTTAAACTAAAAAAAAAAAAAAGACTCAAAAAGAAAATGATAATTTAAGTTTAATTTAAAATCTCTGTTCATATAAATAAATTTATAAGTTTTTGAATTTTGCTGGTTTGGGGCAGATCTCTTTAGGAAATATCTTTAGGATTATCCTGCCCTAATATGCTAAGTGCCCATCTGTTTGTTCTACTGTACGACCAGTAACTATGACATGAACTGACCACCAGAGGGCAGACACTGTGACCAGTAGATTGGCTTACTGATTGGTCCAGCTGATTGTGACTGGGCAAGAGAGGCCTGAAACACCCTGAACTCCTCCTGCCAGTCCCTCCCCAGCCCTGATCATCCACCTGTGGGGTACCTCACCTCAGGCTGTGCCCTCTCACAATCCAGGACCTGGATGTCAAGGAGCTAGTTTTGGCGTGATTCCTGCAGGCCAGGCGAGGGACCCCATCAGTGCATAAATCCCTGCACTGGGCCTCTAGTCAGTATATAAAAGCTGAAATCAAATAAATTTTGCCATGTTTTTATTTTGAAAATATTTAATTAACCACATAAAGCTAATGAAGTAAACAATGATGACAAATTACTTTTCTTTTTACTCATTTAGAACTCTGTGAATAACTCAGATAGCAGTAAAGCAATTTTAACATTAATTTGAAAGTTCACTTAAGGCCAATTGGTATTTAAAATTGTGTTTCTTATCTAACATTTATTATTAATAAGGATGACTTCAGTTACTTCTTAGTGAATCTAGTTTTGCCATAATACGCACACGTTTGCAGATATTTTTTTCTTGATTTGCTTAAGTAGTATAAGATTATTTTAGTATTAAAAGAATGTGTAAGTATTCTAAATAGTATTATAAAATTATCTTATTATACATATGATACACAAATTACTTAAGATGATTTTTCATGACTTTTTAAAGTATTCCTTCGACTAGTATAAATCTGAACCATGTGTTGTTTTACTTTTATCAATGTTGAAATATTATTTCAAAAGAGGATGTTATGGTTTGGTTTCCTGGGCCTGTTTTAACAAAGTCCCACAGGTATGCCTTTGAACAACAGAAATGTATTATCTTACATTCTGAAGACTGGGAGTCTGTGTTGAAGATTTCAGCCACTGTTGCTCCTGGGTCTGTGATAGAGAAACATTTCATGATTCTACTAGCTTCTGGTGGTTTGTTAACTATCACTGGCATTCCTTGCCTTGTGAAGCATTGCTTTGATCTTTGTGTTTTTCTTTACAATAGCAATCTCTCTGTGTGAGAATCTGGATTCAAATTTTCCTTGAAAAATATATTTTTATTGATTTCAGAGAAGAAGAGGAAGGGAGAGATAGAAACATCAATGATGAGAGAAAATCATTGATTGGCTGCCTCCTACTTGCCCCACACTGGGGATCGAGACTTCCATGACTGGAATCCAACTGTGACCTCCTGGTTCATAGGTTGATGCTAAATCACTGAGCTGTACTGGTGGGGCAAATTTTCCTTTTCTTAGTTCACAAATCATGGTAGAATAAAAACTCAATCTATACCAAAATGAATACATTAGATGCCCAGTGCACAAAATTGGTGCACTCCAGGAAGAGGTCCTGCAGCCCGGCCTGTGCCCTCTCACAGTCTGGGAAACCTTGGGAGATTTCCAATGGGGAGAGGGCCTAAGACATCAGTTGGGCATCCTTAGCATTGCCGCAGAGGCAGAAGAGGCTCCTGCCACCTCTGCTATGCTTGCCAGCCCAGAGCTTGCCTTCTGGCTGAGAGGCACTTCCCCTGTGGGAATGCACTGACCACCAGGGGACAGCTCCTTCATTGAGCGTCTGCTTCCCTTGTGTTCATTTCACACTATAGCGACCAGTCATTCCACCTTTTGGTTGATTTGCATATTAGCCTTTTATTATATAGGGCTAGTGGCCTGGTGCATGAAATTCATGCACAAGATGTGTGTCCCTCAGCCCAGCCTGAACCCTCTTCAAATTTGGGACCCCTCAAGGAATGACTGATTGCCCATTTAGGCCTGATCCCAAACAGGTAGTTGGATATCCCTCTCACAATCCAGGACTGCTGGCTCCCAACTGCTTGCTCCCCTGCCAGCTTGATTGATGCCTAACTGCTCCCCTGCCAGCCCAATTGTCCCTAACTGCCCTCCTCTGCCAGCCTGGTCACCCCTAACTGCCCTCCCTTGATAGCCTGGTCCCTCCCCTGCTGGCCTGATCGCCCACAACTTCCCTCCCCTGGTGACCATTTTGTGGTGGCCATCTTGTGTCCACATAGGATAGCCATCTTTGACCACATGAGGGTGGCTATAATTTATTAGCCAGGATGTTAACCAATTATAGTTGGAACAATCATATCTTTCTAATTTTTTAAAATTTATAATAGCTCATAAAACTGATCAATGTGATAAGAGCTATGATAAATATTTTTTTATTTTGTCATAAATATTTCTGATTTATTTTGTCTGTTTATTATATTTTTTCTAATAATGAATTATTTTTATGTATAAAATAAATGTTATTTTAAACATAATGAATAATTTAATAACCAAAGTTACACAGATAATGTCTACATTTGATTTTTCTCCCAATGTTAATTTTCACTCATATAAACCCAAATTACTTAAAATTTAGAATTCTAAACTTTAAAAACATCTAAGTATTTGGAGCACCTACTTCTGTTCACATCTCACAGGTGGCCTTTTGTGCTTTTCTCTGATTTCTTTATGTGTGACTCTGTAACTTCTTTGAAGGTTGGTGTGAATGTTCAGAAACATTATATTTTAACTTGAATTCAAACATCTTCAACAAGATTTTCAGTAAAAACATGTTATAAAGGTATTGCTATAGACTGACAAAAATGTGTGTGGCTCACCAAAAGTGAACCAGGGCAAGACAATTTATGTCATTTATGATAATAATTTTAAAATATCTACTTCAAAGTTTTAAGAATAATTGCAATACAAACTTTTAAGGCACTGAACAAAAGCTTGACTGAGAACATTTCTGCTTTCAGAATAAGTAATAGCAGAGTAAGTATTCAGTTTAATGCTACAGATATAGACAACCAGAAAAAGAAATATATTAATAATAAAACACACACACATACACACACACACACACACTTCCTAAATCCATTGCTGATTGTGGCAAATTTTAGCCCCAAGAAGATTTCACTCCCTAATCTCTGAAACTGTCAGTATGATGAGCTATCATACCTGTGCATTTGTTAAGGCTCAGGGGACTTTTCGCCTATAATTAGGATTACTAAGCAGTTGACCTTAACATAGGGAGATTATCCTGGATTATCCAGGTAGGACAATTTAATTACATGAGCCCTTATATTAGTCCTTCGGCAGACACGGAACAGAGAGATTTGAAACGTGAATAGAATGCATACATTATCCCTTTACTGGCCTGACATAGCCAGGGCCTCATAAAAGGTGTGAGGAAAAAATGACTTCTATCAATAATCAGTGATTTTGGAAAGAATCCCAAGACTGAGGTGAAAATCAAAGCCCCACCAAAACTGATTTTGGGTTTATGAGACGCTGGGAAAAAATTCTATCACACTGTGCCCCTCCATCTTACCCACAGAAGCTGTGAGAAAATCAATCAGTATTTTTTTAGGTGATAAGTTGTTGTGGCAGAAATAAAACAATGCAGAAAGCTAACATGACAATGAGGAACTGTTAGTACAAAGTTTAAAGCAGCAGTCCAGCACATGGGAATGCTTTTATTCTGGAGAAATTTGTTAAGCCAGGAGACTGGGAGGTTGAGCAATACAAGTCCACCTTATATCCTAAAGAAAGCAAAGGTGAGCCTAGATCCCATCATCTTTGGGATCTGGTAAAATTCTACATTTTGAATAGGGAACCTGAAGGTCGAGACTATACCATACATTTAAGATTGGAATTAGTGCCATGCTGGTGTTGCTCAGTGGTTGAACCTCGACCTATGAACCTGTAAGTCATGGATTGATTCCTGATCAGGGCAGATGCTTAATTCCAGTGGGGAGCCTGCAGGAGGCAGCCAATTGATGATTCTGTCTCACCATTCCTCTCAGAAATAAACAAAAATATATGTTTTGTAAAAATATTGGAATTATTAAAGCAACCACATCATGAATTCTACCATAGCTTCAATCATTTTGGGAGTGACAGTGAATTTTATTTCCTGAAATTGGGGTAAACCAGTAGACCAAAACTGGTTGTAGTTTTTCCTCTAGAGGACATATGGCAATATCTGCAGATACTTATAGTTGTCACAAAGGGCAAGGGAGGGGTGGTGGCTGGGGAGGGGAGGGAGATGCTATAGATTTGTAATGATTAGAGATCAGAGAATCTGCTTAATCCTCTACAATACGCAGGGTAGTATCCCATAACAAATCTTTATCTGTCTCCTAATGCCCATAATCCTACAGTTCATAAAACCTGTGTTAAGTTGATCCCAGATGGCTGCTGCCTGCAGATTCCTAGGAGAGGCAAGCATGTAGCTTTTATAGAATACTTTAATATTTTGCTAGTCCTCAAGATATTAATACAAATTGTTTTATGAATAAAAATAGGCAACATAAAATAAAACTCAATAAAGCACTTGAGCAGAAAGCAATGAGAAATAGGACAATTGTAAGAGACCTAGAGAAATTCTTGATGGATAGAGTCATCAAACACTTTACATAACTATCTTATTCCATTTGACAAATAAATGACAAGATTAAAAATTATAGAAGAGAAACACACAATATAAAATGTTATGTAGGGGAATTGCCAAATGGAATAACTAAGGAGCCAAATGGAATTATTAGAACTGAAAAAAAAGTATATTAACTGAAATTAAGAATCCAATCAGTGCTTTTAAATGTAGAGTAGGTAAAATAAAGATAACTAATAATTAGGAACATCTGAACCAAGGAAGCACAGATAAATACAAACATGTTAAAAATAAGATTTATAAACTGTATTGAAAGTAGAAGAACTGATTTATTTGTACTCTCATAAAGAAATAAGAAAACAAAAGAGATAGTAGCTATATTTGAAAAAAAATCATTACTGGGATTTCTTAGAAATAAATAAAACTAAATTACAGATTCAAAAAATTTAACAACTTTTAAACAACATCAATTCAATGAAACTTACAACTATACAGCAATGTAAATATGCAGGTATTAGTAAAAGAATAAAAAACTGCATAAAGTAGTATACTACATTCAGAGAAATAATTAAAAACCACATTTTAAAAGGAAACAAAGAGCCACAAGTCCATGAAACATCTTCAGTGTGATAAAAGAAATTAAAAAAAAAGAAATCTAAAATTTCTTACCTAGCTAAATATCTTTCAAGAATAAAGGCAAGCCCTAGCTGGTTTGGCTCAGTGGATATAACATCAACCTTCAGACTAAAAGGTCCCAGGTTCGATTCCAGTCAGGGGCATGTACTTGGATGTGGTCGCATCCCCAACAGTGGGTGTGCAAAAGGCATCTGATCCATGTTTCTAACTCTATCCTTTTCTCTTCCTCTCTATAAAATAATAAATAAATAAATAAATATATTTTTTAAAAAAAGAATAAAGGTGAAATAAAGGAATAATGGAGTTTATTTCAAAGAGACTAGAAGTATGATACCACAAAGCATTAAATGATAAATATGTGGATAAAGCCAAATGAGTACTGGTTGGGTAAATAATGTTTTACATACATAAATTGCATAGAAAGGCAGTATGTAAGTTATGGATACAGTAAACAGTGTTCTCATTTCCTATTTATTTCTGGCAGAATGAGTTGCCCCTGGAGATGGAGGAAGCCAAGCTTTCCGCATACACTGGCTGGCCAATACCTCAGTTTAAGACTACAAAGTTTCAATGGCTGTGTGAGCAGAAGATTTGGCTCCACTCCAGGCTACAAAGTTTCAATTGTAGAAGATAAATAAATCCCAGATACCAGGGCCTCTGCTTGGGTCGCCTGGGGGCATGGCCGACCTGCAAACCACCACAGGCTCCTTGCCCAGGCCAGCCTATGCCCCACGGGAGCACCCACCATGATGCAGGACACCCTTCAGGGCAAATCAACTGTTCCCCACCTGAGCACCAACCTTCTATCCTATCTAATAAAAGTGTAAATAAATGATTAATCTTCTTTGTGTACTCTACATAATCTTCTCTATCTCTTTATATAAATATTTATATTTATTAGTTATTTGAAGTACTAATCTTATTTTCTCAAAATACAGAAGGAGGAATTGAGATGTAGGAAATTTAAATATACTTGCTCAGGGCTATAAAGCTAATGAATGGCTGAGCAGCAAGGATCTTAATGAGGTCAGTAAAACAGGCTCACTGCTTTTCTATTACAAATCCACAATCACGTCACCAAGCTCTCAGCTTCCGATTCTATGGAAAATTGGTAGCACCATAAACATTCCAGCTTCCATTTCACAGTACAGATTCAAAGTAATCTTTCTGGAGAAAAATAAGGCTTGCATTAAGAAAAATACACACACACACAATTTATTACAACTCTAAATTGGAATTATTAAAACTCTTGCAATAGTAAAGTATTTTGAAGCGGAAAAAATAGAGAACATTCCTCAACTTCAATAAATGACACAGCCCAAAAAAATAAGGCTATGTATGCCACCAAGGGAGATGATAATTACTTTTTTCCAGTTAATATGCAAATTGGGATAAAGAGATATAATAAAACAAAAGAAAGAGAGCATTACTACATTGTTTGTATTTAATCATTACTTATATGTTTGTTAATATGACTAAATTTGATGGAAATCTCTCTGGCATCATTTCTCTCCCTCTCCTAATGGAATACCCTATCATATGATATAATAAGGTGAATAGAAATTGTTTCCATACATTATGGCTTACCTACATTTTTCCTTTAATAATTATCATAAAACTTGATGTGACAAGTGTTATTTGCATCATTTAATTTTGGAGAGGCTTCAAATATCAAAAAAAAGTCTGTTACCTAATTGGTATATCAAAGCACTAAATGAGCTTTGGAGAAAAGAAACCACTTTAGAGATAAAGTGTCAGTTCTATCCACTCAGTTCGAGAGCATTAACTAAATTAGTTCGTTTTAGTGGCAGGTACAAACATCCATCCCATTTAATTTCTACACATTTTGCATATTTTTACAGTATGTCTATATAGTGTATTTTTAAATGTTTTTATTATTAATTAAATGGTTTTGATTTATAATTATTCCCTTGGCTATTTTTAATAAAACAAATATGTACATTTATATATTTTTAATTTTAGTATATAAAATTAATATGATTATATTTATTAATTTATAATATATCCCATATACAAGTAGCAGGGCTACTAAGGAACATATACACAAACTGAAGGCTCAAGGAATAAAAGCATGTCCTATGTAACAAATCATACTTTATAAATTATATAAATATTTTTTCATATCTTAATCATTTCTATATGATATATTTGTTTCCTTTGGTTTTGTATTTCAAGTCCAATTTAATATTTTGGTTTTTCACTTAAAGTATGTTCTTCCACATATTAGAATATGTTACATGTTTAAATTAGAGTATATGTAATGCTTAATTATTTAATATATCATAGCTAGTTAGTCCTTCATCCATGGATAACAACTGGTTTTGAATATACTATCATTATAAATATAGCTACAACAAACATCTCTGTACATAAATATTTATTACATTAAAATTCCATTATTTAAATTATTGAGCCAAAATTTATTGGCATTTTAAATGCTGTTCAGAGGCATCAAAGTCAGAGACAGGGAGGTTTTAATTACTTTATAATATGTGGTGTCATTATAGTCCTTTGTTTTTTATGGCTACTCTGAAAGGAGAAGAATTCCAATTTTAATATCCCTTTACACTCTGCATAACAAAATAACTTCAAGCAAGAACAAAACAAGCTCATTTCAAGAATATTTACTAGATCCAAGTCTCTAAGTGCAGAGTATCTTTTCTGCAGCTATAACATTTTTCTTGGTAGGGTCCCATTTGCCCTTATCACACATCTGGACCCTCATTTTGGATGCACCACTGTGAATTGGCCTTATTACAACCTAATCACACCCCACCCACATTGCACAGCAGAGTGATTCAAGAAGACACAACATTAAGCCTACTAAATATGCATAAATCTCTTCAATTAAAACTCTGCAGGATCATTTCCATGTTAAACATACAGACTAATTGTTAATGTCCCTTTACTGCACTAATGTAATTATTTGTGCAAATTAAATTCTTCATAATTTTTTTCCCTAAAATTTTCACTGTGCAATACTAACAGGGACTAAACATTACTATTGAACTGAATAGGACTAGTTAACTTTAGTTAATGATTGCACCTTAGTTCAATATTTACCATGCTCTCCTATGTCATATTCTAGTTATTTCTTTAGACCATCTCCCAGTTATATCTACATATTACCCTCACTGAAGGAAGATACGGTGTATTTAAGTCTTGGTACCATCATCAGTGGCATGCACAGTAAGAGGAGCAATCACACAAAGAACGTCCATAACAGAACCATCACCTTGAGCAGTCCCTCAAAAAATGACTTTTTTTTTTTTTAGGAAACCAATCTTTTCAAAAATTTCATCAAAAGCAGTTGGTTTCTCTATTATGATGTGATATTGTTTGAAATATTGTTTTTACTTACTCTAGCCCCAAATCTGAAATCGAATGCACCCATCTTTTACAAAACTAGAAGCTTGGAGGTTAAGTTGAGTTTGACATCCTTTGCTGACCCATAGTTGATGTTAGATTATGGTTTCCTCTAAAGTTGAAATAGGTAAAACGTTTATTTGGGGATATCTTTTGACCATAAGAGTTTGGAAGATATTAAAACGGTCTCCAAATAACACATGCTATTTCAGGAAAAATGCAGTCATTGGGAAATTAAGCTAGTCTTTCCTCAATTCTAACATGGCTCTGTCACATTGAAACAATATGGCTAAACCTGTTCTCAATAAAATGACTCAGAGACTTGACTAACAGTAGAATGAGGTAGCAATGTTAAGTATGGTAACGTTTATCTTAATTGTAAGGAAAATGTTGCACCTTCAAATAGAAAATATGGACAAGGCCTAGTCCCCCACTTTTTTAGTCAAGTAGATTACTCACACAGCACTTCGTTTATGAAACAGGTTTATGTTTGCAGTGTGTTCTGCACTAGGCACTGTGGTGAATATGGGAGATATAAATTCTGTGCTAACACACAGAGCCCATGCGATCCCCACACTCTTACTCAAGACAGACACATGCAACCAGAGGAACGCATTCTCCCAAGCACACATAAGTGTGAATTAATGATTCTGTACAATCTTTGCGACTGCTGAGAAGTTATAGTTGTGATTTGATAAGGCAAGGGGGTCAGAGGTGTGTCTTTTGAGAAAGTGTGCAGCACAGCCAGGTTGGTGAGATGTGTGAAGGAGAAAGAGAAGGATCCGTAGGCAAAGGGCACAGCTGAATGGGATGTGGAAGACACTGTGGTAGAAGAAAGCAGGGCAGTTTTCAGGCCAGTGTGGTTGGAACGCAGAGAGATTATGACTGGAGCACTGGATGTGCAGGTTGGATTTGATGATGGCATTTGATAATGGCCCAGACAAGAGATATTTAGGGTGAAATAAATGAAGGGAATGTATGTATTATAAGTAGAAAAGAAGTTATTCTAAATGTAGACTAGAGCTTGCTGTCATCAGAAGATAGCACAAACACAAAAAAATCTGGGAAGATTTGTGTTTCTGACATAAAAAAAAAAGTATTACCGTAACCTAGAAAATAAAAATACCGAGAAAAGCTGGATAAATGTATTTATAAAACTGATTTTGCAGGTCAGTTGATTCATGGCAAAATGAAACGAGCAGAGGATGGACATTATGGTCACTGGCCTGTATTTATACACAGGAGCTTGAACTCTCAGCCACTAGAGGAGAAGGAGTGGGGCTTTAGTACCAGCAGACAGCATCGTGAACTGGCACCTATTTTAAAGCGGTAAACACAATGAGGAATGGATTATTTTTAAGCTCAGACTGGTACATGAGAAAGAAATGTGTCCATTTATTATAATATATACTACTTTATGTTTCTATTAGCCAAGTTTATTTCCTTATCAGTATAGAACTCAATTTATTTCAAAAATATGAAGTGACTCACTAATAAATTATGACTCATTTAGTTTTTTGCTTCTGATCTGCATTTGAGTGAAGAGTGAGAAATGTATTTAGGTTTATATAAAGTAAGGGATGACTTTCAAAATAAGTTTTATTCATCATATTTAAAATTGTCCTTCACATGTGGGCTGTTCAGATTCTAACTTAGGGAAAAGGGAAACCATAAGCTAGAGGTACTGGGATGGTAATGACTGTGGACAACTAAGCTACATAATGAATTTCAGAAATATGATGACCACTGAGCTGACTTTTACAAAACTACTTCTTAATGTTATTTACCTCAGACTTTTGGGTGTAAGAATTTTTGACTACTATACACAGTAAAATAATGGCTTTTTCTATCTTCAGATGCAACTGGCATTTAGAAATTTGCAAAGGAGAATTCAGAAGAAAAATAAAGCAGGCAATGATTACTACCCTCCCTTCAGAGAAGGAAGGCTTTTAAAATGTCCTTTATAATTAGTTGCTCTTTTGCCTATTCTAATTGAGAGCCTCATTGGAGAGGGTGTGGTTCCTGGGGTTAGCAAAGTTGTAGCTAATTGGATTCTTCCATTTAGAATTATCTGCTTATGCCCTCATGAAAAATAGATTAATGTCAAACTTCACAGGAGAGTTGTGAGGGTTAAAGAATAATACATTTGAAAATTATTGGCATCATTATTTGCATAAATTGTTTCCTTCATATTTATTTAGCCAGTTCATCATGCACGGATACATTATATTAATAGGACTGCCAAGAATTAAGGATCTTCATCTTGTTTATTTGTTTATCTCTTAGGACATGACTTAGTGTTCTTTCTCATACCACTTTCCCAAACAACAATTTCAAAAACTGGAAAAATCCTGAAAAAAGGGTGAATAATAAAGAACATAATTTTTAATGAAGGTCACAATAAAGAAGTAAGATGTCATAGTGTCCTCTGATATATAAGGTTAAAGTGAAGTAATAGGGAAATAATGGGATTTTGGATATTCACATTACTCTGCAATGGATTCAAACACTAAAACACAATGGAAAATTAAATGATTAAATATAAAGTCAAGCGGTTAATATGAAATACAGGGTGTGGTAATGTCCCTGGAGAGTGTTTTTCACTCTATATGTAACCTGATAAGGTTTTAGAAGGTTTAGCACCCCATAAACAAAACACACAGGCTTCATTTAGGATTTTGTTCTTGAAACAAAATTCATTCTTAAGAAAAACAAAACAAAACATTGTTTTACTTAGTTTTACATTTAAGTATTCTAGTAAGTTCACTAACAAGTAGACCTTGTCATAAATCATTAAAACAATATGTAAATTTGACACTATGTTTAGTAAATGAATCTGTATCCAACGGATTATGTAATTTACCAAACACATAGTGTAATGCAAACGTTTTGTATGGATTTTTCTAGACAATGTGTCTACTTACTCAACTATTTAGGGAAACTATGTTTGTGAAATAACAAAAGACAAATGAATAGCTGATTAACTGATTTTTAAGAGATTAAGCAAATGAAAAAGAACAGACTCATAGTCACAGACAGCAGCAAGGTGATTGCCAGAGGGGAGAAACTGGGGGAGGGGGAAGAAAGTAAAAGTGAATAAATGGCAATAGATGGAAACTTGACTTGGGATGGTAAACACATAATACAATATACAGATGATGTATTGTAGAATTGAATATCTGAAACTTAGGTAATTTTATTAACTGATGCTGCCCCAATAAATTCAATAACATTTAAAATAAATGCGTTGATGGTAAAAACTAAAACAAATTATAACCAATTTATACTCTGAAAGAAATGTCATTCATCACAAAACCAAATCCATAAGTATCCAAGGCTTGTCTTGCAAATTTTTTAAATTAAAAACTATTATTTAAGGACCACATTGGCTAATATTCACTTCATTAGTATGCAACATTTTATGTTTTAATTAAATACAATTTTATTTTATAAATATTATACATACACATGCCTATGTCTATATCAATGTTCTCATATACATTATTTCAGATAATACCTGCACAGAGAAAATAGTAAGTGATCAGGAAGCAGTAACATATATTATTATTACCTTGACAATAATTCTTGCTTCTATGCAATGAAATTAAGTAGATAAGATATTTTAAAGCAGTAAATACAGTTATTTTCAATGTTTCGGCATACAAATGTGATTTCAAAACTTATGCTTGAAAATTCATACATTCATGAATAATATATATATATATATATATATATATATATATA
>JAAGEH010002531.1:63242007-63359507 GCA_011751065.1 Lasiurus cinereus
GTGTGTGTGTGTGTGTGTTTGGCAATCAAAATTGCATACCTTTTATCTTTTCTTTTTCATCTAATTAAACATATAAAACACACCTTTCAAGTTTTTCAGAATCAAAATGCTTACTTTTTTATAGTTGCTTTAATCTACAGGTCTTTGACAACCAATCTGGTTGCTCCTAGACCATTTGTTAAGATTCCCTATTGAAACTTTCTGTGCTTCTTTTCTCAGCTCCTTGTTCACATTTTTCTACTTTACAATAATTATGGTGTTAAGATAAGTAATGTTCTTTGATGGCCTCCTCTGTGATAGACACGGTTCTCAAAATATATAGTTGTTTGTTCTTATAATAACTTTATGAAGTACACATTAAAGGCCCCTTTATGTAGGTGGGGACATTAAGAAATACTAAAGTTTATGGTTATGCTTTCAATGCCACAAAGGTAATATGAGGTAGGGCTGGGATTCGTACAAAAGAAACTAACTTTCCAGAAAACATTTTCCAATGAATAAGTAATACACTGCCTCTCTAATACCACAGAGACCCTGGGAAGAAATGGATATTGTAGGACATTTTTAAATAGTTATAAATAAACATTTGGAACCCCATATATAAGCTCCTTTAAAAAGTCAATTAAATTTAACTAGATCATTTGCAATCTAGTTTGCAATGATTTCCAGAATAGTGTCCAGGGAAGTCTAAAACAGGACACTGTGCTCACCTGGTTCACTTCAGAGAACAGTTAAGATCCCTAACTCTGGACCCCAATTCTTGATCCATAACTTACTGGTCATATGACCTAGGCCAGTTCTTTAGCCTCCTTTTCTCAGTTTCCCCTTCTCTATAATGAAAACAATAGCAGACATGTCGCTTAAGTCAAGCTTACATTTGGAAAGCACATGAAAAATTCTAACAATACCCACTCCATACGTATTTTCAATCAATTATATGCTAGATCTACTTATAACAATACTGTTGATATACAGTGTTCTAAAAAATGTGCACACATTTTAACAACCGATAGCTCAATTTTGAAAATGAAATATATTTTAATAAACTACATTTATAATTATTCCAAGTGTATGTGTGTGTATGTGTCTGTATGTGTGTGTATGTGGACTCTAAGACACATTTAATTTTGTTATTTAGACCTACAACATTTTCCTTTTACTTTTTTGTTTGATTGTTTGTTTGTTTGTTTGTTTGTTTTAATCCTCACTGGAGGATATTTTGTTTGATTTTTGGGGAGAGTGAACAGAGAAGGAAATACAGAGAAGCGTCAGTGTGAGAGAAACACATCAACTGGTTGGTTACCTCCTCATGTACCCAGGCCTGGGCCAGGGAGGAGTCTGCAACCAAGGTACATGCACTTGACAGGGATTGAATGAGGGACCCTTTGGTCTGCAGGCCAACACTCTATCCACTGAGTCAAACTGGCTAAGGCCCGCCTACATTTCATGTATCCCAGAAGTTAGGCTCTCATGACCTTTGAAACATAAATTCTACACATTTCATGGCTTTTGGCAGTTCTAGTGCTATCAATTATATTCAGGTTTGGGGGTATACATGGCAATTAATAAATCAGTATTCTGATTTATTAATTCAATGCTGGGACAAAATGTACCTTATTGGTCCACATTTTGTCATTATAGAAATAAAATTCAATTTTTGGTCTTCATTTCAATTCACCAAATGCCTTATTTACAACTTATTATTTTATATTACCCATGACTGTTTCTAAAATGCCCTGAATTTTTCCTTCAACTGGAGATTGAGGATTCAAACAGTGGTTGGTTCTCCTTTTTTATTGACTCCTATTCCTTATATCTTTTTTCTAATGTAGAACTGTTCAAGCACCTCATTTCATAGACACCATTAGTTGTCCTATGTCATGAGAACCTATTCTTTTCTCCAGAGAATTGATTAGGGTAGTACTTCCTAAACAGTGTCAGCTCAGCATGATGGGAGGCGTTTTCATTGGCTGGCATGAAAGGGTGTGTCATAGGAATAAGATATCTGCTCCATAGGCAAGCATAGCTCTTCTCATTTGATCCCCAGCACCTTCCATATAGTACCAACTTTTATTATGATACTGATTTTTAATACAATAATAATAAAATAAGCTCTGTTATTTGATGACAGGTCATGAGAAGTCCATTTAAGAGGCACACCTTTCCCCAGCTGGTGTTGCTCAGTGGTAGAGCATCAATCTATGAACTAGAAGGTCATGGTTCAATTTCTGGTCACGCCTCATGCCTGAGTGGCAGGCTCAATCACAGTGTGGGGCATCCAGGAGGCAGCAGATAAATGATTCCCTCATCATTGATGTTTCTATCTCTCTAACACTCTCCCTTCCCCACTGAAATCAATAAAAAATATATTTTAAAAAATTAAGCAGACCTTTTGGCTACATACGATTAGCAAAAAAAAAGAAGAAGAAGAAAGAAAGAAAAAGGAAGAGGAGGAGAAGTATGAGGAAAAAAATGAGAGAACAACATTTAACAATAACTTAAAACTGTGTTAATTCATAATCAACTGAATGACCCTATCTTGTTGAAGGACTCATCACCACCACACCATTCATTTAACAGCTAATATATCCCAATAGGCACAACTAACATTGCAACAATATTTTATTTTATTTTATTTTATTTTATTAATTTTTATACATATCTCCCCATTGTCCCCCCCCTCCCTCCCAGGCATACGCAACAATATTTTAAATGAAAAGTTCTTCACTAATCATATTGAGGTTCACTTACTTCAGGAAAACCATGTCCAAAAAGTACCCAGGTCAAAATAACCATTTCTATGCTATTTGGAATAAAATTTTAAGGGCTTAACCTAGACTTTCTGAGTGCTTGAATAGATTCAAATCTCCTTTTTAAGAAAAAATGCCAGTCCTAACCATTCACTCTTGGGGAAAGTCCATCCCACTCTCAAAGGAACTGAATTTCTGCTTGGACAAAGCATAACTTTCATTTAAGGTGACATGAACTTTGCCATCCTGTGTATCTGTTATTCTGAGCATCCAGATTTCTTTGTAATCACCAGCACAATCACTCGACCAGTTATCAAAAATTAAAGCATATAAAATCATAATATTACATGATACAGCTGATATTTATCAGTAAATATAAGAAGCTTGTTAATTATCTATCTCTCTAGTTTCTGAGTTACAATTTCCATGAATTATAATTTCCAATTATGCATTCACTTTATTGAAGAACAATGTGAATTAATTCTACCTGAAGAAGATATCTGCATCCCTGATTAGAGACCTATCTGAAAGTATTAGCTATGTCACTTAATCATTTATTCACCAATCGCTTACTGTGCTGCCACTTTGTGCCAAACATTGTGATTGAAGTCGGTGCCAATGGAAAGGAATAAAAGAGAGTAGCTGTCTCTCAGAGTTCAAAACAGAACACAGGGACAGATTCATTAAAATACAAAGATGCAGTGGGTAACACTGAGATAACAGAAGACTTGAGGAGAACACTAAAATACTATTGAAATCGGAAGACAGAGGGGAGGTGAGCATTTACTGCTAGACTGGGGAAGGGTGGGATGAGGATATAGGTAACGGGAGTGTGTGTCCTAAAGAAGAAAAAAATGTACAAATGTGACCCAAAGTATCTGGGAAGTTTAAAAAATGGTAGGGAGATATATAATACTAGAGGCTCGATGCATGAAATTCGTTGCTGCAGCGGATTGCCTCAGCCCTCACAGCCCCAGCTTTGTCTGGAAGGTCTCTACACATCCAAAAGGACATCTGGAAGGTCGTTCGGCTGTCAGGTCTAATTAGCATATTACCCTCTTATTATTATAGATAAGAATTTATTTATATCTTGAATAAATATTTGGGTTCTCTGCTAACGTGTTGGTCCGGGGGAGGAGGTCCCGACTTCTACTGAATATGAGGAGACCTGTCCACTACAGAGCTTCCTGTTGCTGTGTGTGGTTTGTCTGCCAGGAACCCCTTCCAACTCAGCCCCATCCAATGCTCTAATCACCTTTTAATCCAGAGTTTTTTGTCTAAATTAAACATTAATTGTGTTCCTGGCCTGGGACAAAAGGAAAAATAAGCGTATTCCCTGAATTCTGTTTTAATGGAGGGTGTTCTTCATATCTGTGCATTTCATAAAGCATGTGTGTGTTTAACTCACAAACAGAGCCCTGGCAATCACTAATGCTTCCATAGTCTGATTGCATCCTACGTTTTAAGAATGACTCTCTTAGCTAATACATGTTTATTAGATACACAAATACTGTGGAAATTATTCAAATTCATCAAGTATTCAATTTCCATTGCCTGAAAAGAACATCGATTTAGGTCCTTAGAAAGTAATGCAAATACCAAGTTATACAGTGGAGGTTACAGGAAGCTATGTTGTACAATCCAGTGGTAAATATTAAGTTCAAATATCATACCGCTCTTCCATTCACCCCCATATTAACCCTTCCTATTAAAGTGTTTGCTCGGACATTTCATGGATGGTAAGCACTTTGTACAAATGTGGAAAAAACGCCAGACAGGTCCTAGTGCTGCTTGTATTGGGAACGGAAGAGAAAGATTTTTATTGTCGTTTACATTGAACCAGGTTTTCTTGTTCAGGAATGAAGGCTGATTTGTTCATAGTATTATCACTATGTTTCTCAGATTAAATTAATGGGATATGGGGTCGTGAAGGATATCGGCCCTCAGTTCCTGGGAGGTGATCTCTGGATTCATGAATGTCTTTGTTGCACTAGGACTCTGACCACCAGACAGTCTAACAATGTAAATTGTAATTCGGGTTTTGGGACACAGGGAATCAGTTCAAACATACAGAGATCTGGAGACTGAAAGTATTAGCCCGAATTTCCGGGAGAGGCTGGGGGCTAATGGCCAGCCAGGGAGACAGTCTGTAATCAATCTCCAATTAAAACTTAAACACCAAAGTGGCCCTCTCTGCTTGCCAGTCCTCTCTACACACTGTCACACCTCATGCCTGGGAGGAGGTGAAACCTTCCGTGAGTGCACAGAGAGTACATGACCAGAAGCTGTGAGGTTGGGCCTCTCTTAGATTCAGGGCCCTACCTGCCTCTTCCCTTGGTTGAATTTAACTTGTACTCTTTCACTATAATAGACTGCTAATCGCTTTTGGACTGAGATCTTGGAGTTGTCCTAAGCAAATTACAAAACCAAAGTTAGTTGTGTGTACTCTGCAATTTGTAACCAGCCCCAGGAACCACAAACCAGAGGCTGTTGTCTCAACTGAGGCCGCCTTGTGGGGTCATGAAACCTTCCTCCTGGTGGAAAATAATTTCTGGATGTTCTTTGCGCAATGCAAGGGGAGGCAAGGCATTGGACACCTTTCTTGAGAGGGAGTTGTACAGGACAAAGAAAAGGAGAATAGCCCTGACCAGTTTAGCTCATTGGATAGAGCATCAGCCTGAAGACTGAAGGGTCCCGGGTTCGATTCCGGTCAAGGGCATGTACCTTGATTGTGGGCACATCCTCAGTAGGAGGTGTGCAGAAGGCAGCTGATCGATGTTTCTCTCTCATCGATGTTTCTAGCTCTCTATCCCTCTCCCTTCCTCTCTGTAAAAAAGCAATAAAGTATATTAAAAAAAAAGAAAAAGAAAAGGAGAATAACTGATAATTCTTAAAATACTGTTCACTGTTCTACTTTCCAGGATTAGTAGACCCTTCATAGTTTTCAGAAAGATCCTAGATTCTTTTCACCCTATGTATTAGACCTTGAACGTGCTACTTAGTCTCTCTTAGACTGTGTCCATATTCAAGTCCATATAAATGTAGTATTAGTATCAATTTCAAGTAACGTTTGTGGGGATTGGCTGACATAATGTCTATCAATATCTTAGTTCTGTTATAAACTGTCCTTAAACTTATATGGTCAAAAGACCTAATGACTCATGCATATATTGTCTATTCTCATTATGATAAATAGTGCATAATGTCAAATATCTTAAATCGGGACAGAATCAAGAGCCTGAAATTGATTGATATATCCACAAATTCAAGTGAAACCCATAAATTTGGCAGTTAAATTAGGTAACATAAACCCACCAGATGTCTTGCCATATATGAGTAAACATAGCTGCAGTCTTAACTAATTCATACGTATGTCCCCTTGAAGCAGATGCATATCCATATTCACTCAGGAAGTGGTGTGCTTGCATGTCTACTATGAAAGAAGAATGAGTGTACCGATGAAAATAGCTGCTCTCTAAGGGAAAACTCTGAAACCGATGCTTCTGCCCATATGTGTTTATGCACCTTGAGTCGTAGAGGAGCAAAGTGTGTGATTCTGGTGTTTCTATCCGTGTTGCATCATTCTGGCAGGGTTATTGTAAAACATCACCCTAATGAAGCAGGATCGCCCCAGGGGCACCCCTTACATATAGCTTGTAAACACTGAAAAGACTGCTCTGTGTTGCCGGGGCAATATAATTCAACACGTCTCTATAGTAACTCTGAGGAAGATCAGAAAATATGACGCTGCTGTAAAGAAGAGAATTTCTAACCCTGTCCTCTAAAAGGCATATAAAGCTTTCATTTTATAGCATTTTTCCTTACCACAGCAAGGTCTGTGCATTGTTGAAATTTTCAAACTTCACAAACATACGGAGGCAGAAAGGGATTGAAAGAAAAAAATAAAAAATAAGCTCACATGCTTCCCACACCCCTTCGCCCAATACACAGTCATATTAGTTTCACACAAAGCACATTATATGCCTTATTTTGTTTGACAAGTTGGAAGTAGAAAGTAACTTTTATGAGACCATACATTTGTACATTTCTAGAAACTGCCCAAAATAGGATTAATGAAAACTGGTAATTCTAAATCAGGGTCTGTTAATTGACCGAGAAAAGATCTATGAAAATACAACATATAAGCAGCAGTTCACTCATGGGTGAAGAGCTAAGTTGGTTGTAAAGGCCCTGTGAACAGATAACCACAAAAGGACCCTCACACTAGACAAAGATCTAAACACCTGGGCATCTTCTGACACAGGCATCATTCTCAAAGCCCTGTAGCTTGGAAACATTCCATGTCTGGAATGAGACAATAACTTTAAGAAAAGGTAGTTTAGCCCTGGAAAGTTTGGCTCAGTGGATAGAGTGTCAGCCTCTGAACTGGAGGGTCCTGGGTTCAATTCCAGTCGAGAGCACATGCCTGGAATAAAGGGTCAATTCCCCACAGAGGCTGCCAATGAATGATTCTCTATCATCAATGATGTTTCTAACTGTCTCCGTCTCCCTTCCTCTCTCTGAAATTAATAAAAATATTTTTTAAACTGAAAGTATGTTTCTGAATTTATGTCTTATAAGCCCTTTAATTCTCTTAAAAATATATAAAATTATACTATTAAATATTTACTAGAGGCATGGTGCACAAAATTTGTGCACGGAGGTGGTGGGTGTCCTTCAGCCCAGCCTGCTCCTTCGCCAATCCTTGAGACATATCCGACTGCCCTTTCACGATCTAGGACTGCTGGCTCCCAACTACTCACCTGCCTGCCTTCCTGATTGCCTCTAACCTATTCTGCCTGCCAGCCTGATCACCCCATAACCACTCCCCTACCAACCTGAGTGATGCTTCCCTGCCAGCCTGTTTGCCCCTAATTGCCCTCCCCAGTAGGCCTGGTCAACTCTAACTGCCCTCCCTTGCAGGCCTGGTAAGCCATAGCTGCCCTCTCCTGTAGGCCTGGGACTCCCTCCCCCCTCAATGGCCTTTCCCTGCAGGCCTGGTCATCCCAACTTCTCTGCCAGCCTTGTCACCCCTAACTGTCCTCCCATGCAGGCTTGATCACCCTCAACTTTTCTCCTCTGCTGACTTGGTCCCTCCCAACTGCCCTCCTCTGCTGGCCTGATCATTCCAAACTACCCTCCCTTGCAGGCCTGATCACCCACAACTGCCCTCCCTTGTAGGCCTGGTCCCTGCCAACTGCCCTCCCCTGCTGGCCATCTTGTGGTGGCCATCTTGTGTCCACATGGAGGCAGGATCTTTTGACCACATGGGGGCAGTCATCTTGTGTGTTGGAGTGGTGATCAATCTGCATATTACTCTTTTATTAGACTGGCTAGAGGCCTGATACATGGATGGGGGCCAGCTGGTTTGCCCTGAAGGGTGTCCTACATCATGGTGGGTGTTCCCTTGGGGTATGGGGTGGCCTGGGCGAGGGGCCTGTAGTGGTTTGCAGGCTGGCCACACCCCCCAATGACCCAAGTGTAGGCCCTGGTATCTGGGATTTATCTATCTTCTACCATTGAAACTTTGTAGCCTGGAGTGGAGCCAAGCCTTCTGCTCACACAGCCATTGAAACTTTGTTGTCTTAAGGATAGGCCTTGGGCAGCCCGAGTGTGTGGAAAGCTTGACTTCCTCCATCGCCAGGGGCAACCCAAACCTCCCTCCTGCTCTTTAGGTGGCCATAGCCATCTTGGTTGGATTAATTTGCATACTTGCTCTGATTGGCTGGTGGGCATAGCTAATGGGAATGGCTTGTTGGTATAGAGGATGTATGGCCAATTTGCATATTACTCTTTTATTACATAGGACTCATTTGTTTAAACCAGTTCAAACCAGAAAGTTAAGTGTTTTCAACTAAGCCAGAACTCCAGAGGGAAAATACATAAAATATTAGGGTTATGTTATTAGCACCCAAAGGTTCAGCAAGAAATTCTCAGGCATGGAACTGTGAAGAAGTAAACTTTATTTTAATGCTGATTTTGTGCTACTAAGTAGTAATACAGATGGAGGCTTACAAATAGTTGGTTAGAATGTTTATAATTTAAAGTAATAGTTATAGGAAATCCAGAACTATCTAAACTCAGAGGAGAGGCTATGTTTAATAATATGAAAAATAGTTATAAAGTTACAAATACTATTTCCATTTTTGTTAAAAATATTCTACATCATTTATGCTCTTTAGATGACGATGAACCCCACTATTGTAGGCAGATGTTGAATCCATTTTATCACATGAGTGGCACATGCTGTGACTTTTACCTTTTGGAATGCTGAATTTTCTACTGTTCCTATTATAAGTATTTTTTTTCTTCACATATTAATTTGGATTCATAAAGTTCCACTTTGTTTATACCATGCACAAGTAATATCATGTTAAAAATGAAGATTGGGCCTCTCCTTGGTTTATAGAAATTAAAAAAAAATAATATGCAGAATGACCATCATTCCAACACACAAGATGACTGCCTCCATGTGGTCAAAAGATCCTGCTCCCAGGTGGACACAAGATGGCCAGCAGCGAAGGGCAGTTGGGAGGGACCAGGCCTACAAAGGAGGGAAGTTGGGGGTGATCAAGCCTGCAGGGGAGGGCACTTTGAGGTGACCAGATCCACAGGGGAGGACAGTTAGGGGCAAACAGGCTGGCAGGGGAGCAGTTAGGCATCAATCAGGCTGGCAGGGGAGGGGTTAGGGATTGATCAGGCTGGCAGGCAGAAGCAATTAGGGACAATCAGGAAGGCAGGCAGGTGAGCAGTTGGGAGCCAGCAGTTCTGGATTGTGAGAGGGATATCCAACTGCCCATATGGGCTCAATCCAGGTCAAAAGTTATAAAGTTACAAATACTATTTCCATTATTAATAAAAATCTTCTACATTCTTTATGCTCTTTAGAGGACAATGAATCCCACTTTTCCAGGTAGGATCGGGCCTAAATGGGCAGTCAGACATCCCTCATGGGGTCCCAGATTGGAGAGGGAGCAGGCTGGCCTGAAGTACATGCTCCCCCCTCCAGCATGAATTTTGTGCACTTGGCCTCTAGTTTTATTATAAACATATTGAGCTATTTTAGGATCTCTAAGGTTAGAATACTCTTAGCCAGACCTCACTCTTCCCATATCTCTGCACAGCACTTTAGCTTGCTTTCTGGGCAGCTCCTGTTTCTGCTGCTTTTTGCTTTCATTGCCTGGGCATATACCTGGGAGACAGTGACCACAGAAAGTTTCCAAGTTTAGAAATCCTCATTTGCAACAGCTTTTGGAATCTAATTGCCCATGAAAAATTACTAAAATCAATCTATTTCACCATGTATTTCATGAGCTAAAGTCAAATGACATAAGCATGTTTGAGCTAATCACTGGCAATAGGTAAAGTGGCATATCAATAGAAAAACCAGGTCCTGATTGAGTTGGGACAGCAATCAGACACACCTCAGACATTTTTTTAGTGTAGAGGAAAATTTCTAAACAAAATTAGAGATGTAGCAGGAAATAAGACTGTGGGGAAAGATGCTAGGTACCCTGGAACATTCAATCCAAATTCTTTGCCCATGGAAGTTTGAAGAGAAAGAGAAAAAAACAAATACAGTTAATATGTTAGTAGTGGAAGACCCTGAAGGGTTTAATTTATCAGCATGTCATTAGGAATGTTCTAGTTCACGTGCATGCGTGAGAATGGCATGATAGAGTGACAATCCACTGTAATGTGATTAACCCAATTCTCACCACTTTGACTTGAATTTAAGCTCACTGGGAAATCATTGGTTTATAATGTGGCTTTTTATTTGAATATATCTGGGAGAAAGGAACATTCTGCTTAAAATATATCTCTTATCATACCTTCTGTCTTATATTTGCACTTGTGAGTTAGACTCACTTGTGTTAATTCTCACATGATTGATCATCTTTCTGTATTAGGGCACAACATCTGTGGCCCCCTCCTGGGGACCACATCTTAGGTCTGATTATACTAATAAAAGTATAACCAGAGCAATGCACTGTTTTCATATGGCTCTGGTTAGTATCCAGGACATCTCCCCCAAAAGCCACTGTCCTCCTGTTGGGCTGTAATTTTTATTAATGCTACAATTCACATTTATGTTAGAGTTTTTGTATGGGAAACACTTTTTGAAATTTTAATACATTAGTAAATGTTAGATAGGACCCATAGGAATCCCTTTCATACTAAATTCCACTTTCTAGTGAATTAACACATTTTTTGGTATCCTATATAATAAAAGCCTAATATACTAAGGGTCTAGTCTTCCATTCATCTGTTCAACCAACCAAAGCATAATATGCTAATTGTATGTTAAGGCTGCTCAAATGCTCGCTATGATGTGCACTGACCACTAGGGGCCAGACAGTGGACTGGTCAACCAGTCACTATGACATGTACTGACCACCAGGGGGCAGACACTCTGACTGGTAGGTTAGCTTGCCACTGGGGTCTGGCCAATCGGGACTGAGTGAGACAGGCTGGACACACCGTGGAGCCCTCCATGGTCCCTCCCTGGACTGGCTAACCTCCAACATACCTCCTCTGTCCTGATCGTGCATCCATGTGGTCTCTCAGCCTAGCCTGTGCTGTCTCCTAATCTGGGCTGAGGGACTCCCCCCACCACTGCTGAGTGCCCAAATTTTGTGCACTAGGTCTCTAGTTTGTGAAAAATGAAACAGTATATGATAAAGATAACCACACCTTTAAAGACATTTTCAATTATTAAATCACTAATAAGCAGTAAGGTCTAGAAGATAAAGAAAAGTGGTTTATCCTAGAACTTTTTGTGAAAGAAAAATCACACACCAGATGTATAAGTATGAATGCCCCTTTATATTGCTCTTTTAGCTTTTGATGCACATGAGAAGAAATATGTAAGTTCTCACAGCCTTTTATTTCTTTCTTGTTCACCTCATTGCTTTAGAGGCAATATACCAAATTATTTTCAGATCAGCACACCCGCATGCATTCTGTTCACAGAATACACAATTTATTTTTCCGTCTTAATAAGAAATGCACCTCAAATACAAAGAAATACAAGTTTCACAGCTACCACTATCTAGGAATCGGGTCTTTATTTCTTGTTTTCTCATATTGTTTATAACTTTACTCTTGGAGTTTTCAAAATAGAGAGGAGCTATGTCCAACTATTAATGAATAAAACTCATCTCCTCCTATCCTAAAACATGTGTACAAGTACTATTTAGTTTTTATCTTTTAATTTACAATACTTATAATAATTGTAAGTACTATTTAGTTTTTAAGTTTAAATTACAATATTTATAATAATTGTCTAATCCTCCCCCTCTCTCTCTCTGACACACACACACATACACATATGCACTCTCACACACATGCTGTACATCTATAGTACATCTGGGGATTGAATACAGCTAGTTGCATTGTTTTTCAGTAACATAATTTGTAGGTGACAATGGCATAAATTGAAAATTCTGATGGAGATACTTAGGCAGACTCATCCCTTCAGTCATCCATGGTAAGGGCATGCTTGCAATTTTCTGTATGAATATCACAAAGTATTTCCAGGCTCTAGTGTGCTACCAGAGTTTAGGATTATTGAAGTCAAGCTGTGTTTTTGTGCAAAAAGTCTTCACTTATGTGGCCATTAAGAGAGTGTGTCCTGTATGATAGTTTCCAGAAAAGTGAAGTGTGTCCAATGGTATTATTGTGCTGGAATTGCCATTACAAAATACCTGGACCTTAAAAAACAAAAACTCATTTTCTCAAAGTTCTGGGGGCCGGTAGTCTGAGCAAGGTGCCAGGAGGATTGATTTCTGGTGAGGCCTCTCTCCCTACTTTAAAAACTGTAGCACCAGATGGCTTCCTCCTCTTGGTATAAAAACACCAGCCCAACTGGCTTAGAGTCTTCTCCTTATGACCTAATTGCCAGGCCTTATCTTCCATTAGGGTCACATTAAGGATTAATGCCGCAATGTGTGAATTTGGACAGAAAGGACATGCTCCATAATACCAATGTTTTGTCAAAGCAGTGGGGACCTACTTAAAAGTGAGGAGTTGAATAGATGAAAATATGTGCTCCTCAGGATATGGGTACGTTTCCTCTTATATATTGCAGGGTCCAGCTTTGCAGATAACCTGGAACATCTCTGCATCAAAACCTTTGATAGCGTCAATGGAAATCATCCCTTCTCTATAAGTTAATATAATTTAATTTACTATTCCAAGTGATGAAGAAGAAATATAGCTGTAGCCAGTTTGGCTCAGTAGATAGAGCATTGGCCCACAGACTGAAGGGTTGCAGGTTGGATTCAGGTCAAGGACATGTATCTGCATGGCAGGCTTGTTCCCTGGTTGGGGAGCATGCATGAGGCAACCTATCAATGTGTCTCTTACATGAATACATCTCTCTGTCTCTTCCGTGTCCTTCCACTGTCTCTAAAAATCAATGGGAAATTATCCTCAGGTGAGAATTAAAAAAAAAAAAGTAAAAAAAAAAGTACAGTAGCATGATGTATCATCCAAATGACAGTTTTTATAATAATGCCCAAAATTCCCTGGGGCAGTGGTCAGCAAACTGCGGCTCTGGAGCCCATGCAGCTTGCAAGCCTCAGTTTGCCACTCTGTTGACTAAGGAGTTTGCCGACCACTGACCTAGACTCTCCATTCCAATAATTATAGGCTGTTGTTGTTCCTTTGAGTAAGCCTCTAATGGGGAACTGCCAGGTAGATCTCACCCTGGACTTGAACGTGGTATCCCAAATCTAATGTTCTTCTTAAATCACTCCGATTTGTTTTACAAGATAAGAATTATTGTTAAGATTTGTTTTCCTTTGGAAGTCATATACTTACTTTGTTTTAGTGCCAGCAACATCAGGGCCTAGAATAGGCTTCCTGATATGTTAATTGTTTCAACAGCAATGGAATTGCTGGCATTTCAACTTGGCTAAATTATGGTGACTATTAAATAAAACTGCATGAGTGATTATTTTAAAAACGCTAAGTGAGATAATGATACTGTTGAAATGTGAATTTAAATTTTATTGGTATGGTAAGAGGGGCAGCAGAGGTTATCCTAGCCTATGAAAGGCTACACCTTAGAAAATGAAGTCAATTTCTTATTAGGAATCCCATTGTTACTATTAAGTTACCTGTGGTTATGAGAGTAGAATATATGTACTGGTCTATAATCTGATAAATGTAAAAAGGAAAATGAAGATTTAAATAATATATGGTCTATGGAAATGTCTGAATAGAAAAAACACACACATGTATTAACATAAAATGAGGACTAAAAGGTATTTGACAACATTTGAAATAGATTCTTAATAAGAACAGAGAATGTATATTATCACAATAAAGTCAATATGGTATTTTACTTTGTTGTAAAGAGAAATGAAGGGGAAATTATGTTTTTAAAGAACTAAAATTTAATTTTTTTTTTTTGGTGGAGGTAAGAGACAAATATTATTTGCATATAAATTTATATAATTTAAAAACAAACTGAAAGAACCAGTGATGACTAAGGTTTTTGGGTATAAAATTGATATTCAGAAATCTGTGGCCGATTAAAATGGTGAATGGAAAAATTTAACTCATAATATCCTCCATGAGAAAATAAGAAAGAAACCAACAATGTTACCAAAAATGAAGAGAACATATGATGCCGAAACCGGTTTGGCTCAGTGGGTAGAGCATAAGCCTGTGGACTGAAATTTCCCAGGTTTGATTCCTGTCGAGGGCATGTATCTTGGTTGCAGGCACATCCCCAGTAGGGGGCATGCAGGAGGCGGCACTGATCTATGTCTCTCTCATTGAAATATCTAACTTTCTACCCCTCTCTCTTCCTCTCTGTAAAAAATCAATAAAATATATTTTTTAAAAAATGTAGGGAACATATGAAACAATATCTTCCTAAAGACCAATAAAGAAAATTTAAGTATATTGATAGTACAGTTTTTAATGTCACTAGGAAATACCCAAAGTATTACAGACTTAATTTTTAAATTCTAAGTAATTTCAATTAAAAATTCAATACAGCCTGGCTTATGTGGCTCAGTGATTGAGCATCAATGTATGAACCAGAAGGTTACTGTTTGATTCCAAGTCAGAGCACATCCCTGGGTTGTAGGCTCCATCCCCATTAGGGACGTGGAGGAGGCAGCTAGTCAATGATTCTCTCTCATCATTGATGTTTATATTCTCTCTCTCCCTCTCCCTTCCTCTCTGGAGTCAATAAAAATATATTTTAAAAGCTTAGAAATATAAAATAAAAATCAATACCAATTTGGTGCTAGTATTTATTTTTTAAATGTCAAAAAGAAAATAGAAAACTTAGAATAACCAAAGTTAATTCTGTATTAGAAGTAATTTTAAAATATATTTTAATATTCCACAATAATTTAAGATATTAATAATAAGTGAATTTGAGGTTTAAGGAAACCATACTTTCTTTGGAAATAGAACATTATTTCCAAAGAAATTATTTGAAAATGCATTATAATTCTTTGATAATTTTAATGAACAAGTGCTGATATAGAAATACTGTTGGGCAAAAATATAATTCTTTGATAATTTCAATGAACAAGTGCTGATATAGAAATACTGTTGGGCAAAAAATTGATAAAAACCAAGTTCTAGAATACAGAAGATATGGCAATAAACACACCGTCTAAATAAATAGCGGTAAAACAGAATATTTAATAATTATGTTAAAGTTATTTAGAATTTTTAAATATTTTCACTCTTTCAATATATCAAAATTAACTTTAAAATAATTTTAGCCCTAACTGGTTTGGCTCAGTGGATAGAGCATTGGCCTGAGGATTGAAGGATCCCAAGTTTGATTCCGTTTAAGATCATGTACCTTAGTTGCAGGCATAACCCCAGTAGGGAGTGTGCAGGAGGCAGCTGAATCGGTGTTTCTCTCTCATCGATGTTTCTAACTCTCTATCTGTCTCCCTTTCTTTCTGTAAAAAAAATCAATAAAATATATTTTAAAAATAATCTTAAAATTCTGGTGTAAAATGGAGGCCATATCAAGAGCATAATCAAGTTTAGGTAAAATTCTATTAGGTTTTGGATGGAGAAAGATATTTAAAAAACAATATCATGTATGCAGGTTGCAAAGAAAATCCAGCCATTCTCAAAAGCAATTTGTCATTTTATGACAAAGTTTTAACACTGTTTATTCTGTTATTTAATAATGCTAATTTTGTCATTTATCCTAAGATGAAAATATCCTAGATAATAAAAGCCTAATATACTGTGTCTGGTCAACTGGTTGGCTGTTCAACCAATCAAACTGTAACATGATAATGATATGCTAAGGCTGCTCAAATGCTCACTCTGATGTGCACTGACCACCAGAGGATAGATGTTCTGACCAGTAGGTTAGCTTGCTGCTGCTGCCCAGCCGATTGGTGGGGTGCCTCAGCCTGGCATGCACCCTGTCACAATCCGGGACCCCTCGGGGGATGTTGGAGAGCTGGTATAGGCCAGATCCCACAGGCCAGGCTGAGAGACCCCACTGGTGCACAAATTTATGCACCGGGCCTCTAGTCTATTTTATTGTTATTTCATATCGATGAAACAGGCAACACTTTTATTTTTTCTGTTTATAAATATTTCACTATAATGCTAGAAAAGGGCATATGGTATACCTAGTCCACAAATGTCATATTTGTAAGTGTTCTAAGAACAAGTTTGTAGGTTTATTTTACATCAACCATAATGTGGCATGCACATTTCTACTGTTAGCTGAGAATTCTAATGGCTATGTGGATACTATTGAAGGCCAATAGCTCCCATCCAATAATTCCTAATCCAAGTGTTCTCTCTCTCTTTTTTTAAATATATATTTATTTTTCATTGATTTCACAGAGAAAAGGAGAGGAACATCAATGATGAGAGAGAATCATTGATTGGCTGACTGCTGCATACCCCATGCTTGGAATTGAGCCTGCAACCTGGGCATATGCCCTGACCAGGAATTGAACTATAATTTCCTGGTTCATAGGTGGATGCTCAACCACGGAACCATGCCAGCAGGACCAAGTGTTCTCTTTCCAACTTATGTGATCACAACTGAATCTCTGCAGTTCCAGAAGTTGCAACCAGGAAATTTTGCAGTTCAATTAAAATATTGCTGAGCATTCTAAAGAGAAGATAGGTACTACTGATCCATTGTGGAATACTGGCATCACCCATGGTGTTAATGCAATTATTAGAGTTGTTGCAGTTTATTTCTAGACTACCTCCTCCCTTTTTCTTTTTTGTTTACACTTTTTAAAAGTTTAGGGTGTATTTTTTGCAGCTCCAGTTATACAGCAGGCTCTCTTATTGGGCTTTGAAATCAGTCATTTAATACCTGTTCTAAAAGTAAACAAGTGCTAATTGGCAATTTTGTTATTATTCAAAATACCAAAATACCTTCTTTTTAATTAATTAGGATGACATTCTTAGTCTTGATCTAGTTTTAATCCAAATGCCAGGACCATAAAAAAAGATAAGATTTCAGTAATTGATAAGATAGAATATTATGCCTCCACTGATAATGTTTATAAAAATAAACGTTAAGTCAAACAGCATCCTATCATTTTTGACACTCTTTTTTGCATCTATTACAACAAGAAAATATTTCTTCCACTTTTTTTTTCCTTAAGAAATTCCCTTCCAGTGGGATAATTACACACTCCTCTGATCTGAAATGAAGAGAAAAAACACTCATATTGGCAGATGGTATTATTGATTATTGAGAAAGGAATATAGTAGACATGTTCCAGCACTGCAGGATCCGCTATTAGTTGGCCAATGGATTTAACAATTTGTACTAGATAAATTCTGTGGGAACCTCTTTCTACATCCCGCATGGTTCAGGGTTCCCGGTTCAGGGTTCGGGTTCTGAAGGAGGCCACACGCAAATGAAAAGAGAGACTAGAAAATATTAATTTTGCGACATTGGGGGGCCAGGCAGGAGCCTTCCTCTAGTTGAAAGGACTACCCCTTGCTCTGAACTTTTTCTCCCTTTTATTAAGGCTTTGGGACACACCCTAGCCTTTAGGCAGGAAATAACAAAACAGAAATTAACATGAAACAAACAGGTAGAGGTTGCTTCAGCTAACAATGTTTCAACTAAGCAGAGATTGATTAGCTCTGACCTTTCAGAGCAATTAAGGTTGACCAGCCTTCTGGTCTCTTGTTCATAGTGAAACAATGTTTGGTTTCCGGCATCTCCCCCGTTTCCTTTCCTCTAAAAAATCTTGCATCTGCAGACTAGAAATAAACATTAAGAACAAAAAATAAGACAAGCAACAATGGCTATGCTAAGAGGTAAATGAATAAGTCTGTAGTAAGTTTCATTCTAGGCCAATAGTCCTTTGAGTCCCAGTTTCAATGTCCAACAGTTTTTTGAGTGTACATGTCAGCAATGATATTGCAGTTCTGGATGGTGGCAATGCAGGTCCGACCCTCTCAGGTTTGGTCCTGGGCAACCTGCATCGATGCACAGCTGCTGACTGCTAGGATGGCAAGGTGTCATCAGCATCTTCCTTCTCTGGACTGTTTCTCCTCTTGTCTTCATAGCTGGAGCATTCTCTGTTGTGGGAATTCACATGGTCTTGGAGCTGTTTTTCTGAAAATATACAAACATTCTCGACCAAAAGTTAGTAAAGGAATTTTTTTTCTATAAATTTGACTTTGGATCATTTATATTTTTGCCCAAATAATTTTCCTTTGGCTTATTTTAATACTATGTATGCTTTTCATGGGTGTCTTGCTGTTGAGTAAAAAAAAAAAAATTTTAGATGTAGTTTGCTTACAGGATACATTTCCTTACATAATATTACTGTACTATCCCCCCATTTTTGACTTAATTATTAGGAGGGTTTTGGAAAATTTTTATAATGCAAATATGACTGCTTTATGTTTATTGCATGTTAAGTAATTTTACCATGCAATGAACTACCAATAGAAATTTTAGTTAATACTTGAGGAACAACTTTTTTTCCAGTACAATTAAATTTTCTTGAATATTCACTTATTTCAATTAGCCAATTAAAGTAATTTGAAAACTTATATTCTAACAACAATCTTAGTTTTTTCCTATAAATATTAGTGGAAAGGATTATTTGCATTCTTGAGTAGGCCCTGAGCATTCCTGGTGTTAGGTTAAATTTAGAATATAGGGAAGCTGTCAGCCAAGTCTATCTGTTGCTGGGTCCCAATCTGAGCTGCACCAAATCTTTTTCACCTGTGTCCTGAACTGAGCTGGGCCAAATCTCTGTCTTGTCACCTGGGTCCCAATTGGAGCTGGGCATGGGATGCGAAACAACCATGGGGCAGGAGACCTCCCTCAGAAAAGGCGAAAGTTCAAGCCTGTGCAATGTTGGGGGGGGTGAGGGTCTGTTCTTCACCTCTGTTGATCCCCAAGTTTTCTCCTGATGGCCCCTCTGCGACTCTGCCTGTCTTAGGTTGTTCCTTCCCTGAGGAATCTTACCCGTCACTGGCTAACCAGTCATCCTCAGGGGCCAAGCAGGTTGATGTGAGGTTCAGTTCCATCTCCTTGGTAGCCTATGCCCCCAGTACCTGCCTTGGGATCCCCTCACCTGCTGGCAGGGTCCCAGCACTGATCACATATCTTGGGGAACCCAGGTTCTTTCTCCAGGGAGGGCCCAGCTCACACACTGGGTGAGAGACAGATCCATGGTACCAGCCACCATGAGGCTTCAACCTCAGCATGAACAGAAAGCTTAGGCGACAGCTGTGGGAGGTTCCCTCTTGGCAAAAAGAGCAAGAAAAGCCAATATAGAATGCTCAAGTGCCTTCCCACTGCCTTAATTCCTTTCATGTTATTTTTAAAATTGCTACCAAATATTCAAAGAATTAGATTGTAAGTTTGTTTGGGATATTTGTCAAAAAATTATAATGACATTGTAGAATAATATCATGTAAGGATAGTCTTTGTTCTAGGCCATGGCAATTCAATTTCAAACTGGCTATCAATTTCTTTTTGTATAGACAAGGTCTTAGTTACTTTATTAGAATACTTAATCAAGTTGCTTACAAAGACATTGGCTTTTTATTTAGCTGAAAACCTTGATTTTTATTTAAAAAGCTAATTTATTAATTAAAGTAGGTATCTTAATTTAAAAAGCAAAACAAATTTAGTAAATGTTTATGTTTGATTCACAAGCCACAAATGTTGTCCCGCCTCTAGCTTAAGAATACAGGTGGCTATGGGATTTTTGTCATTTTAAATTCTAATGTTGGAATTTTAAATAATATTTAGTTACTTCATTTTGTCCTTCTTAGAGACAAAAACCTTCATAACATTTAAAATATAATTATTAATTTTATTTGATAAAGTTTTCGATGCAATTTCAAGTATATTAGATCGGTTAAATTTAAAAAAGATTTCCTTTAAGAAGAGAGAACAAATTTCTTGTATTATTCTGGGCCCATGGAGCTTTCCAAGAATCATCTCTGTTAAAGCCTTGAAATTTTAACATGGACAAAACCATCAAATATATATATCCATACATGATTTAAAGATTACAATACTTTTTATAATTATCTTAATATATCAATTATATCTTTAAACTGTTTTTATATATTAAAGTTTTTCAGTTGGAAATCACAGAATTTTTTTTTAATTAGACCAATAAATAACATATTTTGAATTCCTAATTAGAGAAATTTTATTTTATTTTTTCCCAATTTAATTTGCATTTAGCTGAAAACCTTGATTAATAACACAAAATCTTCTCCTTTTGGATCCTTTACGCCATTTTTCTTAAAAAATAAAGACCAGTTCTGGGTTTTTCTTTTTCTGCAGGTTTTGCAGAGAGATTCCAGCGTAAAGCCCTGTCTAATATGTCCAAAAAGGTGGACAATTGCGCGCATTTCTTTTTAAGCTGGGCTTCTCTCCTCACGAGTACAGAAATTTCAGACACATCTCTAAATTTTTAAAACTTTTTCATGGCGAGAAAGGAGACTTTAGATTAGTATACTGGGAGATTGGACTTTCATATTGGATTGCCATGTGTCTCTCCATTCCCCCACATCCTGCTTACTTCAGGGGGGAGGGAGGGACAGAAGCATCAGGAACAGATCTGGCCAAATTTTTCATGCTTAAAAGATAAAGACAGATCTTAAATTTTTTCTTTCTTTTTCACTTTCCGAAGTAATAACTAGCACCTAATTTGGCCAAGATTAGCATTTCCCTGCGAGTTCTTCTATAATTTTTAAACGAAATCTTCAGTAATCTCATTGCAGGAGAGCAGAGAGCCTGCCCTCTCCTGCCACCTTTGAATTTCTCCATACCAGAGGCGGTTTCAGCAGTGGAGTTTCACTTATTACAGATTTCAGATTCCAAATGCAAACTAAGATTTTAATTTGAGTAAGAAACCACATTATTTAAGCATGCAAACTAAAAGTCTATAATAAAGTTTACTTTATATTTATAATCGAATTCTTCCCCATTAGCCGGGCTGCAAAAGACATTCCCACCCTACTTACAGATCGCGACTCTGCAGTTAATCCGTGGGCTTTGCGTACATTGAATTCCCCTCGCCTTTTTCTAGGTGAATCTTCCCTCACCGTTTTCCTTGGGAATTTCCTTCCTTTGCTCTTAGGCGAATAATACCTTCTCCTCCAGACATCCCGCGGTCAGGTGCCAGATGTGGGCACCTCTTTCCGCAGCCCCTGTTGGGCGCCAGATGTGGGAACCTCTTTCCACGTACTGCATGGTTCAGGGTTCTGGTTCTGAAGGAGGCGTATGCAAATGAAAAGAGAGACTAGAAAATATTAATTTGGCAACATTGGGGGTCCAGGCGGGAGTCTTCCTCTAGTGCAGCGGTTCTTAACCTGTGGGTCGCAACCCCTTTGGGGGTCGAAAGACCCTTTCACAGGGGTCGCCGAAGACCATTGGAAAACACCTATTTTCCATGGTCTTAGGAACCAACACACCGATCCTCAGTGTAGCAAAGTGTAGCAATGTAGTTTACTGTTGATATATTAAGACTGTTGCCCATGCTACACGACAATTCAAGACAAAATTTCATTTATTTGTAATTAGAAGTAAATATTTCATAATATATAATTACATATTGTTTTTGTGATTAATCACTATGCTTTAATGATGTTCAATTTGTAACAATGAAAATACATCCTGCATATCAGATATTTACATTACAGTTCATGACAGTAGCAAAATTATAGTTATGAAGTAGCAACGGAAATAATTTTATGGTTGGGGGTCACTACCATGTGAGGAGCTGTCTTAAAGGGTTGCAGCATTAGGAAGGTTGAGAACCACTGCTCTAGTGGAAAGGACTACCCATTGCTCTGGCCTTTTTCTCCCTTTTATTAAGGCTTTGGGACACACCCCTAGCCTTTAGGCAGGAAATAATAAACAGAAATTAACATGAAACAAACAGGTAGAGGCTGCTTCAGCTAACAATGTTTCAACTAAGCAGTGAGTGATTAGCTCTGACCTTTCAGAGCAATTAAGGTTGACCAGCCTTCTGGTCTCCTGTTCTAAGTGAGACAATGTTTGGTTTCCGGCAAAATTCAAAGTGGCAAAAACAAAAATAATTTATGGTTCAGTAATTCATTATTATATTTGAAAGCTGTGAAAATAATTTAAATATGCATGTAATTCTACAATCAGTTTACATTTTTATATCATTATAACCAAAAGAGTTACTAAACTATTTTAACATTAAAAAATAATTATTATTTTTACATTTTCAAACCACAATTTAATTATGGTGTTCAGCTTTCTCTTTGAAGTAGAAATTAACTTGTTAGTAACATTTATCTGGTGCTTTATATCTGGAAAGCATTTCCACATGCACTACCTCATTGAATTATGAAACTTCTGAAACATATTGGTACTCTCTTGCAACTAAATGGGCAAGTATATGCAGGTGAAAACAATTCTGTCAAGGTCACTGAGCTGGTAAGTTGCAAAGGTTTTCCGCACTTTTGTTTGAGTCATATGTATGTGTGCACAGCTATACATTGGGGATTCTCAGTACCCTTTCCTCAAATTTAATAATCTGCTAGAGTATCTCAGAATTTAGGAAAGTAATTCACTTACTCTTACCATTTTCTTAAAGAGAATGCAATCAGGAATAGCCAAATGGAAAAGATGCAAAGGTCAAGGTAGGCTCAGGAGGTATGCAGAGCTCCCATACTCTCTACTGAAGTACCGCTCAGGCCTCAGCACCTCCAGATATCCACTGACCCAGAAGCTCTCTAAATCTGTTGTTTAAAGGGCTTTGTGGAGGTTTAATTTGAAGATGTGACTGAGAAAATCATCATCCATTGGCAATTACTTCAGTCCCAGGCCTTTCCCCCTCCCCAGAGTAATGCAGGGTAAGGCCTAAATTTTTAAGCTTCTAATCAAGGCTTGGTCTTTTTAGTAACTAGCCTTCATTCTGAAGCTACCTAATCACCTCGTCAAAACAGAAGATGAGCCCATCTCTTATATCACTCAGGAAATTCTACGGGTTTTAGGAATTCTGTGCTGGACATCAGCACAGAGACCACACTAGGGGACATTGTAATAAAGGAAACTCTAATACCCAAGTAAATAAGAGTTAAGAAATGTTAGGTTGCTATATCTGTATCTATATAAAAGCAATATGATTCTATAATAAATGCAATTTCTAATCATTCTTTAATTTTAACTATGAATCACCTCATCAAATACTTATTAGGAAAGCTGAGTCACGTGGCGCCGTTTTTATTATTTATCTACCTATTTATTTATTTAGCATGGCTGAAGGATAAGGAAAACCATTTTAGAATATATATATATATATATATATATATATATATATATTTACATTAGCAAGTGATAGAGAGGAGAAAATACAGAGGGAAAAAAACAGGTAAGGATATTGCAAATCTGTTAAGAGCTAAAATGCAAGTACTATGTGTTGAGTATGATTTTTTTTATGTATTACTGATTTCAATCCCGAAAATAACTCATATTAGTCTCCCCATCCTATTAATGAATACACTGAGGCTTATAATAGGCAAGTACCTTTCTTTTTAAAAAAATCTTTATTGTTTAAACTATATAGATGTCTCCATTCCCTCCCATTCTCCCCCCATCCCCATTGATGCTCTCCAAAATAGGCAAGTATCTTACTCAGTAGTAAAAACCTTACTAACTAGACTCTTCAACAAATGGTGCTGAGGTAACTGGATATCTGCATGCAATATATAAAGTAAGATCCTTCCTCAAAAGACTAAAAATATTAACTTATGCCCTGATTGGGTGGCCCCATTGGTTGAAGTATCATCCCTTACACAAGGTTGCAGATTCCATCCCTCCTCAGGTCACCTACCTAGGTTGCAGGTTTAATCCCTGCATGGGGCATGTATGAGCGGCAACTGCTTAATTTATCTCTCTAACATCAAATTTTTTCTCTCTTTATCCTTCTCTCTCTAAAATCAAATTAAAAAAATAAATAAATGTATCTTTAGGTGAGGACTAAAAAAAAAAAAAAAGAAGAACTCATAATAGATCATAGGCCAAAATGTAAGAACTACGTATTATAAAGCTCTTAGAAAAAAACAACGGAGTAAATCTTCAAGACCTCAGGTTGGGCAAAGACTTTTAAGCCATAATATTAAAAGTAAAAAGAAGTAACTTACACAAACTGAATGATACTGAATTAAAACTATTTGTGTATCCAAGAAAACCATCAAGAAAGTGAAAGACAATGCACAGTATGAGAGGAATATTTTAAACCATATATATATATATATATGTATATATAAAAGTATATGCAAAATATAAAAAAATAATTCTTGCAATTCAATAATAAAAATACAAATAATTAAAAAATAGATAAAGGTTCCAAAGAAAACATATAAATGCCCAATAATGACATGTAAGACAATAACATCATTAGTCATTAAAAAATTTCAAATAAAAACTATACTGAGGAGCCTCAGAGGGAATGGGGAAGGGAGGGAAGATATCAAAGAGATCAAACAAATAACTCATATGCATAAATGAATCACCCGTGGATATAGACAATAGTAGGGGGGTACTCCTGGGGAGGGGGCAGGAGTGAAGATTAAGGAGAAGCCGGGTAAAGGGGGAGAGGGGGACATCTCAGTACTTTCAACAATAAATGTAAATTAAAAAGAAACTGTAATAAGACACCACTTCTGACCCATTAGGATGCCTATAATAACAAGTGTTGTGTGAAATTGGAAAAACTTGGAATCCTCACATATTGCTGATAGGAACACAAAGAAGTGCAGTTGCTTTGGAAACAGTTTCATAGCTCCTCAAAAATGGTAAATATAGTGCTTCCATATGACCATGTAATTCTACTCCTATATATTCTTAAGAGAAATGAAAACATATGTCCACACAAAAACCACTTCAGAATTGTACACAAATATATCACTCCTAATATTCAAAAAGTGGCAATCACCCAAAAGCCCACCAATGGATGGGTGGGACTAAAAATGCATTATTTCCATAGCAATGGAATGTAATTTGGCATTATAAAAGAATGCATAGTGATGCATGTGTACATGCTGCAAGTGTTTACCTTGAAAATATACTGCATGAAATAAACCAGTCACAAAAGACCACATATTATATGACTCCATTTATATAAGTGGCTCAGAATAGGCAAATTTATAGAAACATCAAATAAATTAATGGTCCTAGTAACTTAGGGTGGAAAGTAAAGATAAGGAGTGACTGCTAATGAGCATGGTGTTTCATTTTGGTTATAAAAATGTTCTAAAATTGTACTATGGTGCTGTTTTACAACTCCATGAATATGTTAAATACATAGAATTGTACATTTTAAACGCATGAAATGTTCGTTATTTGAATTACATTTAATCAAGTTGTTTAAAAAAATAACAGCATATGAAGCCAAGAAGTTTGGTTTCCAATCTGTAATAATAAAAGCACAATATGCTAATTAGACTGGATGACCTTCAGATGAAGCCAGGGCTGCGAGGGAAGCCAGGTGCAGGAGAGAAACTGGTGCCTCGGGGAGGGAGGGAGAGAAGAAAGGCCTACTCTTGCACAAATTTCATGCATCATGCATAAGGGTCCACTAAACTACTATATTTGTCATTGATGGTCAAAACTTTCACCTTGGCAAAGTTAGTTTTGCACTTAACATTTTGATTCTATTTTAGAAAAACACTCAGGGTTCTTTCTTTAACTAAGAAATATGGTTTGGTATTGATTTGATTGAAGAGTATGATATAGTTTTGTAGTGATTATGATTGAAAGTTAAAAACTATTGACTCATGGTATGTGTGTATTTGGCACACAAGTATGTGTGTGGGATGTGTAGTGTTTATAGAAGTCAAAATTGAAAGGAAGCTCAGATATATCCTTAGAAGTCAAATACCAATTCCTGTAGCTTTTTATATACATTAATTCAGAAATAGAGGGAAAATTTTCCTATCATAAATGCACATTTTTGAGATATTAAGTCCAGATTCTTCTAGGTTTTTGAAAACCTAATAAACAAATGTGTGTCATATTTTATGTTTTACCTAGAATTACTTAGCTAAGTAAAGGCATCAATAGTTCTCATTTTCAATTCAATGTAATGACAGTGCTCACGTGTGTATGTCTAGACCTGCAGCTTTTAACTTGCAAGCATTTCTTCTCCCCCTCGTTATGTTATTTAGACTCAATTCTTATTACTTAATTTTGCCAGTCAAAAGCCAGAAACCTTGGGCAAATAATGCACATCAGCATGTTTGTAAGTTCCCTTGTTTTCTGTTTAGAAATCATTGGAACAGTGGGAAGCAGGGCCATTAGTGAAATACATGTTGGAAGACATGCATTAAAGTCTCTAACATTGTCTTTAACTGCATTTATATTACTGCCTTTTATTGTTACTGACTTCATGTTAACAAAGAAGGATTAAACTGAGTGGCCAGAGAGAACTGATTCTACACATTCCTTGTGTAAACTTTGGCAAAGGGACCTCAAGGTCACATTCCCTATGGCTATAGGCCTTACGTTGATTCAGAAGGTGGGATCCCTAGAGCTTGGTTTGCATGAACGCTGTTGGAAGCCTATCTAGGAGCAGGGTATTGTCCTAGAGGGAATCTTTTCACTAGTTCAGATCTGTCTTGCACACATTTCATTCCAGGTTATCTGTCCAATATCTTCTGTAGCAGGGAAGGTGATATAAACTAAAGAAGGGAGGGAAGGATGCTGATTTATTTTAGGCACTTAGCTCAATTTGCTTTTACTTGTTTGGGAAATTGCTTTTTCGATGCAGAAAATGTGTTGCAGTGAAGTAATTCAATGGGTTTGATGACACTGCAGTGTGTTTCTCCCCTGTATCTGTTATACGTGTAAATGAAATGCACAGACTGCAGTATTGCTGTTATTTACTTCCTTCTATTGCCTCTTTCTTTCTTACCTACCAGATTACATGTACGTTAACTGAAGATACTATTTACACTTATTTAACATTATTGACTGAAATAACCCGGGATCTCCTCCAGTGAGGACTGATTTAGCTACAAATCACTGTTCCAGCTCTGGAATCATTAATCAGCCTTAGGCAAGATCCATTATGTGGGATTTCAATGAAGAAGAAATATTAACAGTTCCCTGGAAGCAACGTTACCTTCACATTGGCTGAGACTCCCTGCCGGAGCAGCAAATCTCCCTCTAGTAATAATTATAATACATTAGTAGAAGTTTAGTTTGCGGTAAGTGCTGTCTGTTTAAGAAATGGCAGTCTTACCAGGGCTCAGAGAATAATAGATCAGGTTATCAGCAAGAATATGGAATTAGGTGAAATTAATTTAATTGGAATTAAATTAACATGGAATTGGATGAAAGATAATAAAAAATTCATTTCAGTTTGAAAACTGTAGAAAAAGAGAAGCCAATGTAAGTTGTTCAGTGGCCTTTTCAGAGAAAAACTGTATTTATAGATCATCTCGCTGGAAGATACTGGGTCTGGCTATGATTTTTTTTTAGCTGGTAGTGAAATATTAATTTGCTAGTTAGCATATGCTATGATAGTTGTAATACTTTTTTCCTGAGGGATAGAAGTTACTGAAAAGAGTAATAGAACTATCAGGAAAATTCATTCTTTACAACTATGCACAGTGATTCACTTTTTTTTTTTCATCTAACTTAATATCCCAGTAAAAATTTTCCAGTGTTAAAAAAGTAGAATTTCATAGGAGACATTATTGCTGAGGTAATTCTACTTAGAAAAGTATTATGCTAACTAAAATTCCGCAGACAGAGAAGGACAATACCATATTTTTCACTTATGTGAAAGCTCTATAAAAACAAATGACCAAACCAAACCAAATCAGACTCATAGAAACAGAGATCTACCTGTTGATTGGAAGATTGGAGGGGAGTGTGAGGATGGGTGAAAAAGGTGAAGAGGAGTATAGTCAATGATATTGTGATAAATTTGCATGGTGACAGATGATTACAGACTTAGTGAAGTGACCATATTGTAAGAAATATGTATGTTAAGCCACTACATTATAGACCTGAAACCAAGATAATACTGTATACCAACTATACTTAAAAATAGACAGTAGAATATTTCTATGAAGTTAGGCTGCAAATCACTTATAATTTGAATAAAACTTCTGTTATGTATAGGGAACCATATTAGGGACTTCTATGTATATGTTGCATTGTCAGCCTTTTAGGAACATATAAAACAGTCATACATGTATTAGTAAGACTTGCTTAACTTTATGTTCAATGAATATCAGTTATATTGCTTTAAAAGTTTTACTAAATTCTTTATTTATTCCAGAATTATTACATATCTAGGTGTCCACAAATTGATGTACTTACATACAAAGAAGTTTTGATGTTTGCAAGTATCGTGTGCTTATGGGGTCTGTGTTGTAAAGGCATTTATTGTAATAGGTAGATTCAATTCTCATATTGAACAACTATCTAGCTCACTGCATAAACCAGATGATGTGTGTGCCAGTGCTTGAAAATTGTTCTTCAGGTTCAATGAACTATTGATTTAAGGAATTCAAGGTGATTCCATTACTGAATAAAGAGATTCATATTTTCTTAACACTTTAGATTTTGTGGTTTGATTTATGTGTCCATGAGTGTATGTTTGGAAACCTCTTTATTCTGCTTGATGGATTTCATGTCATAGTTTCAGATATAGAAACCAAAATCAAAGAACCATTATAAGTAAGCTCTGCTCCCCCATTCTATAATGAAATATATGTTAAGAATAATTTGCACAAAATTTATCTAACACATGCAAAAAATCCACCCTTCTAATTCTATCTATAAATCAGATTGAAAACATAGCCTAAGAAATTATTATATTTCTCAAAATATGAAACAGTTGCAGTGTTTCAAAACTTATTACATTTAGCAACATCTTTGGAAAATATTCTGTGTGCCTTATGATAATTTTGGAAGGGGGGCTATAAAGAATAATTTACATAATTTATAAAGTTGATTTTAGTGTTTAGTTCAAAAACTCTCATAAATTGCCTCTTTTATCACTAAATATTCAGCTTACCTCAAAAAATGACACCCTAAATTCATTAAAACAAAGGTGATATGACAGCTCACTATTTTGCAGCTCCTTCTCACCCAGCATTTAATGATCTCCACTAATAATCGGAGAAAATCTATGTCAGGCATGCAACTTATCAAAATGCTTTTGCATTATTCTATTTTTTAGGTTAACAAAAGATAGACCATAATTAAAAATGAACTTACAGTTTCATGCTCACTGTTAAAACATGACATTTAGAATAGGAAAGAAAATCCATGTGACATATATTTTATGTGTAACATATCGTATAATATATATTATATGTAATCTGTATTTTTCACATAACTAGATACCTAAGGTATTCATCAATTTGATCAATGGTTATTGGTGTTATAACACAAAGTAGTTAAAATGTATTATTTCATAACACTCCTGTGTTAAAATATAATTTTAGATGATGTCTGGTTAGAAATAATTCAAGTAGTTCATTCAGAAGGTAATTAATTAAAGCCACTGGGTTTCTTAGATATCTTTCTTGAGTGCACAGCCATCAGCACATATTTGTACATGTGTAAGAAATAGCAACATAAGAATTTTAAAAATACATTTCTAAAAGTTTAATGAATGTAAACTAGTCATTATCTCATAGAAGAGTATTAGAGTATTTGTGGATCAGAGAACGTATATGACATTTGGTGTATACTAAAATACAGTGACTGGTTCTCAAGATGAAGCTTTTCAGAGTTAAAGAGGGTGAAGGTGAGTGAAGGATCCATTTCAGAAATAGAAGAGAAAGATTTGAATAATAATGTAGATAAAGAGTGAACAGTATATTCTATTTAACTCCAAAAGGCTCTAAGTAGCTGTCTTAATTGTTTTTTATTTGTTTTAGTTCCTTTTTAGAGAAAATGGAAGGAAGGGGGAGAGACAGAGACCATCTATCTGAGTGAGACATATAGATTGGTTGCCTACTGAAGTCTCCCCAACCAAATCTGGGGATCGTACTTGCTGAATCTTTATTCAGAGTCAAACTGGCAAAGGCCTAAGTATGTTTTGAAGGAATAGCTGAATCAGCCAACATGGTAATGCACATAACCTAAAACATGGTTGTCAAAGACACTTGCTGTCATATGGTTCAGGTTGAGGTACTGAAAGAGACTTAAACATGAAGTTAAACAATTATATTCCATTCTACCCTGCCATTTCCAGCTTTGTGTTCTTCCAACAAGCTATCAAAGTACTCTGAGCTTGTTTCTTCCCCTTTTACAGGAAGGAATAATATTTGATAGCCAACTGTTATTTTTGGAAAATCAAAAGAGAAAGCATGGTATGTTACCAACAACAATGGTAATAGCAGAAATACCATCAAAGATAATAATCAACAATAAATTGTTCAATAAAAATAGTAACAGGTTTGTTTAGCATTCACTGAGTTCAGTATGTTAGATACCGTTAATACATCTCATTTGTTATATTACCATAACCATATGAGATACTTAAAATTACTGTTTCTATTTTAGAGTGAAGAAAACAGAAATATTAAATTATTTATCCAATTCATACAGTTAGTTAATGGAGTAGGCATATTCAGGTTTGTCCAAGTTAGTTGCTAAACACTGTGTGTTGTCTCTCCATTCCCTATAAATTGGGGATACGTCTAAGTATATATTTCAAAGCAAGACCTTGTCATAGGATAATGTTGGTACCTATTTATTATCTGCTCTTAAAGGAGCTTGCCTTCTAGTTCAGTGCTCAGTACATTGAAATAAATGAGACAGTGAATGCTTGGAGCCTATACAGACTTGGTCTGACAGCTTACACTTCTACATGGTGAATTTAAAAAAAATGTTTTGTTTGAAATGTAAACAGCTTAAGCAACAGAAATAGTTTCTCACATTTTCATCTCATATGTTAAGTTGGTGTGTCTTCATAATTTTATCTGTAGTCACATATTTATGCAAAGTCTTCTAGATGGTAGTGTTGAGAAAAGATAGCACCATCTGGTATAATTAGGGAGTAGAGGTCAAATGATTTATGCCTCACATATCTTCATGATTTAAAGTTTATTAAAATTATCAATTCAACTGAAATTTGAAGTAAATTATATGTTCTGTGGACAGTTTTTCCCTGTGTGGATAATTTGCACAAAAGATCTGCCCTATGCCAAAAGCAACTCAGTCACTATGAACAGAACGTGCCATTAATATTTCAGTAGAAATTTAGTGTGGCAGATGATCTTCATAAGGACTGACCCTTGGCACACATATTTTTTTCTCTAATTGGGTATCTTTGAGAAGGCAAATTTCAGATTTGTATTATTCATATTATTGTAACTGTTTTGTGAATGAAAGGACATCACATTTCTTAAAACTACATTTTCTTTTAGAGGAAGAGAAGAAAGAGAAGATATTTTGTTGCATGTGCATTTTCTGATTTTTTCATAAATATGATATGTTATCTGGTGGGAATATACAAGACAATAATTCTGATTCATTAATTTTTTTATTGTATTTTCCAGTAAACATATCTTCTTCTAATTTCCTAACATTTATCTGACCATTTTTTTATTATAAGATGATGATATCATTGTATTCACTTAGGAAATGAATTATGGTCATATGCTTTTAGTATGCTTAGAGCCATATATTTTAAGGCACCATAGTTATGGATTTCATTGCAACACATAACTGGCAATTACTGTGAATATGCCTTGTTTGATTGCCCTATGGATAACCTCAAATGCACTTCCATAAACTTTGAAGTTTAACAGAGATATATTGACTTCTTAATTTAATGGAAAATGTCTGTGTAATATAAAATAATGGATTAATTTAATGTAGTTACATCTAGGAATACAGATCTCTATATCTCATGTCCTACACATGCTTGAAGTAAAGGCTAATCAACAAGAGGTTGAGAGAGAGTCTAACCTAATCAACTCTTAACACTTGGAATTCCTAGTAAGTACACTTTTTACATTGTTCATTGTCATTTTCTTCTTTGTTCAAAACCTCTAGTTTAGAAAATATATTTTTGGGTTTTAGTTTTATAGTGCTTTCTTTTATTACAAAGTAATAATACAAAGTCTTCTAAGGTGACTGAGGTATACATTTTCTGGTTTAATTTTAGTCCTTTTTTTCAATATCATCTAGAGTAGCCATGCTTTTTTTTTTTTTTGCTTTTTTTTAAATTAATGTTTATACATATCTCTCCATTGCCCCACTCCCTCCCAGACATACCCTAACCACCCAGTGTCTATGTTCATTGGTTATGCTTATATGCATGCATACAAGTCCTTTGATTGATCTCTTATCTATCCCACCTAACCTTAATCTTCCTGCTGTAATTTCATAGTCTGTTTGATGCTTTACTGCCTCTGTATCTATCCTTTTGTTCATCAGTTTATAATGTTCTTTATTATCCACAAATGAGTGATATCATGTGATGCTTCTCCTTCATTGACTGGCTCTCCAGTTCCATCCAGGTTTCTGCAAATGGTAAGAATTCCTTCTTTTTTATGGCTGCATAGAATTCCATTGTGTAGATGTACCACAGTTTTCTGATCCATTCATCTGCTGACAGGCACCTAGGCTGTTTCCAAATTGTAGCTATTGTAAATTGTGCTGCTATGAATATAGGGGTGCATAAATCCTTTCTGATTGGTGTTTGTGATTTCTTAGGATAAATTCCTAAGAGTGGGATTACAGGGTCAAATGGGAGATCCATTTTTAGTTTTTTGAGGAAACTCCATACTGTTCTCCACAGTGGCTGCACCAGTCTGCATTCCCACCAACAGTGCATAAGGGTTCCTTTTTCTCTGCATCCTCGCCAACACTTGTTGTTTGTTGATTTGTTGATGATTGCCATAGAGCAGCCATGCTTTAAATGATTTCAGGGGATAGAACTCAAGTTCTCATACATCATGAATTCATTCCTGATGAAACACTGATTCATGTGATCCTTAGAGGTGGGGAGTAAATCTTAGTCTTAAATTGTATGCTTTCATTAATTTATAATACAATTCAGATGTTGTTTTTGTAAGTAGGAGTAGCAGCTTCCTGAAGCTATTTGGTAATATTTCATTGGTAAAAGCACTCCCAAAAAATGTGCACAAAAGTTACTGCTATACACTACAAGTTTGTCATCTAAAAACACATTTACCATTAGATGATTTTTTTTTTTGGTACAAGAAATGTTGGTTTATTGAGAGTTTTTCTCAACCAGTTATATCCATTATAATTGGTTCAGGATTCAACATAATACCCAGTGATTGTGGCTAACTGAAAAAAAAAAAATATATATATATATACACACACAATAATTCAGAGATGTATGCAGGCAGGAAGTGGAGCAGGGGGTTACCAGCAGACTCTGCAAGGGAGGGCACCAGGTGTCACATCAGATAGACCCTCTTTCTGCGCTCACTTCGCAATTCTCATCTGTGCATCGCCGTCGAAGTTTCTCCAGTCTCTGAGTAGCCTAGCTTGAAACAGAGGTCTGAACTTTTGGCTCAACCATTTATGGTTAGGGCACAAAGTCAGGAGCATCAATGAAACTGATTTGTAATTCAGTATCTTATTTGTCACACTCAAACAATTTAATTTATGTTTGAATCAGCCAGCTGCGTTCGGCTCTCATTTTAGGCACTACTTTTGGGTGAGAATTTGTATTTTTAAACAGTGTCCAATGCTGCTTCAAATTTACTAAGGTAAAAAAAAAATTTGATTATTTAATTTGTACTCTATATCAATATCTGATCAGTAGTATATAGATGCACATACTATTAAGGAGTCTAATTTCTCAATGTGAAAAGTATAATTAGTTATTATCTATATACTAAAAGCCTAGGCGACCATTATGGCAGAACAACCAGTTGCTATGATGTGCAATGACCACCAGGGGGCAGACGCTCAATGCCGGAGCTATTCCTAGTGGTCAGTGCGCTCCCATAGGGGGGGGTGCCTCTCAGCCAGAAGATGGGCTTAGGGCTGGTGAGCACAGCAGTGGTGGCAGGAGCCTCTCCTACCTCCTTTGAGCCAAGCAGTAAGTGGTCTCAGACTGCAAGAGGACACAGGCCAGGCTGAGGGACCACTCCCTCCTCCCAGTGCATGAATTTCATGCACCAAGCCTCTAATATTAAATAGAAGTAACATATACACCTAACTATTGTAGGATTTAGATGTTGTTTTTTTTCCCCTTAAATTCTGCTTCTACCAAAAATATTAAATTAAAAAAAGTGCTCTCATAATATGCACATAGTTATTTTGGAACTTAACCACACTGTGGATGTTTATGTAGCCTGTGTACCATCTAAAACAACGTACAAATTTGAAAAGAGTCTGCATTATCTTATTATTATTTATAGTACTTAACAGAGTTCTCAATAACAAAGTAGAATACTTCCCCTTGTTAAATGGTTGACATTCACAATTTTTGGCCAGAATTGTCATTGAGTAGCATGTTCTTTACTCAGTAAGCATGTTCTGAGTGACAAGTCTGTATAAGACACTGTGCTTGAATATAATGATCAGCAAGTGGGAGGCCTTTTAAAAAATATATAACTTTTCTATTGATTTCAGAGAGAAAAGGGACATCAATGATGAGAGAGACAGAGAAGCATCAATGATGACAGAGAATCATTGATCAGCTGCCTCCTTCAAAACCCCTCCTGGGGATAAGCCCACAATCTGCCCATGTGCCCAGACGAGGAATCAAACCTATGGCCTCCTAATTCTTGGTTTGCCCTGCAACCACTGAGAACACGGGCCAGGCTGGACTGTGGTCTTAAGTCTAGTGGGGGACACAGACAATCACAAGGTCCTGCAAAATGGTGGGAATCTGAATCATTGAATGTTCTCTGAAGAAACGTTACATCATAATGAACATTTTCTGAGAGGATCTTCATAGATGTTACCTAACATTTTCCTGGCAACATTAAATGTGTTGTTTATAGTAATTTAATTTTCTGGTGAGTTTAGCCTAAATTTTACTTATAAGTTTACAGTACCTTATTTATTCCATGTTATAAAAATTGCATACCTGATGTCATAGCAACAAAACAATATAGTGCTGGGAACATATTATTTTATGAGTGTGTCAATTTATTGGGAATAATTACCCATGGAAAAAATTGATATAAAGTAATTTGTGAAGAGAATGTTGTCTCTAAATGTTTCTTAATAGATATATCTTAAACTGCTTTGCTGTTTTTCATGCTGTTTCTTGGATTGGAAGATGTACATTTATAATAATAAAGTTGTAAAAATCAGGAAAATACTATGGATGTAGTTTCCTACTCCCAAGGCATATAAACTTGTTTGTTTAAATTTTAACATTACTATCATTTGATTACAAGGAAATAAATGTCATTTAAGTAAGTAATATTAAGCTTTTAATAACCTACAGGTATTTGCCTCTCCATGTTCATGAAATTACAAAGAATCATGCTGTACAAGGAGTAAATTCTTCAAAACACTTGTCTACTATGCAGACCTATTCTCACAAAACTGGCTTTATTGGCTGAGATCGGTTTGGCTCGGTGGACAGAGCATCGGCCTGTGGACTGAGGGGTCCCAGGTTCCATTCCGGTCGGGGGCATGTACCTTGCTTTCGGGCACAACTCCAGTGGGGTGGAGGGATGCAGAAGGCAGTTGATCGATGTCTCTCTCTCATCGATGTTTCTGACTTTCTATCCCTCTCCCTTCCTCTCTGTAAAAAATCAATAAAATATTTAAAAAACAAACAAAAAAAACTGGCTTTATTGGATAAGGATATTCTGGTCTATAGAATCTTGCATTTTTAAAAATTTTACATGAACTTAAGCTGTTAGTTAAGTGCATTTTTTAGAGGTAGCCATACAATAATTGACCATTTTTCAAATCAGTTTCAGAGTATGAGTATGCAATAATTATTTTTCCTCTTTACCTTTATTCTTCAAAATGATCTTTTTAAGAAATGTTCAAGTTCATTGATAGAGAGGTAATGAAAAACCTCTAGAAACTGAGTTTCTATTAACTTACATAAATAATTTATAAAACCACCAATCATAAATATACTTAATTATATATGGTTTGGGAGCATCTGGTAAACTTAGGTAAATTAGATGCCCACATAATCTAAACATCTCATTTTTCCTTATAGTTATAAATAGACTTCCTAGAAAAACATCTCCAAGACCTATTATTTGCCATAAAATCAATTTCATTAAAAGTACATTAATATAAAATCTGTGTTAAAATTGCTCCTGCACTCAAAATTTATTGTTACTCAATGAAAAATAAAAAAAGATACAAAGTTAATACTGATCAAGTTATCAATAGTACAGGAAGTATATTAACCAAGAGCAGCCTTTTAAAAACCGCAATCCTTTACAAATGAACAATAATATAAATACAAATAATCTATATTCATTAAGCATTCCAGGAAGAAGTTTTACTTTGCCAAAAATTGTTATTGTACTTAATGTTATGATAGACACATGGGGACAATAAATTAGCATTTGTTTAAAAAGAAACAGTCAAATTTGTATTAAAGAAAAACACAATGAAATATTTTTTTAAGAAGGAATTGTCTGACATAACATCACATTATGTGTGAGCTAATTTACACTCTGAGTACACTTATGATTTCAGAAAAACTGTAGGGGGCAGCATTGATGATTGTCTTCTTGTATAAGGGATTTATAAAATGTGAAAAATGGCTTGTAATGAAGATAATGCCTGTCCAAATTGGGTATTAAAACAGTGCCCAGAGTGAGAATAAAATTAAGATTGTATCTATCTCAGAGAGTGTGTTATAGGTAGTGCTCATAAATGTCATTTAAGTATGGGCTACCAAGCAACATTTTGGAATACCTTGAGAACTCAGGAAATAAGTTTAGACTTTATTAATATGATTAAAATTGTGTTATAATAAGCAGTAAAGGAAATATGGAAATATTCAGACCCCCCCCACACACAAATTTAAACTGCATATTGACCAGTTCTTTTCAAGCTGACATTTCCGTATTGCAACACATAATCACAAAGATTTATCTTCTTTATTGACAAAATACTATCTTTAATTATGATAATATGCATAAGATTTTGAAATATCAATAGTCAATTGTCTAGCTTTATTTGTTGGAGAAGAAAAAGATGGATTTTTCTACCAACATGTATGAAAATGTTTTCAGTGAAAGTGAAGGGAACTAGGCGGGACCTGTAAAGGGGATAGAAATAGTGAATACAGAAAAATAGAGACAAAGCAGAGGATTTTTATAAAGAAATGTCAACGTTTATACCCCCTAAAACCGGGAAGAGTAAAGACACTGTGTAATAGTCACAGAATCTTGTTATTGAATACTTTCCTTTGACTCAGTTTCCTTTTCTCTCTGTGGATGTTGCTTCAGGTTGAACTTTAGCCCATGGAGATAAAATGATAACCACTGTTTTGAAGCTTGGCTCATAAACATCTTTTTTTTCTGCCCTAGGGCTTCTCAGCCTGGGGAGATGTTGCTTACTAAGGGGCATTCAACAATATCTGGATACACTTTTTATTATTACAGGGGGGTATGGTCTACTTGAATTTAGCTGAGAGAGGCCTAGTATGCTGCTAACCATCCTACAATACACAGGAGGGTCCTCCCACAACAAAGAATATTCTGCTTTAAAATGGTAATGGAATTGAGGTTGAAAATCCTGCTCTACTCTGTCTTCTCTGTCAGCATATAGATGTCTCCAACAAACTCGGACACCGGCTGTTAAAAAAATATTTTGAGAAACAGCAAATTTTTATGTTTTCATTGATTTCAGAAAGCAAGGAAGAAGACAGAGAGATATAAATATCAATGACAAGAAAGAATCATTGATTGGCTGCCTCCCTCATAGCTTCTTTTGGGGATAGAGCCTCCCACCCTAGCGTGTGCCCTGACTGGGAATGGAACAATGACCTCCTGGTTCACAGTTCAACATTCAATCACTGAGCCATGAATGCTAGGTGAAAATTTAAAATTTTATTACTGTTTTACAATTACATAGTTTTATTTAATTTATGTTTTATTTAAGTGCAGTTGGTATTTAAACTTATATTACTTTCAGGAATAAAATGGTGCTCAGACATTTTTATACCTTGCAATGTCATAAAACCACTAATTCTAATAAATATCTGTCACCATGTAAACTTATCACAATATTATTGTCTAAATTATCCTTTGCATTAAAATATTTTAAATTTAGTGTAGTAACCTTAAGGCTACTAGATAGATAGATAGATAGTTAGACAGATAAATTAATTGATATGCACATGAATATCATAAGGTACTTCTTTCAGTGGAAGGTGGCCAGGTGAAGAATTTTGAAAATAAAAAAAATGAAAACTATAAACCTACTGCAATACAAAGTAAATATTCCACAACACTTAAATTTTAATTTTGAATGTTAATATTTTAATTTTGAATGGTGTTATAGTGAAATGTTGGAGGAAATAAGCACTTTGTTAAGAAAAGACAAAATTAAAATAAGATGTCTACAGTTGATCTTTAATTGTATATTAAACCTTAAAAAGATGTGCGGTCTAGTTCGAATTTATATCAAGAAAATATTTATGTTACTGTATCTTAGTAATATTTCTCATAGGGAATGCTTGTAAGCAACCCAATTTCTGAATATGATAGGTGAATAATCCTTTGTAGGTTATTATATGATAAAATATTTCAACCACTAACTGTCATTAATATTTTAAAATGACCTGTCATATTATGTAAAACTAGAGACATATGAGCTCAAAAGGACTTACTGTCCTAGTGGAGAACAGTGGTTATTCCTAGATGGTTTAAGTGAGCTTTTAATATTCTTATTTCTGTATTCTGAATGTCCTTCCTTCCTCCCTCCCTCCCTCCCTCCCTCCTTCCTTCCTTCCTTTCTTCCTTCCTTCCTTTATTTTTAAAGTAGTAGTACATATGCCTCCTGCCCCCCCCCCCTATTGACCTCCTACCTCCTAGTACATGCCCTCACCTGCCCCCCAACCCAGTGTCTTGTATCTGTTGGTTGTGCTTATATACATGTTCTTAAACATGTTATTCTGATAATCATGAAAAGTTATTGTAGAAAAATCAGCTTTAAATAGCTGCTGTGTCTGCATTGGGTCCAAAGTATGGGGCCTCAGAGAAGTGCTGCAGGACTTCACTTGAATGATCACCACCCATATTCACTTGACTTGGGACCTTTTCAAATGTACCTTTTGCTTAACTCCTGACCCAAACAGTGTGGTTAAGGGTCATAGTAAAGGGTTAAGAAAAATGACTTCATAGTGATAATCAACGCATAGAAGATTTGGAGAGGCTCAGCTGCTCCTATCAAAAGACTAACTCATAATGGCTCACGCAATAGATCATTTATTTTGCTTATATAAGAAGAAATCTCACTCATCCATGTTACAAATGGGAGAATATCCTTTCGAAAGGATGAATAATATTCCATTTGCTGTGCGTGTGTGTGTGTGTGTGAGACTCCTCTTTGATTGACACAGTTGTTTTTTTTCCAAATCTTGGTTATTGTGAATAATGCTGCAATGAACATGTGGGGTGCCTGTGTCTCTTTGAAATCCTGATTCAAATTCTTTTGGATACATACCCAGAAGTAGGATTTCTGGGACATATAATAGTTCTATTTTAACTTCTTTTAGGAACCTTCATACAGTTTTCATAACCTCTGCACCATTTTATATCCCACCAATAGAGTACAAGGGTCCATATCATTGTAAATACTTATACTAAGTGAAATAAGCCAGCCATAGAAAGACACATCTTTCAGGATTCCACTTGTGTGAGGTATCTAAAATAGAGAGACATATCAAAAGTCCAGTCATATCAAAAGCAGAGTTAACTATTGTTGATTTCTCTTTTGACAATTTTAAGCAGATAAAAAGTAGAGGATGAGTATTGCATGCCCTATGCAAACAACTGTACGGGTCATTGGACATTTCTTTCAGTGCAGTATTACTGTTCAAGCTTTCATTCTCTGATTGGTGTGCCATCTGTCTGGCTCTACTCTCTATATTCCCCTCATCTCCAGATTTTTGCTCCAACTGCTTGTCTTACATTCTTCTCTCATCGATTTTGGGAAGTAAAATTTTCAGCCAGGAAAATTGATTTTCCTATGGTAAGCTTGATTAAAGCAAACACATGCAATCAATATATTGAGAGGAACATAGACAGACATTCTCTTTGTGGGCTAATTGTGTGGCCTGGAGCTCTGGATGGGTGGATGATTTTGTTGGGAAGCAAGCCATAGTTTATTTCTAGATCTCCTGTATTTTTGTCTCCTGTCTCTTAGTATTTTTGAAAGATTAGGAGTACTAATAAACTGTTCCATGAATAATATCATGTAGACATTTAGTTTCATTGCAATTAAAATCATTTAAATTAAATCTAAGGTATTTTGACTATTTTGATAGCAGAGTAGCCAGAATACGTAGTCTAACTACCTATGTTTCCAATGCTTATGTAACTTTGGACAAATTGCTTAACCTGTCCATTTTATTTTTTATTATTATATGTAGAATGGTGATCTCACTACTATATAGTTGTGATCACAGAGGAAATTGATGTGAAGACTCAGTAAACATCCAACTGCTTTATTATTACTATTATTGATAAAAATATAGTATCTTCATGATAAAAACAATTATTAATGATTGATACCAATTTAATAAGCAAACCCTGGGATCATGCCATGCATTTTAGCTATTTATTAAATGAATTTAAAACTCAAAATTTATTAAGTTTGAAAATAAATTAAAACTTAAAATACATGTTAATGCCTTTTAATATCTTGTTAGTATATGTTGGTCAATATACTCAAAAGAACTTTATGTACCATAGTTCTACCTTCTTCATAAATGAAAATATTGAAAGTCTAGTAATTTATGTAACTTTTGCAAGTTATCAAAGCTATATGGAAAAAAATGCCTTTGATTTAAAAAAATAGCAAATGTTAAAACTTAGAAAAATGATCAAAATGAGGAATTGGTTAATTAGTTTGAGGTTTTATATGCAATCATAGTACTTAAAAATTACTGAATAGGCAAAACCTTATACTAAAAAATGAATGTTATAAATTTTATTCTGAAAATTTGCTATAATGAATAATTCTTAAAAGTTAAATAAAACTTAAAATAATAATAACATATAGCATTTCTCTTTTGATAACATTTATGTGGTGACACACTGCACTGTCTGTGTTTTACATCTAATTCTACCATCACTGTTGAGGGTTTAATTTCAAACTTTCCTTTGTCTGCCTCCGTTTCTCTCTGTCTCTTCTCTTTCTCTCTCTATCTCTCTCCCACCCAGACACTCTCTCTTGCTTGCAACCCCACTTGCCCTTTTATACTAAAACATTACCTATATATTATTTTACCTTCTTTCAACCAAGTTTCCACAAACAATATTCAAAATATTTGGGCATATCTCATTGTAATTTGTTTAATATAATAATACTAAAGGCCCAGTGCACAGATTCTTGCATGGGTGGAATGCCTCAGCCTGGCCTGCAATTGGGGTTTGTCAGGGCCATCTTGTCTAGTCCTAATCGGGAACAATTGGGGCCAGCTGACCAGGGGGAGGGTCCATGGGAGGTTGACTGTGGGAATGCAATGACCAACTGGGAGCAGTTCCTGCATTAAGCATCTGCCCCCTGGTGGTCACTACATATCATACGACTGGTCGACTGGTCATTTGGTTGCTTAGGCATTTATACACACACACACACACACACAAATATATATATATATATATTGTCTTTACTGAGTTAAAAGCAGTTATTTTAATAACATATTGTGGCTTATTATGTATGATCCAAAATATATATATATAAAATTAGGACTTCCCAAAATTACAAACTAAAATGAAAGAAGCCTGAGAATATTTTATCTCATTAAAGTAGGTGATGAACTATCATCTTACTGAATATTCTAACTCAGCAAATGTTACTAAAACTAAACAAAGTATTACTTCAGTGAGAGTCATGTGAGACATCAAACTTGCTCTCAAAACAAGTGTTTTATGCATAAGGAGTAATTTGCTAGAGAAAATATTAACTATTTAATATTTTTATAGTAAAAGATATAGCAACCTACAGGGTATTTACATTTCTAATAAAAACAGCATTTAAACATTTAAAAGGTAAACTGTAGAAATAATGAAATATGTGACTTGAGGACATAAGTGGTTTGTCATCACTATGGATTGCATTCCCTTGTCACTGTGAGAGCTAGCTGTGTCCTTGGTAAAATTTAAAAACTAATACTCAGGTAGTTGTCGCAAGAAGAATGTGAGATTATTGGTCCAACATGGAGTAATTAAAATGAAAGGTATCTGGATTATATATGAAATGATTATAATATTCATTTCTTCCTCTTCTATTTTCTGTCTTTTAAGTGATTCTCATAGTTGAATTAATCATGCTATAATTTCTCTTAGATAATCTCTAATTTTTATCATTGTACTGTTGAAGAGGGCATGATTGTGCCTTTTTTCTATATTTAGCATGTCTCTAGCTAGGTTCACAGAATAAAAACTTGAGCCTAGGTGTATACATATTTGTAGGATTATTAATGCTATCTAATAAAAGAGTAATATGCAAGTTGACCATACCTCCACTACATCCACCATCCATGCCCACCAGCCAATCAGTGTGAGTATGCAAATTAACCCAACCAAGATGGCTATAGCCATAGAGAATGCAGGAGGGAGGCTTGGGTTGCCCCTGGTGATGGAGGAAGCCTACCTTTCCACAAACCCTGGCTGGCCCAGGCCTCTGCTTAAGGCCACAAAGTTTCAATGACTGTGTGAGCAGAAGGCTTGGCTCCACTCCAGGCTACAAAATTTCAATTGTAGAAGATAAATAAATCCCAGATGCCAGGGCCTCCACTTGGGTTGCTGTGAGGGGGCGGGGAGAAGGGCATGGCTAGCCTACAAACCACCACAGGTCCTTCACTCAGTCCACTCCACCTCCCCCACTGCCCCAAGGGAACACTCACCCTGATCCAGGACACCCATCAGGGCAAACCAGCTGGCCTCCACCCATGTACCAGGCCTCTATCCTATTTAATAAAGAGTAATATGCAGATTGATCATTACTCCAACACACAAGATGACTTCTCCCATGTGGTCAAAAGATCCTGCCTCCATGTGGACACAAGATGGCCACCACAAGATGGCCAGCAGGAGAGGGCAGTTGACAGGGACCAGGCCTGCAAGGGAGGGAAATTGTGGGCAATCAAGCCAGCAGGGAAGGACAGTTAGGGGTGACCCGGTCAGCAGAGGAGGGAAATTGGGGGTGAACGGGCCTGCAGGGAAGGGCAGTTATGGGCAAACAGGCTAGCAGGGAGCAGTTAGGCATCAATTAGGCTGCCAGGGGAGTGGTTAGGGGGTGATCAGGCTGGCAGGCAGAATGGTTAGGGGCAATCAGGAAGTGAGCAGTTGGGAGACAGCAGACCTGGATTGTGAGAGGAAGGTCCGACTGCCCGTTTAGGCTTGATCCTACCTGGATCGGGCCTAAATGGGTAGTTGGACATCCCTCATGGAGTCCCATGAGGGATCAGGCTGGGCTGAAGGATATCTCCCATGCATGAATTTTGTGCATTGGGCCTCTAGTGTAATTATAAATTCCATCTTATTTCTTAATAAAAGAGGAGATTGTAATTGGTAATACTTAGAGCAAAGGCCAAGCTGTCTTTTGGTGTCGTTTACTCTGGCTTTGCAAAGAGTTTTAAAATCTTAATGTTCTCTCTATTGGGGAAAGTGACCAGCTATCTAGTTATATATAAACTAGAAGCCCCACGCATGAAATCACTTGACCCCACCCACCCAAGCTGGTCTTTGGTTGTTCAGTCGTTATGGCCATGGCTTTTTATAATATAGATGTTGGCAGCAGTTAGGGTTGTTTTTCCTTTGTTCCTCCAAGGCGATTGCAGCATATTACTCACACTGTGTTTATAATGTGGCAGAATTGCTTCTCAGGGAACAACTGACAACTATTTCATCAACACATGGTTTAGCATCCCTTAAACATACATTTAAAAAAAAATAAAAATAATTTTTCACTCTTTAAAACAGAGGAGGGAATAATAATGATAATTCCATGTTGCTTTTTAGTTTTATTCACAATCCATAATCAGAATCAGACCAAAGGGATATGTACAAAGAAAAGTAATGAGTACTAGCTTTTTAACATGGGCTAAATAATTATTACTAAATATTTTCTCTTAAATATCTATTTCTGATTTGTATAAACTGAAGCAATTTACTAATAGTAGTAATTAAGTTTAGGGAAAGATGTTGGGGAATATCAGCATATGAAAATGTGTCTGTCCTGGGATTCTAGAAATTTACATTTCTAGCCAATGTTCTTATGCTAAATGGCAGAGCATCCTAATTCAATATTTTGGTTCTCAGTGTATAGCTTGAGAAGTGAAGTTATACGATTGCTAAAATTATTTAAAGATCTTGTCTGTGGCTAGGGAATATCTGAAAATAAACACTGTCTTAACTAAATTTTAAGGGGGAAAATGCACTATTGTCTATTTGGCAATGAAATAGGAGTATTTCCTATAAATGTTATCTGCATTCATAATGAATGTTTATTGGGGAACTTTTCAATAATTTTACATTAGAGTATCAGTGAATAGAATAATAATTGCTGAAATGTTCAAGAAAAACAAAGTGGATGATTTTAAAAGAGGAGTGGGCACTGATAATGAGATTCTAGCATTCAACCCAGATCATAAAAAGGCAAACAGGAGAGAAGCTAATTTCATTCAGGGCATTCCCTTAACTGCAGCTAATCTTTTGTTAGGAACTATATTAAGTGGTGGAGCTGTGGCTCTGAAATGATTTCGTGTTCACATTGATTGTACCATCTCATTAGCTTTCCATTTGTATAAACAAGGTTTCTTTGCTTCTTTTAATTGCACATTAGAAGTAGCAGGGCCCACTGGGAGGCAGAAATCCACATTCTAATACAAGGTCTACAGAGATGTAATTGCAAAGAATTTAGAAAGTTGCCCAATTTAGACTTTTCAATTCCTTAATAGAAAGTAATGAAAACTTGGGAGGTGTTTTTTTTTTTTTTTTTTGCTGTTGTTGTTGTTGTTTTCACTCTTGGATAAGAACAGTATATTTAACCAATGCATTTCAATAACATATTACTACATCAACATTATATTTAATTTTTTAAAGGCGACTACAATCCAGTGGAATTATTTAAAAACTCACCTTTTAAAAATATCTAAACAGAAACATATGTAAATCCATGAGCAAACGAGGTACTAAATATGTTTTAGAAATTAAGGCAATTAGCTCTGACTAGTGTGGCTCAACTGGTTGGAGTGTCCTCCGGTGAATCAAAAGGGTGCGGGTTTGATTCCTGGTCAGGGCACATTCCTAAACTGTGCATTTGATCTCTGGTCCAGGCATGTGTGGGAGGTAGCTGATCTAGTGTTTCTCATCTCCCTCTCCCTCTCCATCCCCTCCCCCTCCCCCTCCTCCTCCTACTCCTCTTCCCCCTCCTCCTCTCCCTTCTCCTGCTTTTGCTCTCATTTTCTCTGTGAAATCAGTGAACGTGTCATTGGATGAGGATTAAAAAAAATAAGGTAATTGATAAAACAGTGATTTAATATGGAAAAATAATATTGGAGGGTAAAGAAGAAAAATTATCTTGCCGTACTTTTTTGTTAGCAAACAAATTATCTAAATTTTGTTAGATTCCCCCCCTGCTTTTTATCATTATTTTTCCAATGAAAATATTGTCTTAGAACTTCTAGTATCTTTGTAGATGGTGCTAGGTCAAAATTGATCAATATCTGTAGTAGCAAATATGTATGATTTCTAACACAGCGGACTGGTGTAAGAAAAAATAAAAATAATCATTACTGTCAATCAGGTATCAATCTTCAAATGAGAAAACAGGGTGAAGTTTTACTGTAGTGATGAATATGAATTCTTATTATATATCCTGAACCATAATTTACCTCCCATGCATAGCAATAAATACTTGGGGATAAGCCAACTTTGTAGGTAAAGTAACCCTGAATTAGAGGAACTTCCTAAGTATATTCTGTGTGCGTCTTTGTTATGTATGTATATTTGCACATAAATATGTGTTTCCTTTCTTTATCCAGTATGGATGTTAGTGATTGTAAAATGACTTTTAAAGATTTTCATCTTTTACAATCATTTTGAGAAATGTGTCTGATATATCAATGAACTTTTTCTTCAAAATATGAATGAAATAAAATATGAACTCATTTAACCACGGTGTTTTTTAAACATTTATACTGGGTTAGATTCTGGTCATATGTAAAGACCATTACATGTATACTGGGTTAGATTCTGGTCATATGTAAAGACCATTATATGTAAACACACGCAAAAAAAATGTAATGCTAACTATGACTTTAGGTAATAGTGTGATATCATGTTAAATTTCCTGTTTTTCACAATTACACAATCACAGTTATGTAAAAAGGTAATATTTTTAATTTTAGAACATCATCAAAATATTTGGGGATACATGTGAATGATGTCTGTAACAAATTTTAGTAGCCCTAAAAAATTCCATATATTTGTATGTATGCATGTATGTATAAATAGATAGTATGTACATGTGTTGTATACACACACACACACACACACATAAAGGGAAGAAAATATGATTAGCAAACTGCACAAAAGTTAGCAATTGGTGAAAGTGAAAGGGTAGAGTGTACAGTTTCTTTTTGTTTCATATAAGCTCAATTTTTCTTTAATTCTGAAACTCTGAAAAAAGTACATTTATATGCCTAAAGGTATAAATATACTTTTTTGTTGATATTTTCAGACAATGTATGCATAAAGCTATAAAATTCAACCACAATGTTTCCCCAAGTGTATAACAATTATTTCTATTAACACCAAATAAAATTCACCGTGTCACAGTAGTCTCTAATTTGCTAAGTGTTTTTTTGTACCACACTGTAAGTTAGGTATTGATATTGCCCAGTCACATGTAAACTTTAAGATATAGACTCTAAGCTATAAACTGCTGGAGTAGACTTGACAGACAAATGCAGATTCCAAAACTCTCTTGTGTGATTTTTTTTTTTTGTGTGTGTGTGTGTATGTATGTGTAACTGTTCAAACTTCCACTCCAAATAGTACGATTACCATATGGCTGAGGTTTTTTCTCAGTCAACATATGGAAAAAAACAAAAAAACGGTTACATACATCAGGAAATTAAGCAGATTTATATGTTTGTTTAAAAACATCATCCTGTTTTTATTCCCACTGGTGTTTTAATTCCTGGATCTAATGTGAAAATTATCCCATTGGGCACCAAATAAACTAGATAATTCCACCTATTAACTTGATTGATGATATTATTAATAGGGATATCTTTGAACTGTTGAATAATAAATGAAAAATATAACTTAAGAACCTCTCAACATTCTTTGCCTTGGAGTAAATAGGATCAGGGAAGACACTTTCCACCCGAGCAATGTACGTAATTTATGGAGAAAAGCAGTTATCACTTTTGCTACATTGCAAGATTTTTTTTTTTTAAAAACCCTGACTCTGACTCATTCAGCAGATCTTGACAAGGCAATGAAGGAGTTTTATTAAAGGGTTGGGCCATAAAGATTCAATAGAACTCTTGAGACATGAGGTTTTTTTCCCTTCTGAATGAGGATGTCCTTTCCATGAGACTATGACCAGCTGGGATTATCCTGTTTGCTTCCTTTGCATTATCTCAAATACACACATAAACTAAAATGGAAGGTTGGTGAGCATTGCTCTATTTCTTTCAGAATAAGGACATTGTTTTATTATAACTGGTTTCTTACCACGTTCTCTTTTAGATTGAATTGTAAATCTATGTGAATTTAAATAGATATCCATTATATATCTACTCTCTATGCACATCTTACAGGAAAAAAAAATAGAAACTTTTAAAATTAAAATCATAGACTAGAAATCTATATGCATAGATAAAAATGTGTGTCCTTTCTCACTGCCTTTGAAGGGCTGATCCAGGGGCAGAAATTGAAGGGCAGTGCCAAGAAAAGAAAAATTGGCAAGGACTCTCTTCCCCTTCATTAACCCAAATAAGCAGGGAATCATAAACTAGAATCATCCTCCCTTAGAGGGCTTCCTGCCCTTAAGGGTTTTCTAGAACATTACTTATTGTTATCCTGATGTTGTTTATATGGCTATGTCTAAGGTTTTTTAAACCTCAAGAGTAGAAAAAAACCCACAAAACTTCAGGTATCAGTCTTCAAAGTTCAGTATAAATACAAAGAATATAGTTTTGATTTTTTAAAAGGAAAATTAGGTTTGAAATGTAAACTACCACTCATGGAAAGCAAATGAGAAAGAATTCCCTAGTCTAAACTGGAGATTCTGGAAATGTCCTGTTTAACATGCTTGTCAGCAGTTGTATATTTTACCCAAAGAGCTCTGATCCCAGAGATTTCCACTCACATGACTTCAAAATATGATCAAGCCTAATATTTTACTAGATAAATAAAACAATGCAGAATGAATAAAAGCGATTTTATTTTTAGAAGCAACGTGTACACAAATGGTTTACCCTCAACAATGTGCTCACAGATTATCTGCCAGTAGATAAAGCAATTGATATTATCCCATTTTTGTAAACGGGGATAAAAGGACTGAGGCTCAGGGATATTATGTGGTTATTTAGATATGCGTATTTTTTTTTTGTATGTGTGTTTGTTTTTATTTGAAAACACATCAGACTGCTCATGGAGGCAGTTCCTTTCCTGAAGGCATCAGCTGCAGACCAAGGCCTGGAGCGAGGTTATCCCTCCTAACCCAGCATTCTTCCTTCCAGAGGCACAGCTCCCTGTTTCTAGAAGAAGTTTTTTTAACTAAATGATCTATCTCTACTGTGCTCCTCAGCTCAGTTACGTTCATTCCTTGATATTGTAACCACAATGGTCTTACAGCTAAGTACCATGAACTAATCCTGTTACTTTTAACCCAAAAATGTATTCTCTATTGCTTCTACACATGCCTTCTCCTCCTCCCCCCCTCCACCCCAGTTTTATTAACTCGGCTGTATGTTTTCATATCTTTGCCTCCCTCTGAAGCCACCATCTTTTAAAGTCTGGCAAGGAAGTGAACGAAATATGTTGTCCCCTGTATTCTGGATAGCTGTATTTCTCATTATGGCAACTAAAGATAAAGTTAGCTTTTTTTTTGGCATCCTCATCAACCTATAATCAATTATTAGTCCTACTATGGACTAAAACATCAGTGTGTATGCACAAATGTATTAATGCACATAAGCTCTGTCTCTTCTTAGGTCTTCTGCAATTTTATAATTTCCAGCTTCGTATATAACACTGTACGGCAAGTTGTCTCCAGCAGCTGCTTCCACCTTCTTCTTTCTTCTGGAATCTCCAGCTCTTTTTCCGCATCGCATTTTCAGCCTTATTGACTACTTTATTATGGAAATTAAATCCATCCGTGTAGCGGCATTTATATCTAACTCCTCTGTTTTCTCTCTTGTTGCTGTAGATAAACTTTCTGAGCTTTCATCTGAGGCTGACTGTTTCAAATAGGTTCAAAAAAAAAAACAACACTGACATCCTATAGGACATTCTTCCAGCAGTTTCTTCCTAAATCATTTTTAAAAAATATATTTGTATTGATTTCAGAGAAGAAGGGAGGAGGGGACAGTGAGAGAAATATCAATGATAAGAGAGAATCATTGATTGGCTGCATCCTACTAGGGATTGAGCCCACAATTTAGGCATGTGCCCTAAGGAAGAATCCAACTGTGACTCCTGGTTCATAGATGCAGGTTCTACCACTGAGTCACCACAGCTGGGCAAACCTTTTTCTTTTAGTTGTCCCTACATTTCTTCTAGTTTAGTTGGAAATTTTCTTTCTTTTCTTTTTTAAATATATTTTATTCATTCTTTACAGAGAGGAAGGGAAAGAGATAGAGAGTTAGAAACATCGATGAAAGAGAAATATTGATCAGCTGCCTCCTGCACACTCTTACAGGGGATGTGCCCACAACCAAGGTATGTGCCCTTGACCGGAATCGAACCTGGGACCTTTCAGTCTGCAGGCCAATGCTCTATCCATTGAGCAAAATCAGTTTCAGCACTTGGAAATTTTCTAAAAAATAGTTGCTTGCTCTGATTAAATTCAATTTTCCTCTGATGTTTTTCTTAATCCACTTTAATATCAATTGGCAAAGTCAATTATACATATTTAAAGTATACAATATGATTTGAGGTATATATATAGTGGAATAATAAGAAGGTTTCTAAAACAAACAAACAAAAAGCAATACCTGCTGTATGGTCCATCAATTCCACTTCTGGGTAACATCCAACTGAAATTAAAATAAGACATTGAAAAGGTATCTTTACTCCCATGTTTACATAAGCATTATTCAAAGTCGCCAATATATGGAAATAACCTAAGTGTCCATTAATGGCTAATGATATTAAGAAGGTGTGGTATTTATAAACACACAAAGAATTATTCAGTCAGGAGGAAGAGGGAAATCCTGCCATTTGTGACAATTTGGATAGCTGTTATGGACAGTTATTGTGTGATATCACTTATATATAGAATCTGAAAGAGCCAATCTCATAGGAACAGAGGAGAAATGATCTTTATGAGGGGCTAAGGGGGTAGGGGGATTGAGAAGATGTTTTTAAAGGGCATAAACTTGCAACTAAAAGATGAATGAATGCTTGAGATCTAATGCTCAACATGGTTATTATAGTCAATAATACTATATTATATATTTACAACATTTTAAAATATATTTTATTGATTTTTACAGAGAGGAAGGGAGAAGGATAGAGGGTTAGAAACATCAATGAAAGAGAAACATCAATCAGCTGCCTCCTATACACCCCCCACTGGGGATGTGCCCACAAGCAAAGTACATGTCCTTGACTGGAATCGAACCTGGGACCCTTCAGTCCGCAGGCCAACGCTCTATCTGCTGAGCCAAGCCAATCAGGGTGATATATTTACAACATTTTTAAATTGTGCTTTTTATCCTCAATCCATTGAAACATGCCCCTTTAAATGATATATTTATTTCCTAAACGCAGTGATCGATTCTGAATAGTCATCTTATTTGACTGATGAAACAGTTGGCCACTTATCTTGAATCAGAGACTGCATTTAACTTTCAGGTTTCTCTTTCTGAGCTCTCTATCTCCTACAGTGAACATCTCCTTTTCCCTGATCTGACAATGTTACTGTTTCCCAGCACTAGGTCCTTGGTTCTTTTTTTCTTTCCCATTTATAATTCCTTTATTGGTCGTCTCATCTGATCTCTAGGCTTTAAATGCTATCTATATAGTATATAAGATATTAGACATATGTTTACATCTAATATATATATATATATATATATATATAAAGGGTAATATGCTAATTAGGCCAGATATCCGGATATCTTCCTGACCTCCTTCTGGACAAAGCCACAGTGGTGGGGCCAAGGCAGAAGTGGTTAGGGATAATAAGGCCAGTAGGCAAGGGCAGTTAGGGGTGACCAGGTGGCAAGAGAGGACAGTTAGAGGGTGATCAGGCTAGCAGGCAGAGGTGGTTAGGTGCAATCTTGCAGGCAGGAGTGCAGTTAGGGACTTCAGGCCAGCAGGCACATGTGGTTAGGGGCGATCATGCAGGCAGGCAGGCGAGCGATTAGGAGCCAGCAGTCCTGGATTGTAAGAGACAGTGAAGGCCGGGTTGAGGGACCTCTCCTCCCCTTCCCCCACCTCTCCCACCCCCCGTGCATGAATTTTGTGCACTGGGCCTCTAATAGATTTAGATCAGTCCAATATGAAAACATATGGGTCCTTAAAAGTAGTAAGTAACCAAAACTGCTTTGGCTCAGTGGATAGAGTGTTGGCTTGCGGACTGAAAGGTCCCAGGTTCGATTCCGGTCAAGGGCATGCACCTTGGTTGTGGGCACATCCCCAGTCGGGGGTATGCAGGAAGCAGCTGATCGATGTTTCTCTCTCATCAATGTTTCTCTTTATCCCTCTCTTTTCCTCTCTGTAAAAAATCAATTTATATATATATATAAACTAGTAAGTAAATCTTTGCCAGCATCATAGTCACTGAAAAATGATCAGAGAAAGGCAACTTTGCTGAATTTGAAAATGGAGGAAAGGGGCTACAGTAAAGTAATGGGAGTGCCACTTAGAAGCTGGAAAAGGCTGAATAATATAGAATAGGTACTTCCTTAGATCCTCCAGAAAGGAAAGCAGACCTATTGACAACCTGACTTCATGCCAGCTGGTTCTGGAGGCTTTCTCTCCCCTATACCACTAAGAAAAAATATATATCATTTAAGTCATGAGATTTACGATAATTTGTTATGAAAGCCATTGAATGCTAACATGATATATAAAATGAAAACATTACCCACAAATTGCAACTGGAGTCAGAGCCCAGATGACTCTTTTGCAAATCCTAAGTCCATCCTGAAGAATTAGATTGTATGTTTGTTATTTTCAGACCAAGAGATTTGAGTTTAGCCCTGACCAGTTTGGCTCAGAGAATAGAGTGTCAGTCTGCGGACTGAAGGGTCCCAGGTTCGATTCCAGACAAGGGCATGTACCTTGGCTGTGGGCACATCCCCAGGAGGGGTGTGCAGGAGGCAGCTGATCGATGTTTCTAATTCTCTATCTTTCTCCCTTCCTCTCTGTAAAAAAATCAATAAAATATATTTTTTTAAAAAAGAGATTTGAGTTTAATTAAAGAAGCTTGGTGCTCTTTCAATGCCTGGGCCATCATGAGCTTTCATTTTTTACTTTCAAAATTTGTAAGCAATACAAGCTCTTCAAAATTATGTTTAATCAATAATTTTTCTTTCTATCCAAAAACCATTATACTTGAAGAATAAGTTAAGAAAACTTTAAGTCATAATGTTTTTTGCTTTCTTTTTAATGGAATATCATTACTCTTTATTCCCAAATTATTATTTTATTTCTTCCTTGTTTTAATTTGCTTTATTTTGAATAAACTTGACTTTATACTTTGGGAAATTCTTTTATAAGGCATTGTGGATTAAATTTAGAAATATAATTCAATTGTTGGCAGTAACTGTCATCATAGAAATATTTCCTTACTAAATGAGTTTTAAAATGTGCACTAGCTAAATCATAATACTGTAAATAATAGAGTAATAAAAATTCATGTGCCTGTGACCATTAACTGGAAGCCCCAGAAGGCTTTAGTAGTAAGTAATGTTAACACTGTATGACATAGGAAGAACCAATGATTTCTGTGCCTTACAAGAGCTTTGCTTTTTGTATGTTTATTAGAATTGCGGTTACATTTATATGCAGCGAATGCACACAGCTTAAGTGAACCCTTGATGATGATTACTACACAGGTATAAACTCATGCGATCAGGCTCTGGGTTATGATGCAGAGTGGCCACCCTCTGGAAGCATCCTGCATTCACTTTTCTCCTCAATGCTTCCATAAACTCCTCCACCCAAAATAATCACTCTTCTGATTTTGGTCTTGGTTTTGAATTTTATATACATAGAATTGTATATAAAGAATTGTATATAAGTTTCACCATATTTTCTCTCTGATACTTTTATTAACCATTTTATCTATTTTGTGCCATAAGATAGTTTATTGTATTGCTATTTACAAATCAATTATTTAAGAATATAAAATATAATGGTGCAGTATATGTTAATACATATTTGTGCTTGTCTCCAATGTTACCCATTGCATAGAAGAATATTTTAATATGTATTTTTTTTTTTGGCAAACATGTACTGAATTTTCTTGGGTTTATATAAGAAATAGAATTGCTGATCACAGGGTAAGCTTACATTTAGCTTTGGTAGGTTATGTGAAACAGTTAACAAGATAATATTTTGGCCACTTTATACTCACACTAGCAACGTACACTTCTTACAACTTTTTAATCAGTATGTCAGTGTGGCATATTTTGGGGTGACATAAGCCATTGGGTTAATTGTGGTACTAGGAAATAAAAACAATTTTGGCAAGAAATGAGGAAATGATAATTGGTTAGTTTTTCTTAGAACTTTCAAGAATAATTACTTATTCATAACTTGAATATTGTTATCTGGAGCTTAAATGAGGTATTCATTCTATCTAATAAAAGAGTAATATGCAAATTAATCATCACTCTGCCACACCCTCAAGCTGTGCCCATCAGCCAATCAGGAGTGAGTGTGCAAATTAACCCAACCAAGATGGCTAGGACCATGGAATGAGCAGGAGGCTTGGGTTTCCCCAGTAATGGAGGAAGCCAAGCTTTCAGCACACCCTGGCAGATCCAGGCCACCACTCAAGGCTACAAAGTTTCAATTATAGAAGATAAATAAATCCCAACAAAAATAGTAGCAGCCACAGTACTGGAGAGATTAGGAGGCTTGAGTTGCCCCTGGCAATGGATCAAGCCAAGCTCCTATAGCCCTAACCTGCCTTGGCCTCTGCTACAAAATTTCAATTATAGAAGATAAATAAATCCCAGACACCAGGGTTTCCACTTGGGTCACGAGGGGGTGTGGCCAGACTGCAAACCACCACGGGGCTCTCACTCAGGCTACCGCACACTCCAAAGGAACCCCCACCCTGATCTGGGACACACTTCAGTGCAAACCAGCTGGCCCCCACCTGTTCACCAGACCTCTATCCTATCTAATAAAAGAGTAATATGCAAATTGACCATCACTCCAACACACAAGATGGCTGCCTTCATGTGGACACAAGATGGCTGCCACAAGAAGGCAGCAGGGGAAGGAAGTTGGGAAGGACCAGGCCTGTAAGAGGGCAATTTTGGGTGATCAAGCCTGCAAGAGAGGGCAGTTGTGGGGGGACCCAAGCCTGTAGGGGAGAGTACTTGGGGGGGACCAGGCCTACAGGGGAGGGTAGTTAAGGGTGACCAGGACAGCAGAGGAAGGACATTGGAGGTGATCAAGCCTCCAGGGGAGGGAAGATAGGGGTGACTAGGCCAGCAGAGGAGGGCAGTTGTGGGGGGAACCAGGCCTGTAGGGAAGGGCAGTCAGGGTTGACCAGACCTGTAGGGGAGAGAAGTTAGGGGTGACAAGGCCTGCAAGGAATGGAAGTTAGGGGCAGACAAGGTGTCAGGGGAGCAGTTAGGCATCAATCTGGCTGGCAGGGGAGTGGTTAGAGTGTGATCAGGCTGGCTGGCAGAAGTGGTTAGGGGCAATCAGGAAGGCAGGCAGGTGAGCAGTTGGGAGCTAGCAGTCCTGGATTGGGAGAGGAATGTCTGACTGCCCATTTAGGCCCGATCCCAGAAGGCCTAAACAGGCAGTCGGACTTCCCTCCAGGGGTCCGGATTGGAAAGGATGCAGGCTGGACTGAGGAACACCCTCACACCCCTACATGAATTTGTGCACCAGGCCTCTAGTATGGAAATAAAAGCTTAGAAATAATACATTGACAATTTTTCAAACCTTGAAAATGCATGAAAGGAATCAGGATGAATTGTATGTATGTATGCATGGATGTAATATATAATGACAATATGATGAGAATAAATTCAGTGTGTTCAACAACAACAAAAAATAATAAGATCAGAATGGAGTAATGAGAGTAAAATGAGACAAACTTGGAGAGGCAGGATGCAACCTAATCTCATAGTTACCTATGGACCATGGGATAGATATGGGCTTTTAACCAGATGGTCTGATAGGAAACTGTTGTGAGATTAGGAACAGGATTCTGACAGAATCTGATTTACATTTTTAAATAGCTATCTCTTTCTGGCTGCTTTGTGGAGCATGGGCGTCAATGACTGCCTTATAGATACATGAGGAAAGTACTATTATATCTTAAGGGAAGAATGACAATGATTGACTAATGGGTTAGTAGTGGGAATGATAAGAGATTCATATTATAATTTATAGGTAGAGATAAAAGAACTTGCTCATTAACTAGTCAGACATTTGTGAGAAAAATGGAAATCAACAATGAATCTTGAGGTTTTTACTTTTATTCAGAGTTACTCATAAATGATGGTTGTACTGGGGCCTTCAGAAGAACAGGGCTGTTTGGAAGTAGGCATAATTAAGAATTTAATTCTTAAATTCCCACTTTTCATTGAAGTAAAAATCTTAAAAGGTAGTTGAATATATACAAATCTGGAACTTAATGAGAGCTCAAGGCTAGAGATATTAATTAGAGACTAAATTTAGAAGTTATTTAAAGTCATGGGTTTGGGCAAGGTGACCTGGGTAATGAATATGTAGACAGATAAGAATAGGCATATGCCCTAGTGAAGATAATGATGATGACTATAACAATACTATTTATTATTTAAAAGTTATAGAAAAAGTCTCCCAATCTAACTCAAATATATCACTCTTTCTACTAATTACAATTAAGGCCTAGTTTCTGAATATTTGTGGGTTTACAGGAAGTTAGTACATTGCTCAGTGTTTACTGCTCCCCCTAAAATATCCATCTAATATAGTGATTCCACTCTGCCTTTTCTTTGTCTTTTTCTTTTTTTCTGGAAAGCAATGAGTTTTTATTTATTTTTAATTTTTTAATTTTTAATTTAATAAATCTTTATTGTTCAGATTATTACAATTATTCCTCTTTTTTCCCCCCATAGCTGTGCTTCACCTGGTTCCCACCCCACCCTCTGCTGTTACCCACCCCAAATGTCTTCATTCATAGACGAACTATTTTTGTCCAGACTCTTCCCAAACTACCCTACCCCTTGCCCCTCAAGAATTGTCAGTCCAATCCCTTTCTATGCCCCTGATTCTATTATATTCACCAGTTTATTCTGTTCATCAGATTTTTTATTTACTTGATTTTTAGATTAACTTGTTGATAGACATGCATTTGTTGTTCATAATTTTTATTTTATCTTTTTCTTCTTTCTCTTCTTACAGCATTTCATAATATGTAGGTTTGGTGTTGATGAACTCCTTTAGCTTTTTTTCTTATTAAATCTATGAAGCCCTTTATCTGACATTCAATTCTAAATGATAGCTTTGCTGGGTAGAAGAATCTTGGTTGTAGGTTCTTGCTATTCATTACTTTGAATATTTCTTGCCACTCCCATCTGGCCTGCATAGTTTCTGTTGAGAAATCAGCTGACAATCTTATGGGTGCTCCTTTGTAGGTGATTAACTATTTTTCTCTTGTTGCTTTTACTATTTTCTCTTTGTCTTTCACTCTTGTCATTTTAATTATGATGTGTCTTGGTGTGGTCCTCTTTGGGTTCATTTTTTGGGGAGGTTCTGTGTGCTTCTTGGACTTGTAAGTTTATTTCTTTAACCAGATGGGGGAAGTTTTGGTCATTATTTTTTCAAAAACGTTTTCAGTATCTTGCTTTCTCTTCTTCTAGAACCCCCATAATGCTGATGTTAGTATACTTGAAGTTGTCACAAAGCCTCCTTATATTATCTTCACATTTTTGGATTCTTTTTTTCTTTTCCTGTTGAGTGTTTTTTGCTTCTTCGTATTTCAAATCTTTGACTTGATTCTTGTGGTCCTCTAGTCGGCTTTTAGGTCTCTGTATAATACATTTAATTTCAGTCAGTATATGTTTAATTTCTAGTTGATCCTTTTTCATATCCTTGAGGGTCTCACCAAATTTATGGCCTTTTATAGGAAATTCTTGTAAAACCTTATAACAGTGGTTCTGAACTCTATATCCAGTCATTTGCTTTCCTCCATTTCTTTCATTTGTGATCTGTTTCTTTGTCTCTGCATTTTTGCTGCTTCCCTGAGTTGCTAGATAGCTTTGTATGGAAGGTTTCCTATAAGGCCCAGTGACTCAGCCTCCCCAGTTACTTGAGTTGGACACTCTTGGTGCACCCCTTTGTGGGCTGTATGCACAGCCTTGTTGTAGTTAAATCTTGATTGTTGTTGGTATCACTGGGAGGAGTTGACCTCCAGGCCAGTTGGCTATGAGGTTCAGCTGTGTCTACAATAGGAGAACTTCAGTGATGGAGACACTCTTATACAACAAGACTTGTAAAATTGCAAAATTCTCTGTGTTCGTCTTGGATGGGGCGGAATCTCAGAGTAGAGCAGACAGCCTTGGCTTCCCATCAGCTCTGACCTATGAGGCCCCTGAGTCTCAGTGTCCCTCGGTAATCACAGCAAACACCTCTGAGAGAAAGCCATCCTTGAGTTTCACCCACTGCCAGACAATCTAGTTTCTCCTCAAATGAGTCTGGGTTCCCTGAGTCCCGCCCAGGACTGAAGTTCAGTGTTGTCAGGGGTTTCCATTTTCCTCCTGCTTGAGAAAGCCGGGAACACACTCAGCAATCAGTCCATTCTGCGCTTGCATGCCTCCTTACCTCTGCCTTCCGCAGCTCCCCTGGGTCTCATTGTGCTTTTCTCTTTTCCTGACAGTCTGGATTCCCTTGGAATGACTCTGAGTTCCCAGAATCTTGCCTGGAGCTGGAGTTAAGCACAGATGGGAGCTTCTGTCTCCATCCTACTTTAGAAAGCTAGCCATACACTCAGAAGTGAGTCTTCTCTGTGTTTGCATACCTCCAGACCTCTGCCTCCCACACCTCCCCTGAAACCAGATCCCCCCTGAATGAGTCTGGGTTTCCAGAATGTCATCAGGACCTGGAGTTCAGCACAAATGAGAGCTTCCGTCTCCCTCCCTCTTGAGAACACCAGCTGTGCATTCACCTGCCAGTTCTCTCTGTGCACCTCTGTATCTGTACCTCAGCTTTTTGAAGCTCCCCTGATTTTCAATGTGCTTTTGTCTTTTCTTCTAGTTGTAGAATTTCCACTCAGCCATCCTTCCTGTGGTTCTGGATGGTATCTGTTTTGTCTTTTAGTTGTAGTTTGGAAATTGTTGTACCAGGCAGCAGTTTAGGTGTTCACCTATGCCACCATCTTGGTTCCCACTCTGCTTTTTCTTTGGGCATATAGCCACTCAACTACCTATCCCCTGGCCTTTCCTATCATGAAATAACCAGTCGCAATGTGCTCACATAAAAAAATTTTCTAGATATTTCTCAGGAAAATTTAAATTTTGCAGATGATTGTCCTTTACTGTCTAAACCTAAGCCCTAAAACCCCTAGAATATATTTTCCTATCTAAATCTGCTTATCTATTTATTCCTTGCAAACATACATTTTTGAGGAATCTTATCTAATAAAAGAGTGATATGCAAATTGATCAAACCTTCACTATACCCACCAGTCACATCCACCAGTCACACCCGCCAGCCAATCAGAACAAGTATGCAAATTAACCCAACTAATAAGGCTACAGCCATAGAGAGAGCAGGAGGGAGGCTTGGGTTGCCCCTGGTGATGGAGGAAGCCAAGCTTTCTGCAAACCCTGGCCGGCCCAGGCCTCCACTTAAGGCAATAAAGTTTAAATGGCTGTCCCCATGGAGCAAGCAGAAGGCTTGGCTCTACTCCAGGCTACAAAGTTTCAATTGTAGAAGATAAATAAATTCCAGATACCAGTTCCTCTGCTTGGATCTCCAGGGGGTGTGGCATGCCTGCAATCCACCACAGGCTGCTCGCCCAGGCCAGCCCATGTCCCAAGAGAACACCCACCCTTATCCAGGACACCCTTCAGGGCAAACCAGTTGGTCCCCACACATGCACCAGGCCTCTGTCCTATCTAATAAAAGAGTTACATGAAGACTGACCATCACTCCAACACACAAGATGACTGCCCCCATGTGGTCTAAGATCCTGCCCCCATGTGGACAAAAGATGGCCACCACAAGATGGCCAGCAGGGGAGGGCAGTTGGCAGGGACCAGGCCTGCAAGGGAGAGCAGTTGGGTGTGATCAAGTCTGCAGGAGAGGGCAGTTAGGGGTGATCAGGCCCGCAGAGGAGGGAAGTTGGGGGTGACCGGGCCTGCAGTGAAGGGCACTTGGGGTGAACCCAGGCCTTCAGGGGAGAGCAGTTAGGGGTGACTAGAATCACAGGCAAGGGCAGCTAGGGCAAACAGGCTGGCAGGGGAGTGGTTAATGGGTGATCACTCTGGCAGGCAGAAGTGGATAGGGACAATCAGGAAGGCAGGCAGGTGACCAGTTGGGAGCCAGCAGTCCTGGATTGTGAGAGGGATGTCGACTGCCTGTTTAGGACTGATCCTATTTGGTTTGGGCCTAAACAGGCATTCAGGCATCCCTCAAGGGGTCCCAGATTTGAGAGGGAGCAGGCTGGGCTGAATGACACCCCTCCTTCATGCACGAATTTCGTGCACTGGGCCTCTAGTGTTTATATATTTTTAAAACAACTTTTTTATCGAAATGTACACCTGATTTTTGTTTTAATTTGTACTACTGAAATCCTATATTTTGTATCAGCTATGAAATTGACGTACAAAGATTAATAAGTAAAAATAATAGCATTTTATTTTATTGCATTCTTTCATGCATCTAAAGAGTTACTATAAAATGAAATGATAGAACATGGTAAGGAAGAGGAAATACATGACAAGCAGGTTCTATGGAATTATTTGAAGTTGCAAAAGGAGTTGACCTGTAATGCGGCTACTCATATACCATCTCATAATTCAAGAACGGGTTTGAAGTCACATAATCCGGTTTGACTGGTGGTTCTGGTGATGTGCTCTCCTTTGTCTTTAGTAACCGTGGGCTGGAGAATGTCAGAAGGAGCCTCCTGTTTTAATTTATCATATGCGATTTTAACTGCAAAACACTGGTGCTGATTACAGTTATGCTCTATGGTTATATGTATTATTATCATCAGCCCTTAAGTGCAGTACCGATCATTTGCATAATACATTCATTAATCTACTCACTCTAAATCCTCACTATGTTGCTAGATTGTTACCCTCTTACCTCAGAATATCTGTTACATCCTGTCTCCAAGGCCTTCACCATATTTTACATTTTATTCTTTCTCTGCTTTGTGGTTATTATGTGTATGTATTTCATCTTCATCATTCCAAGCCTTGATTTTAATAATTTGCCATTTTTGCCCTGTGTGTTATCTTCACTGTTGTAGCTCAACTTGATGATTAATTCTTGAAATTGTAATTTTCATGGACTAAATATTGGTGCCCCCTGCACCTCCATTGAAACCAATATCCCCAATATATTTGGAGATGGGGACTGCAGGAGGTAATTAGGTCATGAGGGGAGGGCCCTCATTATGGGATTATAAAAGGAGATACTAGACATCTTGCCATTGTTCTGTCTTTCCACCATGAATACAAAACAGGAAACTATGAACAGTGTCCTTCCCAGATCTTCAGGCCCTCCAGCCCCGTGAGAAAAATTTAAGCCACCTGATCTCTGATGTTTCTGTGTTAGCAGCCTGAATTAAGACACTAACACTTCTGTGAGAGAGAGAGAGAGACTCCCCTATGGTATTTTAGAACACGGAACATAGACTTTGGAGAGATTTTTTTCTTTGTAATCTTTCAAATACCTTTGAGATATAATTTGCATACCATATAATTCATTGAAAACTGAACATGTAGAAGTGTGCATGTACCATTTGAAAGTGTACCACCCATGCCTCCCCATATATTCAGTTACACAGCAACCACCACAGTCAGTTTTTGAACATTTTATTTGCAATCCCCCCAACCCCCTCTCCCACCATAGGATCCCTAGGCTCCATAGCTATCTGATACTATAAATAGAAAAGTAAAGAGCAGCAGTATAGAAGGGTGGGTTTGAGATGGGAAGGGGCAGTTTTCAATTCTAGATAGAGTTCTCAGGGAAGGCTGAGAGGCAACGTTGCAGTCAAGACCTAGAAGAAAAAGATAGTTGTGGCCTTCACTTAGAATGAGACTCAAAGCCCACTTTCATAATTTCTGTAAAATGTTTTGATTAGTGGTACTTGATATAAAGGGGCCAAGTCTCTCTGTAGCAAAGGTGGGGACTACCCAGCCTTAAAGGGCTCTTGAAATCATTTGGTCTGCCCTTGCCAATAGGGGTGAGTTCATGAAATATTTCACCAAATATAACAGGCTAATTTTTAAACTGATAATTTTGGTGTTAAATATCCAAATGGCTCTTGGCAGAAAACAGGTTCCGCACCCTGCTTTATAGCATTGTACTCTGAGTAAAGTGTCTTATAATAGGAATTTTATTTTCTAGAACGACATCTCTGTTATTTGTCTGTGTGTGTTTTTCCTACATAATTATTTATTTGTGGAGAATCCTAAGTCAATAGAATGGCACACGCAGACTCTCAATGCTGATGGCATTTTACAATTACAAACCCCTCCATGAGCGCTGTGGGCGGGGCCAGTGGAACCATCACCTGTATCTCTGAGAGGGTCCCTTCACTGCCGGGACCAGGGGCCATGTGCTTTGTTCCCAGCTGCATTATACACCTGAGAAGCTTCCAGAATCTGAGCTCCTTTCGAGGAGGGACCAGGAGGGGATCTTCTGGGCTCTGAGTCAGCACCTCAGTCCTCCTGTTGGTCCAGTTTTACACCCATTGGTTGAAATGCCAACTAAACATCTAAATTAGAAGGTAGGCAGTTGTAGTGTTAAAGGCATTCAATACATTTCACAACCTGCAGGGAGGAGGTTAAGCATTTTTTTCTGGTTCCCCACTGAGTACCTTGTCCACTTCCATCACCAAGACAAGGGTTGCAGCGTGGCTCGGGATGGCACCACCAGGAAGGGCTGGCCCTCGTTTTCCAGCCAATTCGCAGGCCACAATGTCCCAGGCAGGGCTAGTGACCCCCGACCTAAGAACGGTGTCTCCTATGTTTTTCTCATATCCAGTGGAGGCATCCCTGAGTGCAAATATCAACTGCAATAATAACAATGAAAGCATACCGTGTGGCTACTAGCAGTCATCTCTCTTCACCTGTGCCCTCTCAGCACACAGGGAACAGCCCACCCTTCCGATGGGCTAACACCACAATGCTGGCAGTGACTGGTATGAACGCGCCACTCTGCTCCTGGGAAGTTGGGATGTTGATGTTGTAAAGTGGCTCTGTGATGGATAGTGGGCTGAGTGACGCTTCATTGCCCCAGACCATCTCAGACTTGTTATCTCCTTCTGATGAACAGAGGGCTCGAGATGAAAGAGGTTAACTGGTGGCAAACCCCGGGGGAGACAGAATATAGTGCTTAATGGGCGAGTGTTCCTTTCCCTCCGACTTCTAAATGTCTGTAGCAATCATGTCATCTTTCTAATTATCCTCTTCAAATGTATACATATGACTTTGTGTGCAGAAACATGTCGAAGGAAGTAAGGAATTGATAAGCACTTGTCCCCGGAAAGGGAACTGTGATCGCCTGCTAAGTATTCAGTTTCAATGTCTCTAATATTTCCAAGCACTGCTTTACTGGATGTTTGTAAAATGCTATGGGGGAAAAAAATGTGCCAGAAGACTAGATATGCTCTATGTAGCTTAACAAATAATAATAGGAGCAGGTAGATACCCAGCATCAAGCCCTTCCCCTGCAAGGTCTCTTTGTGCCTCTTCCAACAGATGTTGCTGTTTGCCCCCTCTCAGTGCTAACCTAAATATTTTATCTTCATATTTTAGCATTTTACATACTTTTAACATGTAGGTGTGAATATCACTCAGCAATGTATAGTTTACTTTGTTTCTGATTTTAACCTGGATATAATTGGGGTCATACTAAAAGTATTCACATATGGTTTAATTTTGTTCACATTTTTTTGACATTGATCCATGTTTTATAGACACATATATAATAATGTGTATACCTACATGTGCACTAATGTCAACTAAATGAATATCTAAACATCTTGTATATGTGTATGTGTGTGTGTGTGTGTGTGTGTGTGTGTGTGTGAGTGTGCGTGTGACATATTTATGCATTAAGCCAGTGCTTCTGTAGACAATCTTATGCATGTTCCTGGTGAGGGTTGAGGATATGTTTGGATTTAACATATGGTTTCTCTTCAGTTCCACTAGGTCACATAAAAAATGGCTTTCCAAAGTAATTGTAGCAAACTTGCACCATCACCAATTCATGACATGTATACTGTATACGGCTTAAAATTGTCATATCATTTTCAAATAAACCTAGATTGTTTTTTATGCTTGGTTAAAAAAGATAGTATCACAGTATTCAGTCAGATGTTAAATTACTTAAATGCTGCATGTATTTCTTATCTTTGAGAGCTCAAGTTTTCACCATGCCAAATGACACTCCAGGAGAGATAAAACTCAGTGGTTTTCCGATGTTCCTCATCTCTTCTTCCTTACTGTGTTACTCTGATTATAAGAAATATGAGTCTCTTTGTTCTCCCTCTCTCACACATGTTATACCATAGTGCATGAAAAGGACACTAGCATTGGTTAAGGAAAACTTTCATGTACATGTTCTCCTAGCCTTGGACAATCACCTAACCTTTTGTTGATTCAGCCAGTTCGCTTTACAGAAAGTGAAAGTAACAGCCTATTCATAATATAATGGTTGCTGTAAATACTGTAATGGTTGCTGTAAACACAAGCCTGGCAGAGTGCCTGGTGCACTTCAGGCAGTTATAAAATACAGTTAACATTTTTATTATGGGCATTTCATATCCAAACCTTAGTTCCTATTTCACACTCTTAGTTTTTTTTTTGATCATTTCTTTTTTCTCCCTGTTCCTCACTGACCAGTTTCATTATAACTTTCTAAACAGAGCCTTGTAATTGAGTACAGTTTACACATCAGAGAATAAAAATGTCATTTTAATAATTGACATTTCATTGAACTAAGTGTTTGACTGAAAAAAAAAGTTATCATTTTAAACTGAGAAATAAATCATGGATCTGTTATGTAAGGGTAAAAGACAGTTGTCAGGATTTGCATTTGAGTGTTCCATAAACAGGAGGCATTGCATTGAAATGACAGATAAAATAGTCCCTCAAAAACAGCTCCTAGAAATTGACTTGGCTTCTGAATACATCACCCATTCTACGAATCATATGCCATCGCTTGTGTCTACCTGAAATTAAATCATCCTGCCAGGTTTCATTTTTACCGGAGCATGTGTGAAAAACTAGCGGGACGATGTGTGAGAAGACTGTGGTTAGGGTCCGATGATAATGTAGCCACATTTTTCTAAATCCAAGATAATAATCTTAAGAGAACATCAAACCCTACACATTGAAGGAGAAATTACTGGTAGACAACTTTGTCCAGAGCCTACTCCCTTTGATGCCTATTTAGGTTGTGAGATAATAGACCTAACCAAGAAATGCCTGGACATTCACTTAATCTGGAACTCGTAGTGGATATTGCTCTGTGGTATTAAGGATGTCAAAGCTCTACTTTAGGAATAAATAGACAGAGTGTGATGGTGGGAAAGCAGCTAAAGAGAGCACTGTGTGAAGACTCGTGACGTTTAGTTGGATGTGTCTGACTTGCTGATGCCCAGGGGCAGTTGGGGGAAGAAGTGCTTCTAGGAGATCAGAAGTTCCAAGCAGCAAGTAGATACAATGAACAAATTAAATTTATGTTTTAAAAGATTCAGCAGATTCACATATATAATCAATTCTAGGGAAAAGTTGTGTTGAAATGGGATGTAGAGGTTAGTGGCATATTATATTTAGCCAATTTATATATGATTAATGGTCAACTGTTATACTACTACTTCTGTCATGCAATTATATAGTTTAGGTGAGCGATTACACTGAAAAAAAAAAAGGAACTTGCATCAGCATTTCTCAAACTTGTCTCCTCTACATTAGGATGGCAGATAAAATAAGTTTCCTAAGAACCACAATTCTAGTAAAGGGAATTATTATCAATAATCCACAAATATTTAGTTAAGGTTTCAGTTAGAAACAAACTTTCAAAAATGTTGATTAATCAGAGATTGTGATATACATATGTCAAAATCTACCTTAAAAATAACATTAGCTAATTTTTAAATGCTTCCAATATGTGATTTAAAAAATTTTAATGCTTCCTATATGTGATTTTTAAAAATCATCTCTTGTAAACATTTATAAAGCAATATTGAGACCTTCCATAGAAATATGAGGTTAGGGGTTGCCTAGGAATAAATGTGGATAGAATATTAATTCACAGGGAGTTTATAAAGAACTACTTCAATTTCAATAGAAGAAAATATCAGCACTTTAAATTTAGTAGGAACTTGATAGGGTCCTGATTATGCCAGTCCCTAATTTGTATGTTGAAGATCTTACCATCAATCTGACTGTCTTTGGAAATAGGGCCTTTAGTGGGTAAAGAAGTTCAAGTGAGGTCTGAAAGGTAGAGATCTAACCTAATAGCACTGGTGTTCAATTAAGAGAAGGAGGAAACACCAGATTGTTGGCTTTCTCTTGGCCGTGTGAGGACTCAGGGAGAAGGAAGGTGACTATAAGCCACAAAGGGAGCCTGCACCATAGAGAGGAAATACTGGTACCTTGATCTTGGACTTCCTGGCCTCCAAAACTCTAAACTTCTCTTGTTTGAGCAACCAGTCCATCGCACTTTGTTATGGCAGTCCAAGCACACTAATTCAGAAATAAATTATTATAGATAACAAAATAAAAGTGTTTCCATGCTTAACAATGTTATAGGTAGGATTTAAACATTAATAGTATATATCATTGCCCAGCCTGTGTAGCTCAGAGCTTGAGTATTGACTTATGAACCAGAATGTCACAATTTGATTCCCAGTCAGGGCCTATGCCCAGATTGCAGGCTGGATACCGAGTGTAGGGCATTAGGGAAGGAATCTGATCTATCGATGATTCTCTCTCATCATTAATGTTTCTGTCTGTCTGTCTCTCCATTCCTCTCTGAAATAAATAAAAATATGTTTTAAAAAATAGAATATATCATTATTGAATTATGACCATGCAGCAATCACTACCTACGTGAAGTGACATGGTAATTCTCCCCATTTTCCCGAAGGAAAATATGAGGTACATAAAAAATTTACTGCCTTGTCCAAAATCAGTTGAATGCTGGAAATGGGAGAACAAGATTTCTAAGTTTGGCAGTCTTCTTCAGGAATCCATGTTCTCTATAGTTATAAGCAAATGAGAGCCTTTCCAATATTTATATTATGAAGTTATTTCCCCACGAATGCTTTCTATGAGTGATTTTTTAAAATCATCTCTTGAGCTAATTGAAAAGAGTAGTTTATGAGTTACGAGTTTCAGAAAATTAGTTTTATTAGTTCTCCTAAATGATCAATTATTTGTAATACTAAATGTAATGTGTAAACTAGTTTTTAAAGAGTTATATATTTTATTAAGAACATAAACTAATCTAGGCTGTGAATATAATGGCACTTTTATATGCACTGTTCTTTAAATGAATCTGGCAAAGACATGTCATTTCTTAAATTTTAGTATGCTGTAAAGCCAGCTAACCAGAAATTAGGAGACTTGTATTGTCCTGCATTCATCTTATGAACTAGTCTGGTGATCAGAGCCCTGTCTTTAAGTATTTCAGGTTTCTATTTCTTTTTACAATCTGTAATGTTGAAGTAATATTTGCTTTGATTATTGTCAGTATGTTGAGAATCAAAGGAAAGGAACAATTATCCTGTAAGTTTTAGCTTTCTGCTGTTAAAAGATACTTTGAAATCGAGTAGTTAATCATCTCAAAGCGAATGAGGAAAGTAAGGCCCAGATGGCTAACTTAGTTATGTGGCCAAGCACTGTAAGAGCATCATTCTAACACAGAACTTTTTTTGCTCATGTGGTTCTTTTTTCCAGAATTGAAATCATAACCAATTTATGCCTGAATGCTAATCTGACATTTAATTCTTAGGGTGTGTATAAAAACTAACAAGGATGATTAAATGATCATTAATTTTTGCTACTTGAATTTTTATTTATCTTGCTAGACACCCAGTGCACGAAATGTGTGCACTTGGAAGTGGGGAGCACCTCAGCCCAGTCTGCATGCTCTTGCAGCCCAGGAACTTTCGGGGGATGTCTGACTGATGGCTTAGCACTGCCACGGAGGCAGGAGAGACTCCTGCCACTGCTGCTGCACTTGCCAGCTGTGAGCCAGGCCTCTGGCTGATTGGTGCTCCCCCTGTAGGAGTGCACTGACCACCAGGGGGCAGCCCCTGCATTGAGAGTCTGCCCCCAGTAGTCCCCGGGTGTCATAGTGACTGGTATTCTGCCATCAAGCCAAAACCATCTCTCTCACATTCCCTGAGGGGTCACAGATTGAGAGAGGGCACAGGCCAGGCTTTGGGACGCCACTGGTGCACGAGTGGGATGGAGAGGGATGTGGAAGGTTGGCCATCCCAGGAGGGACTGTGGAAGGGCTCCAGGGCATGTCCGGCCCATCTTGCTCAGTCCAGATCTGCCAGAACCAAGCAGCAAGCTAACCTACAGAGTGGAGTGTCTACCTCCTCGTGATCAGTTCACATTACGAGGGACTGGTCGACCAGTAGACTGTTTGCCCCCTGATTGTCTGTGCACATCATAGCAAGCAGTTGTGTGGCCTTAGCATATCATAAGCATATTATGTTTTGATTGGTTGAATGGCTGACTGGATGACTAGACACTTAGTAGCATATTAGGCTTTATTATATAAGAGTCCTCCTCTCTTGGAGAAATGCCAAGAAGTAACTCTTATTTTATGTGGATATATTCAATTTCCATAAATCACTGCATTTTATTTTTTTAATCAATGTATGCATAAAGACATGTGATTCATCCCCTTGACTTTGTCTGTTACAATATATTTCTCTGGGCAAGGATAGTCTTTGCATCTTTTAAACAGAGAAACATTTTAAATTTAATTTTTTTGTCTGATCTATTTCCTTTAACAAGTTTTCAGAAGCTATTTCATTCTCAGAATGCTTAATGTGCTGAACTTTAAATTCTTTTTGGCAGAAACTTAGCATCAACTTGTTTGTAAGGCATTACCCTTCCCCAGAATTTTTGACGTCAGGTTAAAGACATTAGTACATTATTAAAATGTTTTTAAGTGTTTTTCCTTACATCATCATCAAGAATGTGTGGAGTAAGTTTCAGAATGATATTGCCCATAATTTGTTGCCAGATGAAACCTAGATTTTATGTATATTCACTTGTAAGTACCCAATAAATGTGTTTTGAAAAAGGCTAGAAGAGATTTAGAGTAATTCACTTTATCCTTCATATGAACTGTTTATCGATTAGTTGAAATATAGTGCTTTCAGAAAAAGGAAACTTTTTAATCAATAATAGGCAGATAATACAAAATTCAGGAGCTGAATTGGGATTTTTTTTTAAAAAGTAAATCATAATAGTAAATAGACTTTAATGTGAAACGAGATAAAATCTCAGAGCAAACAATCTGCTTGATTAAAATATAGACTTACATGCTGAGAAAACAGTTGGGAGATGCCATTAAATGGTAAATTTATTTCACCAAGTCTTAATATTATTAAATATTTGCAATACTTTTCCATTTCCTTTGTGCTTTTTTTTTTAAATGCTGGAAGAGTTAGATATCTCTGTGACCTTACTTTAATTTGATTTAAGCATCAATACAAAAGCTTCATAGGCACATTGTGAAGTAAAGTGATTTATTTTTCTATTATTACCTCTGGGAATTATGGGGCATCCTGAACATAAATTCTAATGAGAACCTCATTCACGTGCACAGGAAGGAAAAGAAAAGTCAATTCTAGAAACAAAAACTTGAATAGCAAGGTAAGGATAAAATTGGATTGTGTATAACTATTAAACTCCATGTAGAATTTTGTCTGTGGTTATTTTTATATAATTGCCTCACTTTTGACTTTGGAAAGTCCAGTAATAGATGTGTTCCAGTGACCCTTAAAACAATATTTTGATTATGTAAATCTTAGTAAACTACATTCATGATAAAAGTTGATTGTAATAAAATATAACAAAATGATCTAATTTTTGATTAGGTCTTTTGACTAACTTCTTTATTACTACAACTTATATTTTTGACAATCTCATTTTTATAGCTACCATGCCCCAAAATAAGATTAACCTGGTACCATAAATATCATGAACTTTATTCTTTTGGAGTCAGCTACCTTTCTTTAATACTAATGTCATGGATTTCACTCCTAAACCCATCAGACTTTCTCAAAGGAATGCCATACCAAGGTCATGGCCAAGAGAAAGACTTATGAATCACACACACAATACACACACACACACACACACACACACACACACACACACAAATAAACAAATAAATAAAACAGAGAGAAAATGAAGCCGAAGGACTTAGAGAACATGCTTCCTGAAGAAGCTGTCCCTCATACTTTATTCTCATACCAATGAGCAAATTGTGTTATTCCAGCAGCCTAGGGACATGAAATATTTATATATCATTTAGCTCAAGTGTAAGTCATGAAAGTTAAATTACTTATTTTTCATATAATGTTTCATTTATGAATGGGGGAAGGACAAACTACACATTATCATTTCTGTAGAAAAGTATTTAAATTATTTGCATTATTTTGCTCTATTACTGATGTATATTGATAAATGACATATTGAATTTTTCTCTTGCAAACATTGACTTTACCTCAATATTTATTTGACAAATATTTGATAATCTTACTACATCCCAAACCCTGTGCATAAAGCTGGGCTGTGATGGAGGCTGCATTTGCTCCTGGCATAGCAGCAAAGATTGCTGAAAAGAAAGAAATAAGATTCATTTGTCCTCCACCCCCTAACATGTACTGAGTTCCTTCATTACTTAAGACATTGAAATATAGCAGTGGATAAGGCTGAGAAAAAAACCTCTCTCTTGGGTCTATAGTTTAAGTGACACCAATTAAAAAATAAAAATAAATTTTAAAATACCAGAAACTGATCATGTGACTTTGGAAGAGTCCTGGTGGAGGAGTGCTTTGGCTGATATGGAAAGACAAAAGGAATCTACCATATAATGTAGGTGAGAAGAGCATCCTATAGGAAGCCGAGGCTAGTGCAAAGCGCTTAAGGCAAAAACATACCCAGTGTCTTCAAGGAAATAAATTAAGTCCAGTGTGTCTGAGACAGAGCAAGTGATGGGGACATAAAGTGTGGGGAAGAGGGGCAGGCAGTAGGCAAGAGGCACATCAAGAAGAGCTTCAGAATAAAATATTTTCATTCAGTTTCAAATGGAGTCTACTAAAGAATTTTAATACTGAAAACTGGGAGAGAAATGATTGGTTTACATTTTACAAAGATGATTCTAAGAATCAATAAATGGTGGCAAAATGAGAAGGGAGACTTTTAAAGTTGTCCAAGCAAAAGATACAGTGCTTGAATAATGGTAAAAATGAAAACTAGATGGGTTTTGTATGTTTTTCTTATTGATAAGACATGGCTCTCAGAGGTAAAGTAAATATGTTCTTTAAATAATGATATAATACTTTTCAATGTTGTTGATATAGTAAAAAATGATAAATTAACGCTGTATGAGAAAAATGGGACATTTCCCATAGAAATTGAAAACTGGACTACTGAAAATTCAAGAGCAGCAAAAAATGAGATGTTAAATTTTATGTACTACAGGAATGAGGCAAGATGGATACATTATGATGAGATAAGGTGATTAGAACACAAAATTATAGAAGAATGAAATAAACAATGTAACTAGAACAAGATTGTGATTGTGTTAAGTAGCTTGGACATATGGGAATGGAGATAATATATTTTTAAGATTATTAAAATAAGACATGAAAAAATAATGTTAGATTCTCTGTATTATACTAATCTTCATTGGATCAGACGTTGGGCTAGAAAAATTAAAGGAAATATCATCCTCTCTCCCAAGAGATGCTAACAAAATGACGAGGATTCAGGTTATACCTAACTCTGGGAGTGAATGGACACAGCCTTTACCACCTGCACTGTGCTCTGCTTTATGCCAGGATGATCCTTTGCTTGTAATTCCCCTCCATACACATCACTCTGCTGCTCAGCCTTCTACTTTGGTTGGCTATTTTCACTTTATGAAATGTCATTTACACTCAGCTTCATCTTCTTTATAGCTAACTACTACTTATTCATGGGTGGTTTAGCTAAGATATCAACTTCTCACCGTCTGATACCCTTACTCTTGTTCAGCACTTCTGTAACTTTCTCAGGAAACCTTGAGCATCAAGATATAATATTTATATACTAAGCTCCTCCATTAGATTTTTAGTTGTTTGATAATTGTTGCATTGGCTATTCATAATCCAGAACTTGATATAGTTTCTGACACACAGAAACTGATTCATGATTTATTTTTATCAATGTGTACATGTGTGTGTGTGTATCAGTCTGAGCCCTACTCCTTGGTTCTTTCATCAAATCTTATACCTTAAAATATAAAATTTTCTTTCAGAGGCATTTTTCAAGAAAGATAATAATAATAATATCACAATAATAAACAGCTTGAAGTTTAAAAATTATTACTATACTCCATTTGGTTTATAAGTTAATATCGCTCTTAGTTTTTTTCTCCCTGAATACCATAGTAACTTACTAGAGAAGAATAGTTTTCATTAATATACTCTATATGCTTTGATGATTGCAACCCTTAATTAAAATTAAGAAGATAAACAACTTTTGTATCAAATAAATATAAATAAAAAATACCAGTTTGTTGATTTTTTTTTCAAGAAGCTTTAATGAAGGAATGATCCTTAATCATCTGCTGATCATGAGAGAGGAAGTACAATCTGCACTATTTTTGATGAATGAGGCTGGGCAATTTACCATTCTTCATTCATTGATTAAAATTGAACACTTTTGTGCTGTGCTTATGCTGCACTTTGCAGCATCTGTGCTTGTCATAGGAGATGTTTATTTTCCGTTTTCATTTCCATTCACTGTTCTTTGAAGTGATTTCCCCAAGTGTAATGAGTAGTTTTAAGAGCTAACATGTAGCTGGTAACACTAAGTTGACATCCCCCCCAAGGGTGATGGAGGTTGATATTGCCTACGGATGAGATTGGCACAAAGGGTTTTCTGAGCTTGGGTTTGGCATAGAGTGTTACTTATCAGAAAAGCTGGCTTGTTATCAGTAATATCAACATTTATAAAGGTTCTTTTGAAATATGGTAACTTTACCTTGTTTTACTGTCAATAATGAGCAGATGTATTATACCCATATCTCTTTTTTAATATGATATAATTGACATAGATTATTATATTAGCTTCATGCATATAACATTATAATTTGATATATGTGTACACTGTTAAGTGCTAAGCATAGTTAAGTCTAGTTACTATTCATTCATTGGTAACCAGAGTTACCAATTATTTTTCTTGTGATGATAACTTTTAAGATACAATCTCTTACCAACTTTTAAATATACAATACAGTATTATTAACCAACAGAGGCCCAGTGAACAAAATTCATGCACAGATAGGGTTCCTAGGCCTGACCAGTGATCAGCGCTGATCTGTGGAGTGACCAGCAGGGTGATAAGGACCACCCACTTGCACCTGCCTTGGCTGGCCTGGCACTGACCACACACCAGCCTCCCCGCTCCCCACCTCCACCACCAATGCTGCTGGTCATTTCCCTCTACAGAATGATCAGGGGGTTCCCACTGGCACCTGCTTTGGCTGTCCTGGGTCCTGCAGGCTGGGGGCAGCTCCTGCATTTAACATCTGTTCCCTGGTGGTCAGTACACATCAGAGCGACCCATCATTCTATCGGTTGTTCTGCCACTTGGTCAATTTGCATATTAGGCTTTTATTATACAGGATAGTTACCATGCAACAAATTACATTTCCAGGACTTATATATTTCATAATTGCAAGTTTGTACCTTTTTACCACCTTCACTCATTTTGTCCCTCCCAACCCCCTGCCTCTGGCAACCACTAATATGTTGGCTGTATCTATGAGTTCAGTTGTTGAGATAATTTTAGATTCCACATATACATAAGATCACACAATATTTGTCATTTTCTAGCTCATTTCACTTAATATAATACCCTGTAAATGGCAATTCATTTTTTATAACTGAATAATATTTCATTGTACATAGGGGTAGAGTTATAATACAAATAAAACAGTTAACAAATAGCAATACCACCCTAACTGGTTTGGCTCAGTGGATTGTCAGCCTGCAGACTGAAGGGTCCCAGGTTTGATTCTGGTCAAGGGCACGTACCTTGGTTGCAGGCACATCCCCAGTAGGAGGTGTGCAGGAGGCAATTGATCAATGTTTCTCTCTCATCAGTATTTCTAACTCTATATTCCTCTTTCTTCCTTTCTGTAAAAAATCAATAAAATATATATTTTTAGAAACAAATAGCAATACAAGAATAAACATTTTTAGCATCCTCACTACTGTAAATCTGCTTTTTTCCACTTTTATTTATTTAGTTTCTCTTTTTGTTACAGCAAAATTATATATTTTTTTTACTCAAAGAAACTCTATGTTGATACTTTTTAAGGAAAACAATAATATAATACACTGTTTTAAATATTGCTAAATATCTAAAGAATATCTTAATTTATTCCATAAGCTGGATTCATACATATAGGTATAATTCATTAAATTATTAACCTATTTATTAATAACTAGAGGCCCGGTGCATGGATTCGTGCACCAGTGGGGTTCCTTGGCCTGGCCTGTGGGATTGGGCTCCTGGATTGTGAGTGAGGGCGCAGGCTAGGCCACAGACCTCACTGTGCCTGAATCCATGCACCAGGCCTCTAATATGCACGTAAGATCTTTGGTTAATCTCTTCCCACCCTTCCCCCTCTCCCTTACCTTTGAGATTCATTAGACTGTTCTATGTTTTCATGCCTGTGCAATGAGCATCTGCCCCCTTGTGGTCATTGTGCATCGTAGCTACCAGCCAGTTGGCTAGTCAGCTAGTTGCTTAGGCTTTTATATATATAGACTTGAGGCCCAGTGCACGAAATGCACTGGAGGGAGGTGCAACTCAGCCCAGCCTGCACACTCTCCAATCTGGGATCCCTTAGGGGATGTCTTACTGCCAACCCTTTGGGATCAGGCCTAAACTGGCAGTTGGACATCCCTCTCACAATCTGGAACTGCTGGTTCCCAACCACTCACTTGCCTGCCAGACTGATCACCACTTAACCACTCCCCTGCCAGCCTGACCAACGCCTAACTGCTCCCCTGTTGGCCTGATGGCCCTCAAATGCCCTCCTCTGCAGGCCTGGTTGCACCCAACTGCCCTCTCCTGCTGCCCTGATCTTTCCCAACTGCACTGCTCTGCTGGCTTGGTTGCCCCTAACTTTCATTCCCTGCCAACCTGATCACCTTAACTGCCCTCCCCTGCTGGCCTGATTGCCCACAACTACCCATCCCTGCCAGCCATCTTGTGTTGGCCATCTTTGACCACATCGGAGTGGCCATCTTGTGTAAGGGTATGAGGGTCAATTTGCATATTACTTCTTTATTATATAGGACTAGTAGCCCTACACATGAATCCATATGACACTAGCAACCTGCAGTGCCTGGCCTCTCCCTGCCTGCTGCCTAGAGGTTCTCTGAGGCCCAGAGGACCATCTGTGCCCTGGTCTGGCGAGAGGCCCATCCACCAGGCTGCTCATGCTTCCCATTCTCAGTAGGATCCCCCCTACCCCGAGACTGGGGAACTTCAGTCAGGCTGAGATGACTGGGTGCCATCATCTTTTAGCTATGGGTGCTGCAACCTTTGTGATGGAGTGATGGTTATTTTGCACATTACCCTTTTATTAGATAGGATTATATGATTGCTGGCTGTTGGAGTAGCATTGAAATAGAAAAATTAGTGTCATCTGTATTACCTTAGTGATCTTCATCTCCATAGCCAATTAATCAACATGTATTTAGCTTTGATATTTAGCATCATGATCCTAAACAAAACAAATAGTAATTTACTGATATATCCATCTAACTGTTCCCTGTATGGAACTTGTTTTCTTCTAGAATTCATACAAGTACAGTGAATTTATTTACTTTTAAAAACATCTTCAGATAAAATTCACATACCATAAAATGCAATGATGTAGTATTTGATTTTTTTGGTAAATTCATAATTATGCAACTATCACCACAATTTCAGTTAAAAATATTTCATCATATACTCCTCTCCCTACCTTACATTTGACAGCTGTCAGTCTGTTCCGTATACCCAAGTCTCTGTTTCTATTTTGTTCATCACTTTGTTTTGATCATTAGATTCCACATATAAGTGTGATGATGATAAGGTGTTCTTGAATTGTCTGTTTTTACTTTAATTTCTGTCAGTTTTTGCTTCATGTATTTTGGGGCTATGCTGTAGCTCCATATAACTCTTTAATTATTATGTTTTCCTAATTGATATTTTTATAATTATATTATTTTTATCTCTGGAACATATTTTAAGAATATTTTATCCTTTATCAGTACAGACATTTGGCTCTCTTTTGCTTTTTTTTTTAAAAGATATACAGTGGTATCTCGATATACGAGTGCCCTAACATACAAGATTTTTGAGATATGAGCAGTCGAGTGAGCAATTTTTGCTTTGAAATACGAGCAACATTTGAGATAGGAGTAATCGCATGGATTGGCTGGCTGCACACGACCCACCAGTTTACTGCGACTCGAGCATCTCATAGTTTCCCATGCCTCAAGGTTACGGAACAAATTAAGCTCGTATCTCGAGGTACCACTGTATTTGTATTTGTTTCAGAGAGAGAAGAAGAGGAAGAAAGAGAGAGAAACATCGGTGATGAGAGAGAATCTTTGATTGGATCCACACTGGGGATCCACCCCACCACCTGGGCATGTGCCCTGACCAGGAATCCAAACAGTGACCTCCTGGTTCATAGGATAATGACCAACCACTGAGCAATACCAGCCAGACTCTCATTTGCTCTTTTGGCTCCTATTAGCATAGCATACTTTTTCATCCCATTCAAAATATTTGTTTGTGTGGTGTTTTTTAATCTAAGTTGTTTCAAAGATAATGTAAAATATTTTTAATACACTCTTCTGATATCTCCATCTGCCTTTAGATTAGATGTTTTAATCAATCTATCCTATATAATAAAAGGCTAATATGCAATCAACCAAATGGCAGAGTGACCAGTTGCTATGAAAAACACTGACCACCAGGGGCAGACACTCAATGCAGGAGCTGCTGCCTCGAGGTCAGTGTACTTCCACAAAGGGAGTGTTGCTCAGCGCTGCTCAGGCAGTGCTAAGGATGGCCTACTGATAGTTTAGGTCCTCTCCCTGCAGGCCTAAGACATCAGTTGGACTTTCCCCGAAGTCTCCCAAACTACAAGAGGGCACAGGCTGGGCTGAGGGCCGCCACCCTGCAAGTGATGAATTTTGTGCACCTGCCCTCTAGTACTTATTTAATATAAGTACTAAGTTGTATAAATATTGATTAATTTACAAATTATATAAGGTACAAATTATTTATTAGAATTATGCATTCAGAGATTCAGAGACAAAAATCATAAACATATAATTGAAAAGCCAGACGCCTATCTAGTTAGGACTGTAGTCAATGCTCAATGTAAACCAGCTGGAGCTACTACCATCATTGGGATCACAGGGACAGAACTGGTTGTGTGGTCTTGGCAATTTGCTCAGATATGTTCTCATACAATGGTGCCAATATTCTGAGGAATGTTTAACATATAACATATATAATCTTCATCTGAAAAGCATGGAGACAAAAAGTAATGAAAGAAACCCTCATTGATATAAAGGAATCTAATCTGAGTCTACCATTAGAAATCTGGCTCCCACATGTAGGAAGAAACAATAGAAAGTAAGAAAGGACTTTATGATTTCATTCCTAAGATATTTTTAAGCACATGTCTTTGAATGACTTACAGAATCAAAATTACCCCCAGTTACTGACCCCTGACTTCAATATTCAGGAAATGTGAGAGTTTTTCAATACTTAGGGTGATATTCAGACAGCAAAGCATTCAGTGCTGAATTTTGCTGCCAATTAAGGTCAGCACACAATTCAAAGTTCAGACACAGTACAACAATAGCTTTCTCAGCAAAGCCCTGGGTATTGACAGGAGCTTCCTCAAGTTCCCAAGTGTAACAAACCCAGTACTATGTCTATAAATGCCGTCAAAGGCACATCACTGGCTGATCCTGCCCTGATGGCCAAGTCTCTGGAAATATGCTGATAAAGGCTTACATTGGCCTAAGGATGTAGCTAGTCTCAATCTGCAGTTGTAAGTGAGGGTAGAGTGCAATATAACATACTGTATTCATCTATGTCTTACAAATCATATCACAGATCATTATTCTAACTAGTGGCCCTGTGCACAAAATTCATGCACAGGGGAATGCACCTCAGCCCGGCCTGCACCCTCTACAATCTGGGACCCCTCAGGGGATGTCTGACTGAGAGGGATCTGGCCTAACCTGGCAGTTGGACATCCCTCTCGCAATCCGGGACCATTAGTTCCTAACCACTCTGCCTGCCTGTGGGCCGACTCACCCCCAACTGCTCCCCCCTCTGGCCTTCTTGCCCCCAATTGCCCCCCTTGCATGTGTGCTGGCCCCCAGCTGCCCCTCCCCGCCAGCTTGCCCACCTCCAACTGCCCCCCACCAGCCTGTTCACCCCCCACATCCCCTCCTCCATCCTGCCGGCCTGCTCACCCAATTGCCTCTCCCCACACACCATTCGAACCATCCCCAACTGCTCACTACTTCTGGCATGATTACCCTTAACTGCCTCGGCCTTAGCCCCGCCATATTGGCTTTTTCCGGAAGGATGTCTGGAAGGTCTCCTGGTCTAAATAGCATATTACCCTTTTATTGGTTTAGATAGGATATGACATACCACCATAACTATAACATCTACTAGTATTACTCTATGAGAATACATACTTTTTATGCTATAGGAAGGCATCTAATACATTACAGTGTATATGTTGTAAGTAGTAGGAAATACTGAATTTGTAGCAATAATATACACCCTGTGACTTCCCTTCCAGATTTGGGAAAGGTTCCCCAGTTCTTTGAATATTTCCTGGCCCCTGATGTATTTGCAAAGAAAATAGCTCTGAGTTTGGAGAAATTAAATTACAATCATGACTCTAGTTCAACTGCCTCCTGTACTTCCAGCCAGATAACAGGAACAACGTCCCAGGGCCTGCGCCTCCTATGGCTGAGCTCTGGAGTGAGGGTCTGCAGCCCAGCACTGGGCTCGTGATGCCAACTGGAGGCACCTGGGTCTATCCTGCTATCAGCCAGCAATCAGGGCCCTCTGCTCCTGGCCCCGCCCAAGCCCCTGATCCCTCTCCCCTCTCCTTGTCAGGGACCAGGACACAGTGGTGCAGGGCACAGGCATCCCATTTTCATTAAAAAGTTCAACCCACATTTCTAGTTGCTTAGGATATATTCATATGAGTGGGATCACTGGGTCAAATGGGAGTTCCATTTTTAGTTTTTTGAGGAAACTCCATACTGTTCTCCACAGTGGCTGCACCAGTCTGCATTCCCACCAGCAGTGCACAAGGGTTCCTTTTTCTCCGCATCCTTGCCAACACTTGTCGTTTGTTGATTTGTTGATGATTACCATTCTGACAGGTGTGAGATGGTATCACATTGTTGTTTTTGATTTGCATCTCTCCAATAATTAGGGACTTTGAGCATGTTTTTTGTGTCTCTTGGTCTTCCTTCTGTCTTCTTTTGAAAAGATTCTATTTAGGTCCTTTGCCCATTTTTTTGTTGGATCATTTATCTTCCTTTTATTAAGTTGTATAAGTTGCCTGTAGATGTTGGAGATTAAACTTTATCAGTGATAATGTTTACAAATATGTTCTCCCATACAATGGCTTTCTTGTTTTTTTATTGACAGTTTCTTTTGCTGTGAAAAAGCTTTTTATTTTGCTGTAGTCCCATTTGTTTATCCTCTCTTTAGTTTCCATCGCCCTAGGAGGTGTTTCAGTGAAGAAGTTCCTTCGGCATATGTCTGAGATTTTGCTGCCTATGGATTCCTCTAGTATTTTTATGGTTTCCCGTCTTATGTTTAAGGATACAGGATATCCATTTTCAGTTTATTTTTGTATACGGTATAAGTTGGTAGTCTAGTTTCATTTTTTTGCATGTATCTGTCCAATTTTCCCAATACCATTTATTGAAGAGACTCTCTTGACTCCATTGTATGTTCATGCCTCCTTTGTCAAATATTAATTGAGCATAGTGGTTTGGGTCGATATCTGGATTCTCTATTCTATTCCATTGGCTTATAGTCTAAGAAACTAGAAACATCAATCAGAAAGGATACATGCTCCCCTATGTTCATAGCAGCACAATTTACAATAGTTAAGATTTGAAAACAGCCTAGGTGCCTGTCAGCAGATGACTGGATCAGAAAACTATGGTACATCTACACAATGAAAAACTATGCTGCCATAAAAGAGAAGGAATTCTTATCATTTGCAGCAACCTGGATGGAACTGGAGAGCATTATGCTAAGTGAAATACGCCATTCAATGAAAGAAAAATACCACATGATCTCACTCATTTATGGATAATAAAGAACATTATAAAAGATGAACAGAAAGATAGATATAGAGGCAGTAAAGCATCAAACAGACTCAAATTACAGTGGGAAGTTTAGGGAAAGGTAGGGTAGATAAGAGATCAACTGAAGGACTTGTATGCATGCATATAAGCATAACCAATGGACATAAGACACTGGGGGGTTAGGACATGCATGGGAGTCGGGGGAATGGGCAATGGGAAGATATGTACACATGTAATACATTAATAAAAAATAAAAACATTAAATAGATATTTGCTACAAAAGCTATATTTTTATATGGGTGAAGTGTATTTAATGCCAGGATATGTAAATTACAGAAAATTAAATAACAAAGTCTGAGTACTATAACAGGCACTGACTTATCAAACATGATTTAAAAACAAACAAAAAAAAAGATGTTCATACTACTTTAGCAATATAGAAATTAATTCTTGTTTATAAAAAAAAGCCACAGACACAATAAGCAACTACAATGTATCCATGTAACAACCACAACTTAATAAATAATAAAAGCCACAGAGTGAGAAAAAAAAAAGAGAGAGAGAGTTCAACCAGAACCCATTCCACTTTTGTCCGCAGGTGGCCCAAGGGCAGACAGTGACCCTAGAGGCTTGCTGTCCCTGCCAGAGATCAGCCATGATGGTGAGGCAGCTCCACCAGGCCCCCGGGCTGTGACTGGAACCCACTTCCTTAACCGGGGACCTGGCACTGGTCGGGCGGCAGCGGCACTTTGTCCCCAGCCCACACTAGAGCGGGTCCCTGAGGTTTCAGAATTGAACTCTGAGGATCTCCCTGGGCAGTAACAGCCCTGAATCTGCCCGGCTCTCCCTTGATCCCGCCAAGTCTTGCTTCTCACACTTGCTTCTCACACTTGCTGAAAACTTTCTTGGTCCACTTGCCACTGTAATCAGTTCAGGCTGCAAGGATCAAGGGACTCCAGCAGGGCTGAGGGGACTAGGAGTTGCTGCTATCTAGTGGCTATGGGCACTGTCATCTTTGTGATGATGTGATGGTCAGTTTGCATATACCATCTTTATCAGATAGGATGGGGAATTATATGCAATTCTGAGTTCTGCAAGTAAATATTTTTCTTCTTAACATAAAGTAGATTCTGAAATGTAAGGAAAAGTAGATTCATTTTGGAAGCAGAGAAAGCTGAAATATAAAACCCAGCTTGGATGCCTTTGAACAAATTGACCTTGGAAAATTTGGTAGACTTAAAATTCTGTTTCCATAACTGTGAAAGGGGGATAATTTATGTATGCGTGCAGCTTAGCATCAGTAACATATAGATTATTTATGAATAGCATTTGCCATTGTTATCACCTGTGGATTCTATTTCTGGCAGTCTATGGGGAACAGTGAGAACTAGTTCCTGTAATTAAAACTGTAGTTGTATCAGGCAAAAGCCTTTGCTTTAGAAAAACACTGATTACTACTGAGTTTGCTAGTTATCCTGTAAATTGAGTTGGGATCAGCTACTCTGTTGTCCTACTTGCATGAAATGAATTAATTTCCATGTTCAGATAGAATCAACAAGGGCAGTCTATTCAGTGGACATTCCTCAAGAATCTGTTAGTTGATCATTATCAGGATAAGTTCTGAAAATGATATCTGATTGTAAAAAGATATAACAGCGTTGTGTGATGGGTCAAACTGTGGGCACAGAGCATGTATGTGGTAATGGGTAGATTTCAAATGCAAAAGTGCTTAACAATATGTGCCAATGCCTTAAAATGTTAGGTATTCCAAAGCAAGGTGATGTTTTCCTTAAAAAAAGTGATCTTTCCTCTACTTTTCTTCCCTCCCTCTCCCTTTCTTCCTTACTTTTTTTTGTCATACCAATATGAGGCACTTAATTATACTTACATTCACTTAAACTTTCTTTATTTATAATTTTCACTTTTTTATTTTGAAAAATCCACAAATGCACAGAAAAGTAAAGAAAAATATAAATAATACATAGATATAATTTTATTCTTATAAATATGTTTTATTGACTTTATTTTTACCTAAAGAGTTTTATTTTTTAAATTTTAATTAAATCTTTATTATTCAGATTATTACATTTGTTTCTCTTTTTTCCCCTCCATAGCTCCCCTCCACCTTGCTCCCACCCTTCCCTCAACCCTTACCTCCCTCCCGTTGACCTCATCCATAGGTGTATGATTTTTGTCCAGTCTCTCCCTGTACATCCCTCACCCCTTTCCCCCTGAGAATTATCAGTCCACTCCCTTTCTGTTCTCCTGATTCTATTATATTCACCAGTTTATTCTGTTGATCAAATTTTTAATTCACTTAATTTTTAGATTGACTTGTTGATAGATACGTATTTGTTGTTCATAATTTTTTTTGTCTTTTACCTTTTTCTTCTTCCTCTTCTAAAAGAGTACCTTTCAGCATTTCATATAATACTGGTTTGGAGTTGATGAACTCCTTTAGCTTTTTCTTCTCTGTGAAGCTCTTTATCTGCCCTTCAATTCTGAATGATAGCTTTGCTGTATAGAGTATTCTTGGTTGTAGGTTCTTGCTATTCATCACGTTGAATATTTCTTGCCACTCCTGTCTGGCCTGCATTGTTTCTGTTGAGAAATCAGCTGACAGTCATATGGGTGTTCCCTTGTAGGTAATGAACTGTTTTTATCTTGCTGCTTTTAATAATCTCTCTTTGTCTTTTGCTCTTGGTATTTTTATTATGATGTGTCTTGGTGTAGTCCCCTTGAATTCCTTTTATATGGGGTTCTGTGTGCTTTCTGGACTTGTAAGCCTATTTCTTTTACCAGATGTGAGAAGTTTTCAGTCATTATTTCTTTAAATAGGTTTTCAGTATCTTGCTTTCTCTCTTCTTCTGGCACCCCCACAATTCTGATGTTGGTACGCTTGAAGCTGTCCCAGAGGCTCCTTATATTATGTTCACATTTTTGGATTTTTTTCTCTTCTTGCTTTTCCAGTTGAGTGTTTTCTGATTCTTTATATTTCAAAATTTTGACTTGATTCTTGCTTTCCTCTAGTCTGCTGTAGGTCTCTGTATAATATTTTTTATTTCAGTCAATGTATGGTTAATTTCTAGTTGGTCTTTTTCCATCTCCAGTTGGTTCTTTTTCATCTCCTCTTGGGTCTCGCTAACTTCATCCAACTTTTCTAGGATATTCTTGAAAAACCTTATAAGCGTGGTTTTGAACTCTAAATCCAGTCGTTTGTTTTCCTCCATTTCTTTTGTTTGTGACCCCTTCCCTTGTCTCGGCATTTTCACTATGCCGGGAGAACTTCTGTGTTGAATTCAGCCTTATGATACCAGACTTGCAAAACTGCAAAAGCCTCTCTGTTGAGCTTGGGATGGGTGGAGTCTCAGGGCTTAAGGGACCACCTTGCCTTCCAGTTGCCTCTCCCCCCTCCTTGGCCCCTGAGTCTCAGGTGACTGGGTAATTGCTGGAGTGGTCCCTGTGTGCGCTCTCTCTCTCTCTCTCTCTCTCTCTCTCTCTCTCTCTCTCTCTCTCATCTCTCAGTGTGCAGTGCTGTGCGCACCACCAGACTTCTGATCTTTTGGGAACCCCCCTAAATTTCCGTGCACTTCTCCCTTTTCACAGTCCAAACACCCCCCGTATGAGGTTTGGCTAGATCTGGGATTTAGTGTTGTAGGATAAGGGGTTCAATACTGTTGAGAGTCTCCGTCTCCCTCCTGCCAGAGAAAGCCAGCCAGGTTCTCCCGGCACCCTCTCTTTCCATGTGCTTGTCTCCATACCTCAGCTTTTTGCTGCTCCTCTGGGTCTCTGTGAGCCCCTCTCTTTCCTTCTAATTGTAGAATTTCCACTAAGCCAGCTTTCCTGTGGTTCTGGATCATGTCTATTCTGTCTTTTAGTTGTAGTTTTGAAATTGTTGTGCGAGGCAGCAGTGTAGGTGTTTACCTATGCTGCCATCTTGGATTCTCTCTTACCTAAAGAGTTTTAAATAGGACCTCAGATATCTTGGCATTTTACCCTCAAATATATCACTATACACCTCTAAAATATAAGGATGTGTGTTTTTATCTTCACTATTTCACAATTAAATTTTAACAACTGATTAATAGGAATTCCCTAATGCTATTTAGCCCCTCATCTACATTTAAACATCCCTTGTTCTCTCTAAAATATTTTCATACTTTTTGTGTGAAACCTAGGCAGGTACCCTTGCCTGGAATCAAACCTGGGCCTTTCAATCTGCAGGCCGATGCTCTAACCACTAAGTCAAACCAACTAGGGCTAATCCGGTTTTATTTTGCTTTTCTTTGTTTTTACTTGTTTTGTTAACTATCTCTTTCCCTTTAATTCTTAGAGTGAAGTAAGTTTTGTTTGACAGGGGTCTCAAAGAAGAACATAAACATCAATTCACAAAATCCCTGCTAGTACACAAAATTTTCCAAGAGGTTGAAAACTTCCTTTTCCCAACTTTTCCAAGGATATAAGTGAGACAGTGTTTTGGTAGTTTTTATATATAATGACTGATTATTTCCTTTGGTTACATATAGAAGCAATTAAGCCTAACACAAGTAGTGAAGCAAAAAATGATTTTTTTCCCAGTGATTAATTTCAGTTAAAAAAAAAAGACAAATCTGTGATTAGCTAGTTTGAGACACATCCAAGACTTTGTGAGTACCTAATCAAATAAAAACAATGAGGGAGTCACGCCATTCTTCTTAAGGTACATGATTAGAGTCTTGGTTTCCCTGTTTATCTAAATGACATTCAATAATGGATTCGCCAGGCATGGAGGTACCAGTGGCAAAAATGCCTCCAACCCCAGAAAATCTGCCATCTCTGTCAACTCCTCCTCATAATAGTCTCTCCCACACGTAACACATACTGGCACATTTTAGATTTCCCTGCATGAACCAGTCTCTTTCCAATTGGATTTCCATAAATTGTCTCTTTTCAACTTCAGGGCTTTGCAATGCTCTTTTCTCCCCACAGCAATAATGTTTCCACACTCGCTTTCCCCACTGTCTTCTTTACCCACTTGATCTGCTCCTCCGTGATGGCTCAGCTTAAAATAACTCCATACAGGGAGATGTTTCCTGAGCCCCTCAGGTAAGGCCAGGCTCCCAGCTTTATTAATAGCCTGCAGTTCCCCTGGATGGCATCTGCCCAGAGCGTGCAGTTACACAGTCATTAGTACATTTGAACAATACGTGTGTCAGCTGCCTCTCCCAGTTCTCAGAGGGCAGAGTGTGTGTTGATTTCACCTCATCGTTGTTTTGCAAGAAGCCCCATAGAGAGCCTGGTGTATCATGGAGATATTATAAATGTGTGTTGAATAGATAAGTGAAACCTAATTGAGTCTGTATTGATTTGTGCCCTGTGTTTTATACTTTATAAAATGAGGCATCTACGCACAGCAAAATATGTGGGGAGTAAGACAGGAGAGGAAACAAGACTCCCGCTTTCTTTATGTCGGCCTTAGAATTTTTAAAAACCAGGAATGATATTCTCTTTTGAATTAAAATGTAAAATAAGTCTATTAAAATGTTGAACTAAACAGTTTCATATCTGTAATCTAACATCTTGGGAATTTATTTCCACACGCGTGATAGACATGGCTGCCAGGGAATTAAAAGAAGATATTTAGGCAAAATATTCCTCTACCCTTCATCAAAGCAATCAGCTCTCCATGGCACTGAACATTGCATTCACACTCATCTTTGCCAAGCTGTGTTTTATTTTTTGTCGTGTGTGCATGTTGATCACAATCCTTTCTGGAACAAGTCAAGACATGCATAAATGCATACAGAACACGTCGTAAACAGCATGTAAAGATGTTTTGGCAATTGCAGACCGGTAGTGAGTATTCAAATATATAGGTTAAAGCACTGTTGTTGTTGTTGTTGTTGTTTACTGTGCACTGAAAGATCTGTAACTTCTAAGTCATCACAACCTTGTCAGGGCACTTGTGCCTTTTGACTCTCAATGTCTCTACTGAAGTCGGCAGAGGATGCCCACTGTGTGGCTGCACTGGCTTACAGTGATTTAAAAATAATATTTGCATTTGTTTCCTCATACATCGTAAGACTCAATAAGGGCACATTAAAGTCAATGTCTATATGTACAGCCACTACATTTACAAACATTATCATCTCTTTATCTGATAATTCAGTTTGGGAGTTAACGAAAACTGATTTGAAGTGGTCACATTTCAGTCTGCCAGGATCCCAGTGATAGATGATTCAGGCTTTCCATTTCTGTCTCCTATTACAGAGGTTAATAGTTCAAATGGGAAATTAGCTCTTGCATGGAATGTGACAGGAAGGATTTATGGGTGCATTTCATTAAATCGCTTATCACTGGCTTCGCCCTGCCCCTTTTTACCTGGACCTGCAAGAATATGAATACTATCACACAGGTTACAAGAAAACAAGCACAATCCATTGTGCTCGATCTTCATTATGTGTAGCTTTTTCTAATTTCATTTCTTCCAAGTTGTTTCTCAGCTTTAAACTAGCCACTATGTTGGTCATCTAACCTTCAAATAAGCACGCAGCTTTGAGTCAATGACACACTTTACTGAAGACTTAGGGAATCTCCTGCATATTTCTCCAATAGAATTAACTGTATTTTTTTCTTTTGTTTCCCTCCAAACCTCAGCATTACACCTTGCATTCAAAAACAGCTTATCAGAGCATTCCCTTAAACAAAGGCAGAGCTCTCTGTTTAAAAGGACGCCTGATCTCAGTAGCTTAGGTTTTAGCATTCGTCACCACAGTATCTATGTGACTGCATATACATCTATTTTTGCACACGTAGAATTTTGCAGGTATTTTTGAACATTCATATTTTGAGTAATGTGCTAAGAATTGGATATATAAGGATACATGATATATAATAGCTATTTTTAGAGTCTCGCTGAGAACGCAAACACTTAGGCCAGAAACTTTAGTGTATATTATTAGTGCTGCAAAAGAAGTTTGTTGTAAGTTCTATAAAGAATACAAAAGGAGAACTTAACTCTTAGTACTGATTCCCCAAGCTGCCAAGAGGAAGAAAAGATTTCCCAGCTTAAAGAGTGACATGAGCGAATCGCTGAAATACTTGATGTGCATAAGTATGAGCTAGTGGTTAAAGAGGATCTGCATAAGGTGGGTAAATAACAGACTCTATGGACAGAGATGCTATTGACAGCGTGGAGAGAGTAAGGGCTGGGTGACAGGCCATCCCAGCCCCATTTGCTTGTTCCTCCAGAACTTGGATGGACTAGAGATCCATCTTGATTCCATGGTAGACCCCTATCCCCCTCCCACCCCCACAACCCCACAGCTATCTTCCTTGGGATTCATTGAGGCCAAGCACAGGCACAGCCACCAATACTCTAGCTTCAGGAGGAGGAGTCCTGGCCTTCCCTCTACTCCAGGCCTATAGGAAGGAGGAAAGGAGCCATCTCTGCCATGGTCAGGTCTCAACCCTACTTGTGGCCTGTCTACTTTCTGCAGGCCTTCACATCTCCCCTTCAGGCCTTCACATCTCCCCTTCAGGCCTTCCTCCTGGCCTTCACATCTTGCTCCATCTGCCCCAAACACCAAGACTAATTCCAGGTTTTGTGGTCATGGGGATGGAGCAGGCACTGTCTGGTGCAGCCCTCAAGAACATTGCAGTGGACACAATGCCTTGTCCTCCCTGGGTAACCTGGAGACGGAGAGACAGACGGTCCTCAAGCTTCCTGAGAGGAAGACCGTGCCCTCTAATATTCAAAGAGCCAAGAAAAGAGAAAAGTGTCCTCACCTCCGGCCCCTCTCCTGGGTGTTCTGGCCAGAGACGATGGTGGAGGACAGTGAGCCAGGATCAGTGGCCACACTGGGTACAGTGGAGCCCTTGGAGTAGGTGAGAACCTTCCAGGATAAGGTGTGCCTCTGGGCACATTGGAACCTAAGCAGCAGGGTGGGCGGGCATAGTGGGGCACCCCTCTGTCAGGTGGGCCCCCAAGGCACTAAAAGTTAAGCCGGGAGACCCCGTGGCCCACAATATGAGAGCATTGTGATGGTTTTACTCTTTTTGAAGGTTTTAAAAAATAATATATTTCCCTTTAAATTTTTATTTTAAGCACATACAGCCTTTGCTCTTAATGATGATGACCTTGCTCTTTGTTATTTTTAAAATGCTTTTTAAGAATTATTTTTGGTAATGCTTTACCCTTTCAAAGTGAACATTTGCTGATCGTTCCGGGGACAAGGAGTAGCATCACCACAAAAGGGTTGAGATTCTTGGTAAGCTTGCTGTGCGGATCAGGACAGTTTGCTGGGTGGGTTTTGGGTGAAGGAGTGTGTGTGGTTAAGAATCATGGCTTTTATTTCATTACATGCTTACAGTATAATATTCTGATTTCTACTCAGTATATTGTATATTAGACCTCTAGGCTTATTTAACATTTGTTACCTACTTGTAGCCTAAGACATCATCAGTCTTATCCCCCTCCACCCATCCCTGGCTACTGCCATGGACTCTCTTCCCTCCCGCCCCCACCCCTAACACATGTTTGACTTTTTAAAACTCCACATATAAGTGACCCCCAGCTGTCTGGTTTGTTTCACCGAGCATATATAATGTGGTCAATATTATATATACAATATTATATATCACTGCAATGGGAACCAAGTCACGATGTCGTGTCAAAGTAACATGCGGTGCACCTTGTGTGTACACAATGTTGCAGGTCAAATTAATTCGATTAAAAATAAATAAATAAATAAATAAATAAATAAATAAATAGAATCACTGCTTTGTGGAAATTAACAGAGCCCTGGAATTTCTCATCTTTATAGCCACTGTGCTGGGTGAGGAAATCCATTAAACAGCATATGCTTGAAAACATAGCTGCTATTTACGATCTATAAAAAATCATCACCTACTGGTAACTTTGTGATCATTAGCTGTTGCCTCGGAGTAACCTGGCTAAGTTGAGTGTTATGTGTCCATCCACATGCTCTGAATTTTCCACGTTCCAGAACATGGCCTGCATATTCTTCCGGCAATCCCTCAGTTACAGTGATTCACCTGTGTTCTCTACTGGGCCCTGTGCTCCAGCTGTGAACTAACTTCTCTTGCCTCTCACTTATCAAGGACCTGGCGTGAGCATCCCTCTCTCCTGCCTGACCAATCCCACCCCTCTGTGGACCATTTCTGTTAGCTCAAAGCCCCCTCATAAAGCCATTTCCTAATTCACTGGCCCATTTATTTCTTGACCTTTATTTTGAAATTTTATATTTTTATTTCATTTAAGAATATTGAATATAGTAGGCATACCATCGAGTAGTTTCAGGTGTACAGATAGTGATGTGACATTTATATACCTTACCATGTGGCCACTGCACTTAAGTCCAGTAGTAGCCATCTGTCACTATGCAAGGTTATTTCTGTGCTATTGACTACACTCCCTGTGCTGTGGACTGCATCTCTGTGGCTTATTTACAAGCAAAAGTTCATACTCAAGTCTTTTCATGTACAACAACCAAGATGGGCCTAGAGGGTATTATGGTAAGGGGAATAAGAAAAGTCCCTCAAAGTGTTGTCTGTCTCTAATATCTGTCATTGTTCACCTCACATCATCTTGTGAACCCTAGAAAATCACACTTTTGTGCCAGCACTTCAACAAACTTGTTGTTACAGTCACGGGGTGAAACCAAGGCGTTGGTTCTGTGACCCCTTTATTTGACTTCCAGTAGCATTGTAAACAGCTCATCCCTCCCTTCTCCTCGGAGAGCTTCTTCCCTGGGCTCCGGCTGCCACACTCCTCTGATTTCCCCTTGACCTCTCTTCTCTTGCTTCTCACTTTTACTGCCGATGTGTCTGATTTCCATCACAGTCACTCTCATAGTCCCCTGGCACCCCGTCCTTACGCATCTTCTCTTTGTGACTATGTGTTTGTTCTGTCTCCACCTCAACACTGAGTAACGGCAGGTAATTTATGTCCTCTGCCAATGAACGTTTTTACTTGCGTGTTTCATTGGCCTCTCAAATTAAACTCTTCCAAAACTGAGCATTTCATGTGTACCAACATTTTTGCAGTGATTGTTTTAGTGCAGTAAAATGTGATTTGTGTGTGTCTTTTTTTTTTTTCTTAAATAGCTATATTTTGTTTCTTGACCATTTCACCCCATTCCCACCTTTTTCTATGAGAGATTCCTGGCTCTCCACCTCTCTTCTGCTCTGTTTATTTATAAACTTATTTAAAGATTTTTTTTTTCTGCTTCTAAAGTATACCTGATGATCTATAAACCTTTGATTCACGGGCAGAGAGAATTTTTACCTAAGGCAACAGGAACTGGGCTTGAGTAAAAAAAAGTGATCAGCCTTTCACATCTAACCTTGGTTTCCTAAGTTGAACATATGTTTCTTTCAGAGGTGGTATTCTATCAATGAAAGACTTGGAATCAATCATCTTCAAACAAGATTCTCCAATCAATAAAGAACATTTTCCCATTTCAATTGGCAGACATGAGTTAAATGTTGGCACAGCTTTCAAATACTTATCACACTGTTAATGAGGGTATATATATTTTTTGCAATCCCAAAGGAACTGGCATCACGGACTGCCAGATAAAATGTAGTGTATCATAAGTGGCAAGTGCTTTTAGCTAGCAGCACTTATAATGACACAAGCATATATTACCTGTCATCTCATAAAGAACCATGTATTTTGGAAAAGTATACTGTTCTGGTTAATTCTTTTGATTATTTTATTCACCTATTCTCCCACCTGGCATTTTAATCTGCCTCCTGACTTCCAGGGTTTCACTCTGTGCAAGGCTTGATTATTACATTAGGAAAACCAGGAGGAGCTGGTAAGTTGACCTTGAATCTGAAGCAAGTGATGAAACAAAAGGCAAGATTCATTTTGCTTTCCTTTTGTTTGGTCCTCATTTAAGTTATTTATAAGATAATGATACTTTTCTTAATTGTCAAATTATTCTGATATGTCAGGTTTATTTTGTTTCACATGGTTAATCTCAGTCGAATAGAAAGATGAAGCAGAACACAGAGTCTGTCATCCGGTAGTTGCAAGAGACATAAATTCTTTGTTGAAGGGAACTCTCTGACATTATCAAATCAATATAATCAAAGCAGGTCATAGGTGATAGAGGTTTTTCCCTTTTACATGCTTCTCTCCTTTCTGACAGCTAATTATTTTGACATACATCAGTAAATTATAAGTTATTTAATAGTTGGAAATAATTAGGAGCATTTTAAATGACCATATTATTCAAATGCTAGTATTAAAAGGAAAATAACATACTTTGGATATTTACTTAATGGATGATTTGCATATATAGTTATTTCCCTTTGAATATGTCTTAGAGGACTTGCATACTGATTGTTCAATTGGTGTACTATAATATAATATATTCTAGTATTACAGAGCTATTTCTACAGGGGTCAGATTTAATCCAAAATTTCTGGGTCCAGATGGGCTATGTTCTTCATTATTGAAATAAAACTGGGAAATCCATATGATATTTAAGTTTCTTTTATTATTATGCTAGTTGAAAAAAAGGGTGGGTTTAAGTCAGATCCAAGAGCATAATGTGTGCCTAGAAGCTACCAAAAATCCACAAAAATTATTGCAATGGCCATTGTCTGAAGTGTTTTTCTTTATGAAAAGTACATACAACATATGATACTATTGGGATCTCATTGCTTACTAGTTAAAAGTAAAAGTCACTATACATTATATCCTAAGGAAAATTAAATAATATACATATTTCATTTAATATTTATGTAAGTACATTTATTAATGTTATAATGAACTAAAGTTCACCTTGACCAATAGTTAAGCTTTTTTCTTGGGTAGTTCTATCACACATTTCATACAGTCCCAGAGTGTTTGACTCTGAGCTGGTATGTTTTCATAGTATTTTAATCCAGAAATAGCTTTATTTTATATAAGTAGTAGAAATTAAAATGTTATCAAGAAAATAAAATTTCAGTAATAAGGTTCATAGGCAAATTTCATAAAAGGAAGGTATATTTATACTGTTATTTACAAAAAGTAACCATCAGAATTCATTGAGAAGTGGCCAAAGGACATTGTTTCTAGGCTAGAAATCAAACATAAAATATTTTATCTATGATGATTTGCAGCATTTTGATTTTGTAGTTATTCTTATAAAAGAGAGAATTTCTTGAATATTACAGAAAATGCCTAAATTTCTATCCAGCAATATTAAAGTTACTCAAATTGGAAAGTCTCAAAAAGAAAAATTGTCAATTTGAAGTAGAAGGATAGTTATTAACCCTTCTTTGTGTTATTTTTCATTTTTTCAAGAACTTGTATTGTTGTCTCTCCTACCAACCTTGCCCTTTACCAATTCTTATCAGTATTCTTTTCTCTACCCAAGATTGACTACTACAGTATAAAAGATTTTTAGTTCAAGCAAATAGATAATGAATGGTGTCCTTTTCTGTAACAGGAAGTATGCTTAAAATTTTGGTCTAGGAGAGACATGTTCAAAAGTGTTGAACCGTAGATAGATTTAGAATATCCAACTTACAATACCCAGGAGGCAGTTGGATAGCTGGGTCTACATCTTATGAGAGAGATCTTGAATCTCAGACTGAATTTTGGCATTCAAATTAAGAACAAATGAGAGCAAATAAGGCATAATTGCACTGCAGACAGATCCAGCACCAAAGAGGAAATAGCATTGACATTGCTGCCTAGAATATTGACTTAGTCAAAAAAGGCCAATGACGGCCAGCTGTGTGAACCTCAGCAAATCACTTAAATTTTCTAAAATTCAATTACCTTTGGAAGATATAAAAATGGGGGAAGGAAATGGAAGCATAATACCAATTTTGATTATTTATATAAACATATATATTCCTCTCAGGGTCAACTAAGATAATGTAAGTGAAATGACCTGTAAACTACTATCTAAAGTTTACATTATACTTGAAGTGTTATACAAACAATAGATATCATTTTAATCCTAATGTAATATAGATTATTGTCAAGTTTTTTTAAATATATTTTTATTGATTTCAGAGAGGAAGAGAGAGGGAGAGATGGATAGAAACAGCAATGATGAAAAAGAATCATTGATTGGCTGCCTCCTATATGCCACGCACTGGGGATCGAGCCCACAACCCCAGCCTGTGCTCCTGACCTGGAATACAACCTTGATCTCCTGGTTCATGTGATGATGCTCAATCATTGAGCCATGCCAGGCATTTGGCGAGTTTTGTTTGATTGCAAAAAAATAGTGGAAAATTTATGAATTTACTGGGCAATGCATATTTATCTTTGCATTCCCTGAATAATGTCAAAAATATCTTTTGTTCTTGAAGTCCATGCCATTCACAGAATGTTAAAGTGGAAGTGGAACTTCAACATTACATCATGTAAAAACCTTAATTTTACATACACAGAAAAGACAAATTTATTTTAGGTTATTGATATTCTTAGAATTCAAATTTCCTAATTTTCAATGTAGTGCTAAAATTTACACAGTGACAAATTAACCAATTTCTTGGAAGGAGAGCCAGCTCTTCAGATCTTCAGAACCTTCTCCTTTTCTAATCAATTGATTAAATTATCTCATCAAGTATTTTCTGTCTTCCTACAAGCTTTCCCACCCCAAACCTCACCTCCTAAAATCATTTCACAGCACAAAATGGCCAGCAAAGAATGAAAAAAAATGCAAAGCTTCCAGAATGACAGATTCTCAGCTAAAGGAGGGTGATGACTGGATCAGATGAGTCTATTTCTGGAGAAGCCAACTGTTTGCTGTCACAGAAAAAGGTCAATACTACAGTTTTTTGGATCCGATGCTAATGTCAAAGATACCTGGGACATGTGATTGGCTAAAGCTGACGATTGGGAGTCAGACTACTTATTCCCTCGGTGCATCCTTCATTTGCTTATTTGTCAGATGTTGCCTATGCTCCTCTAATGCCTGAGATAACCAATGCATGGTGACTTTTGGGTAGAAGTGGTTATCCAAAAGGTGAGGTGCAACCAGCCAGGCTCCTCATACATGCAAGACTTATCAGGGGACAATATCAGCTACTTGTCCAAGAAGCCATGATAAAGGAGCAGCTCTTCCTCAAATATGGATAGGTTCATGTAGTTTTCTGTTGGAAACCAAACATTGTTCTCACTAAATGAATGTAAACAGGAGGCCAGAAGGCTGGTCAACCTTAACTGCTCTGAAAGGTCAGAGCTAATTACTCACTGTTTAGATGAAAACATTGTTAGCTGAAGCAGCCTCTACCTGTTTGTTTCAGGTTAATTTCTGTTTTTGTTATTTCCTGCCTAAAGGCTAAAGGTGTGTCCCAAAGCCTTAATAAAAGGGAGAAAAAGGCCAGAGCAAGTGGTAGTCCTTTCACTAGAGGAAGGCTTCCACCTGGTCCCCCAATATCTCCAAATTAATGTTTTCTAGTCTCTCTTTTTCATTTGTGTGCAGCCTCCTTCAGAACCCGAACCCTGACCTGGGAACCCTGAACCATGTGGGATGTGGAAAGGGGCTCCCACACTTTTCCAAGTTGATTCAGACATAGAGGCTCAAGATCTGATTGAGAAAAGGGAACTTTAATGCTTTCGATGTGTTATTGATATACCTGTGAGCTGCCTGCAGCCCAGGAGTGATTAGTGGGCAGTACACGTTGTCAGTTCATTCTGTGTCCTGGAGAAGCCAATACTCGTTGTGCTTGGTGATGGTAGGATGCTGTGGAGGAAGTCAAAAGGGCTCATGCCAGAGGCCACCTCCTTGTTGTGGGTGTACAGAGTGCTTAATGGATGCCAGAGATCCCCAAACCCTTAAATCACACAGGTCCTGTTGGGATCAGGTATATATCCTTCCTGCTCAGAACACTGTGGAATGTGATGGACTCATCAAACACCGTTCCCATGTAAATCTCAACTGTAATCACATGTAGGTTGTACCTCTTGGTAAATTCTAGCTATTCCTTCAGTGAGTCCCAGTTTTGGTTAATTATGGTTAATTATGGTTAATGAACACATGGCATTTGATCTTTCTTCCCTTAAGCCTCACCTCAAGCAAGGCTTTCTCTAACTTGTTCACAGTCAGCTGGAAGGGATGAGTGTTCACCTCAGTGATTGTACTGTCCAGATGGACATGAATCAGCTCAATTTTCACATACAGGCAGGAATAAAGGTGAAACCAGCGAAGAACTGGGTGAGGGTCAGAAAGGCCTCACGTGGATCACACAGGACCATGGTCTAGGTCAGTGGTCGGCAAACTCATTAGTCAACAGAGCCAAATATCAGCAGTAGAACGATTGAAATTTCTTTTGAGAGCCAAATTTTTTAATCTTAAATTTCTCCTAATGCTTCAAAATAGACTTGCCCAGGCCGTGGTATTTTATGGAAAAGCCACACTCAAGGGCCCAAAGAGCCATATGTGGCTTGCGAGCCACAGTTTGCCGACCACTGGTCTAGGTGAAGAATACAGAGCAGCAGCCACTTAGAACAACCACATTTTTTAATCAATCTGGGCATGTGCCTTGCAGTAGTACATCAGGAATTTGAGCCACTTCTTCCCACAGGAATGCTTGTCCTCTCCAGTCAGAAGAGCATCATCAATGTTGTTCACTCTGACTCAACCATTTAAAAAAAATATATTTTATTGATGTTTTGTACAGAGAGGAAGGGAGAAGGATAGAGAGTTAGAAACATTGATGAGAGAGAAACCTCGATCAGCTGCCTCCTGCACACCCTCTACTGGGGATGTGCCCACAACCAAGGTACATGCCCTCGACCAGAATAAAACCTGAGACTTCACAGTCTGCAGGCCAATGCTCTATCCACTGAGCTAAACTGGTCAGGGCTCAACTCAACTTTTTATTATTTTTTAATATATATTTTTATTGACTTCAGAGAGGAAGGGGGAGGGAAGGAGAAAGATAAGTATCAACGATGAGAGATAATCATTGATCAGCTACCTCCTGCATGCTCCACACTGGGGATCGAGCCCCCAACCCCAGCATGTGTCCTGACTTGGAATCGACCTCCTGGTTCATAGGTGGAGGCGCAACCACTGTGCCATGCTGGTTGGGCGGCCTTTTAGTCATCAGTTCAATGCAGAGCTTGTTTTCACTGATATCAAGGTCAATGAAGCCCAAGGTCTTCTTGTCTCCATGGTGTTGTCTCCCTTGGTAGTTCATGTAGTCTAGCTGGAGTAGTATAAGGCAGAGATGTCAATCCCATGATTGCACATGTCATAACCAATGAATGCAGCTTCCAAATCACTCAGTTGGTGACTTAGGCTGTCTGGATCGTTGGGCCTGCTGCCCAACTCCAGCATCACCCCTAGAGTCCAGAGAAAGGTGGTGGTGGCAGGAGCAGTTGAAATTCCAGATATTTGTGGCCCTAGAGTGTAAGAGATTGAACGCTGTGGATGAGGATGACTTCCTGCTCCCTGGTGGCCTGACTGTGCCTCTGCTTCTCCAGAACCAGGTCCTGCTGCAGGTGCGTGGTCTCCAGATGCATGATGTAGTCCTCTGTGGTCTGCTGTAGGTGCCAGATCAGCTCTATCAAATGCGTATGGGGCCCCTCATCTGCCCACAGGGCTTGTGGAAGGTGACTCATACTCTTTGTTGTGGTCTCAACAGGTTGCCTGAAACCTCATGTTTGTGTAAATTTGTTGTATTGCAACACAGCTACACCCATGCTGCACATATATGCCACCAGGTGTCGGGTTAGGTAAGTGACATATATGGATGAGGAATGATGCCTTCCCTTAAATAGGTTATTTTCTAGCTGAAGTTTACAGTGGATATGAAATAACCATATGTATACAGCTCAAATTTAACTCCACTATTTATTTTAATGTTTTTTGAATGAGTAAAAGCATAATGAAAAATAATTGTGGAGTTTTTAATTGTTCTTAGCCTCATCAAGACCTGGCATGTCAAGCTCTGCAATGAAATATCTATTGCAATTCCAGACATATCTCCTTGAGCTCAACTGAAATATGTATTTGTGTTTTTATTGAACTTGGATATGACCTATGGATAGATGCTTAGGATGCGACAGATATGAGTTTCCCGTTTTCTGAGACCTTAAGTAAAATACTATATTGAGTCCTACATTCTATAGCGATCAATCTATACAGATAAATCTCCTACATCAGAGAGAACCAACACTGTATAAAATATAGCTTTATGAAGAAAATATAATTGTGTGTATAAAGTAGATTAATGGGGTTTGTGGTAGTTTTTATGCTGATTTTGCATGGACTTGTTACCAATTTAATATCTTTTGACTAATTTTTGGAATTTCATTTAAAACTAGGTTAATTGTAGCTGTTTGTGCAAAATATGGTGGAGAGAATTATTTACTATTTGGAATAATTACTGAATAATAATTTGGCTGAAAACTGTGCCAAAATGTTACAATGAGAAGTAACTTCAATGTAGCTTTGGGTCATTAACTGAGGGTAGGCTGATGGAAAAGTACATTTTGCACTAAATTTCAAAAACATTTGGAGAGCATAGAGGACAGCCAGTCCTTATTTATTTATTTATTTATTTATTTATTTATTTATTTTTACTTCAGCAACGTGTTCCTGAAATAAACTTCAAATATCAAGATGAAATAAGTAAATCATTCTGTCCTTATAAAGATTAGGTTAATGCAAACACATATTGTAACGTGCCCCATTTGCATTGATAAATTGTTTATTTCAGCTGATTTGCGCATGATTTCAGCTACTAACAGAGACTTGAGTTCACAAATATTTACTGAGCTTATACTCTACACCTGGATCCCTTTCAGGCACATGCTTCTCAGCATTTTACCCAATGCTGGAAATTTAAAAGCAAGTACTTTTCAGTTTATAATTTCAAGGAGCAAAGAGTCCCTGTGTGGCAAGGATTGAGCTGTCAGAAGCCAGAAAGTAGTGAGAGTTGAACTGAAAAGGCCCAGTGGGCAGTATATAAAGAGCTCTGAATGCCAGATTCCTGAGTTTGGGCTATATTGGTCATGTTATCAGATTTGTATTTTAGATAATGAGTATCTATATTTTAGCCTGACAAGCATTTTTCTTTTTTTGGCAACAGGGCTTCTATATTCTGATTTTTTAAAAAATTAATAGGTAATAACACATTCCCCATTATAAGATGGTCATGAATCTCAGAGATGGCCAATTCAAGCACAACTTCCTCCAGTCCTTCTAAGAAGACATCTAACAAATCAAGTATAGCTAATGCTTATTGATTATAATCAAATGATAGGGTTTTTATATTAACCACAGTACCAAATTGATAGAAATTAGATGAGATTATCACCAAGAGAACAAACAGAAAGACCTTGAGATATAAGCCAACAAAGGCATAAGCAAAACTGTAGCCCGGAGAAGTACCAACTGATACTGTCAGTTGTATGATTGATTCTAGCCATGCTTCAGCCTTTTGATTTTTCAGCCATTTCACCCAATATATTTCATTTGTTTGTTTAAATCAATTGGAGTTATATTTTTGCTACTTCAACAAAAATTATGGCAACTAATTAAAATAATCCTATGAAGAGAAATAATTGCCAGTAAAATGGAATAGTGTAATTAAAAACAAACAAATAAGCACTTAATATGAGAGGATCTGAACTAGGAGAATAAAGAAAATAAGAGCAGCCCTAGCCAGTTTTGCTCAGTGGATAGAGCATTGGCCTGTAGACTAAAGGGTCCCAGGTTCGATTCCAACCAAGGGTGCATGCCCAGGTTGTGGGCTCCATATCCCCCAGTGGGGGACATGCAGGAGGCAGCCAATCAATAATTCTCTCTCATCATTGATGTTTATATCTCTTTAGCTCTCTTCCTTCCTCTCTGATATCAATAAAATATATTAAAAAAAGAAAAACAAGAGCATTTGGATATAACACTAGAATAATAAAAATGATTCATAGATATGAAATCTAAAGAATAAAATAAATAAGCAAACATAATTGAAATAGACTCACAGACACAGAGAGAAGACTGGTGGTTGCCAGAAGGGAGGGGTGTTTAGAGGACTGGGTGAAAGGGGTGAAGGGATTAAGAAGTACAAATTAGTAGTTACAAACATTATCATGGAGATAATAAGTACAGAATAGGTAATGAAGTCATTAATATTGCTATAAATATTTATGGCACCAGATGGGTACTAGAAATATCAGGGGAACCACTTTGCGAAATAAATAATTGTCTGTCCTCTATGCTGTACACCTGATATTAATCCTATCTAATAAAAGAGTAATATGCAAATTGACCATACCTCTGCTACAACCACAAGCCACACCCACTGGTCACACACAACAGCCAATCAGAGCAAGTATGCAAATTAACCCAACCAAGGTGGCTACAGCCACAGAAAGTGCAAGAGGGAGGCTTGGGTTGCCCCTGGTGATGGAAGAAGCCAAGCTTTCTGCACATGCTGGCCAACTCAGGCCTTCATTTAGGCAACAAAGTATTAATAGCTGTGAGAACAGAAGGCATGGCTCTGCTCCAGGCTACAAAGTTTCAATTGTAGAAGATAAATAAATCCCAGATACCAGAGCCTCCACTTGGGTCGCCAGAGGGTGTGGCCGGCCTGCAAACCACCACAGGTCCCTCACCCATACCACCCCTGCCCCAAGGGAACACCCACCCTGATCCAAGACATCCTTCAGGGCAAACCAGCTGGCTGCCACCCATGCACCAGGCCTCTGTTTTAGCTAATAAAAGAGTAATATGCAGCTTGATCATCACTCCAACACACAAGATGACTGCCCCCATATGGTCAAAAGATCCTGCCCCCATGTGGACACAAAATGGCCTCCACAAGATGGTCAACAGGGACCAGGCCTGCAAGGGAGGGCAGTTGGGGTTGATCAAGCCTGCAGGGGAGGGCAGTTAGGGGTGACCAGGCCCACAGGGGAGGGCAGTTAGAGGTAAACAGGCTGGCAGGGAAGCAGTTGGGCATCAATCATGCTGGCAGGGGAGTGGTTAGGAGGTGATCAGGCTGGCAGACAGAAGTGGTTAGGGGCAATCAGGAAGGCAGGCAGGTGAGCATTTGGGAGCCAGCAGTCTTGGATTGGGAGAGGGATGTCTGACTGCCCATTTAGGCTGATCTAGGTAGGATTCTGCCTAAAAGAGCAGTCAGACATTCCGCAAGGGGTCCCAGATGGGAGAGGGAGCAGGCTGGGCTGAAGGACACCCCCCTCCCATGCACTAATTTTGTGCACCAGGCCTGTAGTACAAAATAATATTGACAGCAAAACTATAAAAGAAATATACTATAAAAATAATACAAATTAAACAAAGTGAGGGTCAGTAAAAAGTTGCTGGATCTTGCTTGTAAAACATTATCAACCTATTTTCAAAAATTATAAAATGCTGAGATTGCCATGGATTTTAGAAAGAATAAAGGTTAAGAAAGGAAGCCAGTGAAGACAATATAATCTTTGTAAACTAAATTTGGCATGGAAAGGAAAACAGGGAATATAGGGTGATGCCTAAAGAAAAGAATCTTAGAAAAAGTCTTGTTAACATATTTGTAATGAATTTATAGAAGTAGGAGGAGAAGGTAGAGAAGGAGGAGAGAGTAAAAACTTAAAGCCACAGGAGGGGAGTAAACTGCATTTTACATGATTCTGGAGGAGGCAGAGGATTGCAGCCTTGGAAAGGATAGGGAGTAGTTTCACCTAAACCTGAAGGAAAGACAAAGTGAAAATGAAAAATGAAGAGAGAAGAGAGCATAATTGTTTTTACTTTTGTGAAGAAGAAGCTAAGGTGCTGTGCTGTACATAAGGCCATTAGGATTAGAGGGTTGACGTTCAAAGCAACAATAGTGGAGAAGAGAAAAAGGTCTGGATAAGTTGATCAAATATATCTATATCTATATCTATATCTATATCTATATCTATATCTATATCTGTATCTGTATCTGTATCTATATCTATATCTATATCTATATCTATATCTATATCTATATCTATCTACATCTACATCTACATCTACATCTATATCTATATCTATCTATATATACATACACACACATACATATACATCTTCCTATTTAATAAGTGAGTAACATGCAAATTGACCGTAACTCTGCTACAACTACAAGCCACATCCACCAGCCAATCAGAGCAAGTATGCAAATTAACCCAACCAAGATGACTACATCTACAGCAGGAGAGTGGCTTGAATTTCCCTTGGCAATGGCGGAAGCTAAGCTTTCCGCACATGCTGGCCAAACCAGGCCTCCTCTTAAGGCAACAAAGTTTCAATGGCTGTGGGAACAGAAGGCTTGGCTCTGTTCCAGGCTACAAAGTTTCAATTGTAGAAGATAAATAAATTCCAGACACCAGGACCTCCGTTTGGGTGACTGGGGTGTGTGGCTTGCCTGAAAACCCCCAAAGGCCCCTCACCCAGGCCACACCATGCCCCAAGGGAACCCCCATCCTGATCTGGGACACCCTTCAGGGCAAACCAGCTGGCCCCCACCCATGCACCAGGCCTCTATCCTATCTAATAAAAGAATAATATGCAGATTGACCATCACTCCAACACACAAGATGACTGTCCCATGTGGTCAAAAGATCCTGCCCCCATGTGGACACAAGATGGCCAGCAGGGGAGTACAGTTAGCAGGGACCAGGCCTACAAGGGAGGGCAGTTGTGGGTGATCAAGCCTGCAAGGGAGGAAGTTAGGGTTGACCAGGCCCACAGGATAGGGCAGTTAGAGACAAACAGGCTGGCAGGGGAGTGGTTAGGGTGTGATCAGGCTAGAAGGAAGAAGCAGTTAGGGGCAATCAGGAAGGCAGGCAGGTGGCAGTTGGGAACCAGCAGTCCTGGATTGTGAGAGGGATGTTCCATTGCCCATTTAGGCCTGATCCTAAATGGGCAGTCGAACATCCCTCAAGGGGTCCCAGATTAGAGAGGGAGCAGGCTGGGCTGAAGGACACCCCCCCCCCTTATGCACTAATTTCGTGCATCGGGCTCTAGTATGTATATATTGTTGTTGTTAATCCGCACCTGAAGATATTTTCCCATTGATTAATTTTAGAGAGAGTGAAAAAGAAGGGGGAGAGACAGAGAGAATCATCGATATGAGAGGGGCACATTGATTGGTTGCCCTCTGCATTTTCCCCTACCAGTGCTAGGGATCAAGCCCCAACCTCTATATGTCCTTGGACTGGAATCAAACCAGGGACCCTTCAGTGTGGGCTGATGCTCTATCTATCCACTGAGCCAAACCAGAGAAAACTAGAAACCTGTTTTTAATGGAGTCTTCCTGTGAGTATTTTCCTTACTGATGCTGAACTACCTGGAGCTGCACCTGAGAAATGAAATGATTGAGAGTATCCGAGATTTATTTTGAACACATGGTTGTGGTAGAAAGTTAGAGTAGCAAATGAATTATAGCTGAATACCTTGTGAAATGGAATTTCAAGGGGGCAATACACTGGGAGAACAGGTTCATTAAGGACAGGATCAGCTATAAGGATAATGGAAATAAGTATCATCTCACGGAGATTTTTCTCTTTTTATTGTATCCATATGATAAGTTAGATGTTAGCTGAATTTATCGTATTAATCAATTCACAGTGTATGTAAATCTAACTATTATGCTGAATGCCTTAAACTTACACAATGTTATATGTTAATTATTTCTCAATAAAACTGAAAAAAAATCACAGGGAAGTAAATAGGCTGTAACACAACATCCAGTTTTTAAAAACCATGTATCCTATGTGATGACAAGTTTTCTATACACATTATAGGAAAACTCATGGGGAATAGGGCTGACATTTACTGTCATGACAGGGGATTGTGTTCTGGAAATTAAGGTATTTAATGAGTTAAAAACATGGACATTATGAGGTATTTTGAAAGCTGAAAAATAAAAGTTGAAGAAAATGACATATCACAGATAACATGCATTCACGAGAACATATATTAAAAAGAACTTTATTATATATTCACAAGAGTAAATGAAGAGTGTGCCATTTTTTAATATTGTCTAGGACATAACTTCTGTAACTTTTCATTCCCATAGATCCGTGTTTCATTGATGAATCTAAGCAGGTTATTTTTACAGCTAAGTTTGTTTTAGTTCAATATTACTCTTTCTCAGTCTACCATGCTTAAATATTGTATTTTATATATTGGCAGTAGAGCATCTGAAAAAGAAATAATAGTATTTTACCTTTCAAGAAAAGCAGTTGGTTTTATATTGCTTTGTGATATACACTTTCATAAATGACCTCCATGCATAGCATTTGGGAGAGAATTCATGTAGGAAAGGGGGTGGTTTAGAGATTATAAACAAAGCTGCATTAACACTAGACTGGAGTCACTTAGAGTGGAAAGGAAAGCATTAGATCAAGTTTAAATGGGCAACATTAATGAGAGTTATGGGTACACATCTCAAGACAAATACACCCCAAAGAATTTATAGAATACCTCTCATAATTGGAAAAAGACAGATTTTACAATTATCCTCAGGAAAGGCCACCAACAGAATACAGTACATAGCTTAGTGTCAAGAGAAATGTATGAGACAATAGGGAGACTTCACTGAAATTGAAAGAAAGAAAAGAGAAGAAAACATGGACTGTGCAATATAAAAGAACTGTAAGTAGGTCGTTTTATAAGATAACACACTGAAAACGTGTAGATGCTTGACTGAAATTAAAATGGTGTTTACTTGCTGTTAAAATACCAGTGGTAAGTAACTGAATAGTATTCTATTGTATATATGTACCACAGTTCTTTATCCTATCACCTATTGATGGGCTTTTAGATTGCATCTTGGCTAGAGTCTTGTTTCTCAAATAAAAATCACAATAATTCAAGCATTCTTATCACATAAGTCAATCTATTACAAATGTGGAAGCTATACTATTTTGAATGGATTTTAAAGATTAGTCTTTACCCTTGTTTATTTAGAATTTCTTTAAAAATTATTAAAGTTTCTATATAATGCAATGTTTAGCAAATCCAACTGTGTATTCAGTTTTATTTTAAATATCTGCATATTTTGTGGAAGAAAATTATAAATTTCTAAAATATCTAAAATTTAGATGTCTTTTTAAAATCACAGGATATGTACCCTTGTATAATTCCTACCTACTTAAACATATGTATAAATTTTTTTAAGGAAATAAGAGTTACAAGTTAAGGATGTAACTCCAAAAATTAAGAACAGAGTTACCATATGACCCAGCAATCCCTCTTCTGGGTATCTCCCCTAAAATTTTGAAAACATTTATTCGCAAAGATATACTCACATCTATGTTCATTAAAACATTGTTCATGGTACCCAAGACATGGAAATGGCTGGACAGTCCTTCCAGAGACGATTGGATAAAGAACATGTACTTCTCTTCAATGGAATACTATTCATCTATAAGGAAAAATGAAATAGTGCCATTTGTGACAGCATGGATGGACCTTGAGAATATCATGCTAAGGGAAATATGATTTCTGCCAAAACCGGTTTGGCTCAGTGGATAGAGCGTCGGCTTGCGAACTGAAAGGTCCCAGGTTCGATTCCGGTCAAGGGCATGTATCCTGGTTGCGGGCACATCCCCAGTAAGGGGTGTGCAGGAGGTGGCTCATCGATGTCTCTCTATCATCAATATTTCTAACTCTCTATCCCTCTCCCTTTCTCTCTGTAAAAAATCAATAAAATATATTTTAAAAAAAAGAACAATATGATTTCACTCATATGTGAGATATAAAACTGGAAGTAACAAAAACAAACAAGGAAAACAAACAAACCCTCACAGACACAGACAACTGAATGGTGGTTACCAGAGGGAAGGGAGTCTGGTGACAGTAAAGAGTGAAGAGTGTCAATTATATGGTGGCAGAAGGTTATTTGCTTGAGTGGTGGGCACACAATGCAATATATGGATCATGTATCATAGAAATCTATACCTAAAACCTATATATTTTATTAAGTGATATCACCCCCATATACTTAACTAAAAAATTAAATAGTAATTGAACTTCCCTCTAGAGAAATATATATATATATATATATATATATATATATATATATATAAGCCATATTTATAGCCAATAAAAAAGGCGGGGGGGGGCAGGACAGGAAGAAAAATAAGAAAGAGCTAATATGTTTTTCTTTGCTTCTGAACACACAAGAATCCAGAGACATTAGAAAGGACAGATTTTGATTATCTGAAAAAGCAGAGAAAACAGGTTTATTTATAGTTAGAAGCCCTTTGCTGAGCCTTTGGGCATATTTATAATCTGAAGTCATCTATATTTATAAAAGGCTAATATGCAAAGTGTCCCCTCCAGAGTTCTATGCGAGACTGGAGTTTGATGGCTTACTATGACGTGTGCTGAATACTAGGGGGTGGCATGGAGTGAAGGAAGGCCTTGGCTCTCAGCTGGAAGGCCCTGATGGGCCCTGATCGCTGGCCAGGCCCAGGGACTCTACCCATGCACGAATTTCATGCACCGGGCCTCTAGTGTACTATAAAAGATGGAGACTTGCTTTATGAGTGCTTACACACAATCTAAATTGTATAACACAAAGAATAATAATGGTTCAATTACTAACTTGGACTAATATCCTAAGAACCACCACCCTGAGTTTTATTTTAAAAAAATATATTAGTAGTTTATACTAGAATTTTAGAAAAAATGACACAGACTTAAAAAGTGCAATTTTGATATCCCTTCTGCCACATGAACGTTTTTAAGTTATCCATGTATGAAAAACAACCTTAAGGGGAAGCATTGATTCTTATGCTGAAGCTATTGAAATTTTGCCTTTTAATGTTGCAGAACTTTTTGCATAATTGGCCTAACTTAGATGTACATAAAAAGAAACTGATAGGAAAAAATCTCCATTTAAAGAGAAATAAGATGATGAAAAATAATGTAAGGAGAAAATTTCAGAGACGTTTTATTTTCCTAATACCTGGCCAAACAATAAATGCTTCCATGTACTTGTTGGGTTCTTGTAAGTGCTAATGCATTTAAATGAGCTTGGAGTTGTCTCTCTTGTGATACTGAGCATATTGAAGTGTTTACAGAGCTGAATGTGGGACTTCATAGTGAGGCTGTAATTTAGGTGAGTTGTTCTTTTCGGGTATGAGGCATCAGGTTTTCTCCACAGTAAAAGAAATTTTAGATCTTGTCACTAATTATTGTAAATACAGCTATAATCTTTCATAAGCCTTGTAAAGATGGTTCTGGAAAAGAAAAGAAAAAAAAAGCAACTTGAAATAATACCAGTAATTCAATATGCTTTCTATTAGCTAGATATAGTTTTAACTATCTAATTTGCCTAAATTATTTCTTGGTGTCCTCTTACATTGAAGATATAATCTTATCCTCGCCATTCCATTAACTGCCTATAATCTTTGGAATTGTTTACACTTTATCTAGTTCCTTCTGGGCTGCCTCGCCAGCCCAGCCTACACATTCGGGACTGCTTCAGGCTTATTACTATGATGTAGGAAGTTATTAAAATATGTTAATTTAGTTGACTGAGATAACTGTAAATTAAGCCCTTATAACTTTCTGCCTTCCAGGCTGTACATGGTATATAATACCTGAAACAGGATATTATTTTACAATCAAATAATTTTTCAGAAAAAAAAATATGGCTTTCTCTGTGACCACTTCCTTCCTGTCAGCATTATAATTTAAGGAAAATCAATGGACGTTGACATGTAGGGAACTGTTTGTTCTAGGTCAGGCAGTCTCCTACGCACTTTGCATGTTCTATGATTATCTGTGTCTTACAGAGAAGAGCTGAGTGGGTGAGTAACTTTAAAATATATTTTATTGGTTTTTTTTTTTTTTACAGAGAGGAAGGGAGAGGGATAGAGAGTTAAAAACATCGATGAGAGACATCGATCAGTTGCCTCTTGCACGCCTCCTATTGGGGATGTGCCCACAACCAAGGTACATGCCCTTGACCGGAATCGAACCTGGGACCTTTTAGTCCGCAGACTGACCCTCTATCCCCTGAGCCAAACAAGTTTTGGCAACTTTTAAATCATACAATTAATCAGAGGCACCACACCGAGTCCTCCCCAGATTTCCTGGCTCCATGGTCAATAATCTTAGCTCCCAAAACATATAGCCATTTAAATGCCATGATAGGAAGAAAGAAGAGCAATCCTTCCACAACTGAAAAAATTCAGTACCATTTTGTAAATATGATTTACAAATAGAAGCCTTGATTTACTCCTTTAGGAAATGAGGAGTGAAGGGAGCCATTTTTCAGAAGTTAGGGAACTTGATTAGTTTTTAGTTTCAGAGAGCAAGCTCTGCTGGGCTGAGAAAGAGAAAAAGGTGGGGAACTATCTTTAACCTTGGCACACACATGATCCTATATTTTTCTTCTCCCAATTCCCATTTTACCCTCGCCTCTCTCAGTCTCAGTACTCCCCTCATTGAAATGTTTATGTTCCCCAACATCAGGATCCTGCTCAACTTTGGAGCCTCTCCACAGGATGTCCGCTCTGCTCTCTCTGTAGCTCACCCCAATTTTCTTGGCTGTATGTCTTAAAAGGAATTTCCTCTGATATTGTTTAAACTTCTGAGGTTAGGTTAGGGATTCTACCTAATGCACAACATTCTATTGGACAGAACAATGCAGCCATTGAATTTCAACTTGCTTATTTCTCTGCCCCTAGAAAGGCACTAGGTGTCTCTTATTTCTCCAACTCCGGGGTGAAGGCTGACTTCCCTTCCTCTTACTGTTCAGGGCCTTAGCCTCCCCGAACAGGATGAGGTTTGGTGAGTGCACTGCTTGTCCCTCTGAGCTCTGGGGAAGCAGCCAGTGCTGCAGACCAGAGCCAGCTGGTGGGGATTTTAATGGGTGGCTGAACGTGGCTGTCTCACAGCCAGAAATTCCCCTGCTCCACCACGGAAGCAGGGCCCCATGCACCCCATCTGTGACAGGCATTGCGATTGGAGTTTAAGTTTCTAAATCATGGAGAAGGGAATGGCCCCCAGAACAGTCAGTGGAATGGGGGCTTGGGAGGATGCTGAGAAATTATTGCCAAAATGTGAAGAAGTCATTCGCAAAGCCACACAGATGCACACTAGCTGAACATCAGTTCTGTTTACATCCCAGTTTAGAGTGCACATGAGGCAATCTGCTCACAGTTATGGAAGAATGGGAAAAAAAGAGAAGGAGGGAGGGAGGGAGGGGTGGGTGGTAGAAAATATTTTACCAAATTTCAGGACATCAAGAAATAAGAAGTGCCTGTGTCACATGCGGAAGCACAAGGGCCATACCACACACAGGGCCAGGGCTCTCAAATTCTGCATCAGATTTTCTTTTAAATCTCTGCCCCTGGTAGAGCTGGCCAGTAACTGAATATTTTTTTCATATATAGCTAGGGGGGTGTGTGTTTTCAGAATTTCATAACTACCATTTTTTTTTAATTTTTTAATTTATTTCAGAGATGGAGAGAAAGAAACATCAATGATGAGAGAGAATCATTGACCAGTTGCCTCCTACATATCCCAGAAGGGGGATTGAGCCCCAAATGGGGAATGAAATGTAACCTCCTGGTTCATAGGTCCAAACTCAACCTCTGAGCCACACCAACTGGGCAGGAAACAACCATTTGGTGAAATTTTTCATAGAACAAAACTTAAAATGAAATCTGCATTGAATGCTTATCTCTGTAATTACAAACGTGCTCTTTATATATTAGGGCTATGAGGAATCCTTGGGTGTTGGAACATTAGTGTTAGACAAACGTACACACTGACTGACTCTAAGAATTATTTTCCTGAATAGAGACTGGGAAACTCACCATCTGGAACCCTGACTATATCTAATGGCTTGTGTGCAAGTTGAAGGGCATGGGTAGGTCCAGAGAGTCTCAAGAAAGTAAAATTAGGAAGTTAAGAGATAGGTTCTTTCAATGCAAAATGAAAGGCTGGAAACACACAGAATAGAAGAAACTGATGACATGGAATTTGAAATAAACAGAATGTCAATACAAATTAATTAGTTTATAAAATAATAAAAGGACCTACTGTGTGTTGAAGGCAATCCTATATAATAAAAGACTAATATGAAAATCAACCAAACTGCACAACAACTGGTCGCTATGATGCACACTGACCACGAGGGGGCAGACTCTGAAAGCTGGAGCTGCCCCTTGGTGGTCAGTGTGCTCCCACAGGGGGAGTGCTGCTCAGCCAGAAGATGGGCTCACAGCTGGTGAGCACAGCAGTGGTGGCAGGAGCCTCTCCCACCTCTGTGGCAGTGCTAAGGACGTCTGACTGCTGGCTTAGGCCCACTCCCTGCCATTTTAAATTTTGCTCAAATTCCAATGTAGTACATTACAAAGTAAACACATAGCCAATATCATCAAAATATTTTTAAAATGAAATAAAATCCTTCAATTAAACTTAACCCACAATATTTGTTCTAATTATAATAGCCCATACAGAAAGAGACAATCATCGTGATCACCATAATAATTTAATCAAATGTTATAAAAAAAAAAAAAGCAAAACAAAAAAGCAGAAGAGAGCTCTCTGATTGAGCCAGAACCAGTGTGATGGCAAGTATAGGATACTGTCTATTACCTAAGATTAGAATAGGAATCAATATTACAGAAATGGATTTTAGGGGGGAAAAATGAGAAAGCTTTACAATGTAGTTGATCTTTTTAATTCACATTTCTGCTTTATTGATATAATTTTCTCTTCCAGGAAACTTAATTCCTACCTACACGGTTTTCTATGAGATTAAGTAGGAAGGATGAGTTAAGACACTTTGCTTGTGACCTTTGTCCTTGACTTTGCCTTCCCTAAGTGAAGGATCTATGGGGAAGGGGGAGGGATAGTCAGTCTCCAAGCTTCTTTGTGCTTCTCAGAAGGGAACTCGAGGAAAGAGGAAAGGTAGAGCTTTTCAGGCCTTATCAAATTTTATTCCACAAGAAGACCCCGGTAAAAACGCCCTCTGCACTTCACGGAGAGCCAGCGCTGCTCAGGACCATTCCCGGTGACAGACACTTGGCTGGGAAGCTGGTGTCTTAAGGGCAACTCTATTTCAGGGGCTTAGGGGGCCAGTAGTGTGCCTCAAAGCATGTATTGATCCTCAACAGGCCAGCACAGCAAGTTCATGCTGGGGATTTCTGGAGATGAGATATAATCCCAGATTCAAGGGGCTTATCTAACACTTTGTTCATCAAAGAGCTTAGGGAATGAACACGAACATTTGAAGAAAAAAATAAATAGCAAGATATATTGCAGACATGGTGCAAGATACTTAGTCCAGTCAGATAAAATCATAGCCTTTTACCACTAAAATGGCCCTGAATGATCGACAGCGAAATTTTAAGTTTTATAAAGTTCATTTGAGTGAATACACACTAGTCAAAAATGATTCTGATTGTTACTTCCTGACTATTTTCTTTTTCCTTCCCGCACTTATTGCACCTTTGTAGATCTCAGCAGTTCGATTCTAAATGCTCTACAACTTTAATGCAATATTTATTCAACTGGGGGAATCTTCTTGGAAAATGAATTTACCACATTCACATTTTACCTTGAAACACCCAAACTCCTGTCCCAGGAGGTCTTTCATACATGGAAACTGGATTTAAACAACAACAACAAAAACACCTAGAAATAGAAAACCGCACCCACATGTCTTTAGGTGTATAAATGCACTGACTAATAAGCGGAGGATGTTGCAAAATGTATTTAAATAAATTTCTGAAGACAATTCTATGTTTTCTGTTAGAAGACTAATAAAAGAGCTTGCTGTGGCTCCTAAAGGAACATCTAGCTCTAATTTTAAGAACTTCTTACATCAGCACAATAAGGCATTTCATGAATCTTGGGAGAGGGACATTTTGCATTGACGCAAAGTGAACATTACGATTTTATGTTCTCTCTTTTATTACTCTTTTTTAAAAATACAAAGCATTTCCGTTTCCAAAACTGTGTGGAATCACTGGAGGGTGATGTAATAGAGATGGATGCCTGCTCGAACTCCTGGGGTGTAAAACAGGTGCCCCACCTGCTGTGTTTCTGATAGATGAATGAGGAGGACATGGAGGTCTGTTTCTGGATTTGTCTAATGGTCAAATCAGCCCATAAAATGTAGGACTCCTTCTTAATCTAGCTTTATTCTTCACAATTTATTTAGAATCAGAAATCGAGGGAGGAAATTCTGAGTTTAGCCCTCACACATCAATTGATAAAAAAAAAAAAGAGAGAGAGAGATGTGTGTCTTTTCTACATATCAATATTTAAAAGGAATTGATGTTAACCTGAGACTTCTACAAATCCAATATAATAAGACTTACTTGTGACACCATTTTAAATGAGTTGAGAGAGGATTTGAAAACCTTGTTACCCTGTAAAAAATAATTTAATCCTCAGGGAAAGGAATTAGAGGAAAAAGGATCCCGGCATGCAAATTTACATCCCACCAAATTCTTTTGTGCAAGAAATAAAATGTGTGAGGTTTCTCGTTGCATTTAAGTAATGAGGAGAGACAGTATCTTTCATTTAATGGCTTAATAGTGGTATCTTTCTGACAAATAAATTTTCAAGGAATAAAAATATTGTCCCACTAGGTTTTCTAGTATTACATGTTAAGAAAAAAGCTCCTTTTATCTCAGCATATATACATACCAGCAGCTATCACCAATTTGATTTTGTTCTGTAAGTTAGAATTGAAGGGCTTTATAGGATAATATGTGACATTTCCTTGCAATACTGCCTCTGAGAGATGTCATATTTAAGTTATTAGAGTGTCGGGTGTTTATTATTATTTGCTCTATGTTATTAGGACCCAGTGTGCTCTTAACATTGAATCTTCCCCTTTAATTTAAAAATATTTTTCTTAAGAGCCTTTATAGAACTTTCTGTTGCCTACCTCACCTAGAAATTATTGAATTTGAGTGCAGATGTATTTACTATTTAACACATAAAATAAAACTTTATGTTTGAGTAGAGGGGGCTTGACTTCATTTCTTGAAGGTATTTGAAGCAACTGTAGCTGGAGTGTAAGGATGAGGAAGTTTTAAGTGGGGACAGAGTTGGTATCTGTTTTGATCTTCATGTTTACTCTACATACTTACTATCCCCATATGCTCACATCTGTATTTTAAAGAATCATATAACTCTTTCATGCAACTGGACATGCAATTGATATCTTAGGTCTCAAATAAATTCAATAAGTTCTTAAAGAAATGCATAAAGGAAGATTAAAGTGAAAAATATTTTTATTGTATGCCTTTAATCTTATGCTGACTCTGACAATAAAATCTCATTATTATAGGTTTTCAGCTTTCTGAAGTTCTAAAAAGAATTTTGAAATTATCAAATTTATTAGAGTGACATTGTTTAAGGGTTTTAAGTATATAATTCTATGATACATCATCTGTACATTGAGTCATGTGATCACCACCCACTTCAAGTCTCCTTCCATCACCATTGATCCCCTCTTTTCCCTCTTCTGCCTCCCCCACTTTCATTTTACATATAAAAGGACATATATTGAGTTCAAAGAGCCATTAAATCTAAATTACAACTCATTTTTTCCCAATGCCTTAGTAATAAGTTAAGCCTTCTATATTATACTTCCACATTTACATATGATATTAGATAGAAATAAAGTGTGTTGAAAAATGGTGTATGTTGCAAACACTCACAAAGGTAAGCAGTGATAGTTTACCTGGGTTTAGGAATGGGTAATTATTATTCATGTAAATTTAACCACAGATACACAGTGGAATTAATGAAGGCAAGAATAAATTCTCGTAGCGTGCTGCCCTACCCCCTCCTGTAGCTCTCTGCTGCCCACTTATAGCTCACTGCCCTAACCTTCTGCTGATCCATGATCGGTCTATCTGTTGTTAAGCCTCAAGGCATAACAGATAATTAGCATACTCTTCTCTTATTATATTGGATAGTTAAGACTGCCAAAGAAATTACGCCACACAAAAATATGCAATTGCAAATCACACAGCACGCTTTATTACTCACAAGGTTCCTGGTGCCATGGGTTCAGGCTTAATGGGGTCCCCAGGGAAGAGTGGTGTACTTTGTGGGCAGCGGTGGACCCATCTTTGGGTGACTGGCTGTCTGGTTGGGTTGAGTCAGCAGGAGGAGGACGACCGAAGTGTGGCGATCAGAGGTTCAGCCATTCTTCCATCACGGAGCAAGGCAGTGTGGAGTGTGGATCAAGAGGATGATCGATGTCTGAAGTCGGGGACCTGTTTTTATGCTTGTTCTGGCACACGTGGGTCCAGGAGGCTATCAGTAGCATATGTCATCACACAAGTGTTAATCAGAGTACAAGCTGGTTATCAATCACAGCGTGCCAATCAGAAGGTGTCTATCAGGTTTACATACGTCATTCCTAAGGGTAGCATTCAGCTATGGTCTTATCTATATGGTGCAGCTAGGGCTTGCCCTGAGTGGTAATTCCCTGTACTCTTTAATATTACTCTTTAATATTTCACAAAAAATATTTTTTTCTATGAATTAATTTGTTACTAAGACAACTTAAAAGTAAATTCTTGTCAATTTGGGGTTTTGTGTATTTTTAAATGCAAACTAAATGGTTTGATATTTGACAAACAGCACAAAGATAACACTATCAATTTTGGTATCACATGACCCAGCAGAATATCAAGTAGCCTTCCCTTCTGTGTACCTGGTAGAAGATGATCCGTTATCCTTGTTGAAGACCATCAGTTATGCACAAACAACATTCTGATCTAGGAAGCAGGCAATTCACTTTGCTGTTCAAGATCAAAGAATGTATTCATCTGACTCTTAAAATTCACAATCCTATCTAATAAAAGAGTAATATGCAAATTTACCACCGCTCTGCTATACCCACAAGCCATGCCCACCAGCCAATCAGGAGTGAGTATACAAATTAACCTAACCAAGATGGCTGTGTCCAAGGAATGAGCAAGAGGCTTGGGGTTTCCCTGGTGATGGAGGAAGCCAAGCTTTCTGCACACCCTGGACAGCATAGGACTCCACTCAAGGCTACAAAGTTTCAATTCTAGAAGATAAATAAATTCCAACAGAAATGGCTGTGGCCATGAAACCAGCAGGAGGCTTGGCTCCACTCAAGGCTACAGAATTTCAATTCTAGAAGATAAATAAATCCCAGATACCAGAGTCTTCACAAACCACAACAGGCTCCTAACCCAGGTCACCCTGTGTCCCAAGGGAACCTTCACTCTGATTCAGGACACCCTTCAGGACAAACCAGCTGGCCTCTATCCTATCTAATAAAAGAGTAGTATGCAAATTGACCATCACTCCAACACACAAGATGGCTGCCCAGATATAGTCAAAGATGACTGCCCCCGTGTGGACATTAGATGGCCGCCACAAGATGACCAGCAGGAAAGGGCAGTTGGGAGGGACAAGGTCTGCAAGGGAGAGCAGTTGTGGGGAATCAAACCAGCAGTGGAGGGCAGTTGGGAGGGATCAGGCTTTCAAGGGAGGGCAGTTAGAGGTGACCTGTCTGACAAAAGAGGGAAGTTGGGGGCAATTGGTCTGCAAGGAAGGGCCATTGGGAGGGACCCAGGCCTGCAGGGGAGAGGAGTTGGAGGAGACCAGGACTGCAGTGGAGGGCAGTTACGGGCAAACAGGCTGGAACGGGGGCAATTAGGCAACAGGCTGGCAGGGGAATGGTTAGGGGTGATTAGGCTTGCAGGAGAGTAGTTAGAGGGTGATCAGGCTGGCAGGCTGAAGCAGTTAGGGACAATCAGGCAGGCAGGCAGGTGAGCAGTTTGGAACCAGCAGTACTGGATTGTGAGAGGGATGTCTGACTGCCAGTTTAGATCTGATCCTACCAGGATTGGGTGTAATTGACCAGTCAGACATCCCTCAAGCAAGTTCAGTCTAGCATTGTAAACTTGAGGGTGCAAGCTGGGCTGAGGGACACCCCCACCCCCCCATGCATAAAGTCCATGCACGGGGCCTCTAGTGTTATATAGTGTGTAGAAATCAATAGTTTATTAAACACTCTACTATAAAATAAGCACCTTTGAAAGAAAGGTAAACCAAAATTTAATTTTGTTGTTTCTTGTTAATTCTCACAAGGATATTTTTCCATTGATATTCAGGGAGAGTAGAGGACAGAGGGAAAGACAGAGATATATCAGTGTAAGAAAAACACATCAATTGGTTGCCTCCTCCATGCCTGGGTCTGGGAGGAATCCTTGACTGGAATCAAACACTGGACTCTTTGGGCCACAGGCTGACACTCTATATACTGAGAAAAAAAAAAAAAAATTAATCTTGCAATGCATCACATTCTTTTCTATTTCTTTAGAAATGACTTTTGGAGAAATCGATTTTTATATTGTATGTACCTCTAAGATAGTTTTACATTTGCAATATTATTTTTACTGTTCTGTGTGTTTTTTGTTGTTTGTTTGTTTGCTTGTTTTCAACATTTTAAATGATAATGGTGAAAGGAGAGATAAGAGGAAAGAAAAATATTTCAATTATGTGTATATAAATAATGAAAACTGAAATAACTTTAAATACAACTTTATCAGTTTAAAGACACTTTCATCCAAAAAAAGTACAGCTTTTAACTGGGGATTAACTGGAGAATAACTAGTAACTCTCTGAGTACTAGATAGCACTTCTAAGGCCGGCTTTCTGAGTTAAATCTCAATGGACCTATGTATTTATTGCAAGATGAAGGTCTTACAGGTTTGGGAAATAAACATATTATTTGGGGCTTCAGCGAATTTTTTGGATTCCATCATATACCATGCCATGTACAAGCCTAAGCTACCATTAAGGTGGAACTATCAGAATGACCATTTGCTATAATGCATTCTGACCACCAGGGGGCAGATGCTCAACACTGGAGCTGCCTCCTGGTGATCAGTGCACTCCCACAGGGGAGCACTGCTCAGCCAGAAAGAAGCCTCCTTGCTCATGGCTGGCAAGTACAGCGGTGGTGGCGGGAGCCACTCCCACCTCCGCAGCAGTGCTAAGGAGCAGTTAGCGAGCAGTAAGGAGAGCGAGCAAGTGGGCAGTAAGGAGTGAGGGATCCTGAACTGTGAGAGGATGCAGGTTGGACTAAGGGACCTCCCCTCTTCCCCCATCCAGTGCACGGAATTTGTGCATTGTACCTCTAGTAGAAATATAAAAGCTCCTTTGATTCATAGCCTAGAGATCCTACAAAAATTAACGTCATTAATTCTTTTTTAAAATATATGTATTTTATTGTTTTTTTTTTTTACAAAGAGGAAAGGAGAGGGATAAAGAGTTAGGAACATTCATGATCCTGAGAGAGAAACATCGATCAGCTGCCTCCTGCACACCCCCTACTGGGGAAGTGCCTGCAACCAAGGTACTTGCCCTTGACCGGAACCGAACCTGAGACCTTTCAGTCTGCAGGCCGACGCTCTATCCACTGAGCCAAACCGGTTCCACCAAGGTCTATAATTCTTGACTGGAAACACCATTGGCAAAAGTTACAATGAGATGCCAGGAGCAAAACCTAGCCCTCCCTGTCTTCAAATGTTTCCTTTGTGATTACACCCACAGCTGTCTTAACCTTCACACTGTTACGATTTGCAGGCGTACTGGGAGGAAAACATGGAAAATTATCCATCTTGAATATTACAAATCATTAAAAACAGATAACAATGCCAAATGCCTCTCCTTTATGAGTGTTTGGTTGGCTCTTATTTTATTTTTTTGGAATAAAAATAAAAGGATTCATAGCACTATTCCAACATGGTTTACATAATTTTGAATTAAAATGCACATAAGTTTGCGTTTTTATAATATATGTTCACGAACTAAAGCACAGCAAAATGAAGAATGTTTATTCCGCTGTTGCTTTGTCTT
>JAAGEH010002531.1:63365082-63449765 GCA_011751065.1 Lasiurus cinereus
TCATATATATATATATATATATATATATATATATATATACACACACACACACACACACACACACATACAGTATTGATTTTTTCAAAGAGAGGAAGGGAGAAGGATAGAAAGTTAGTAACATCGATGAGAGAGAGACATCAATCAGCTGCCTCCTGCACATTTCCTACTGGAGATGTGCCTGCAACCAAGGTACGAGCCCTTGACTGGAATCGAACTTAGGACTTTTCAGTCCTCAGGCCGATGCTCTATCCACTGAACCAAACTGGTTTTGGCTGATCTCTCTCTTTTTTAAACTCAGTCCTTTTCTCTTAGGCTATTTGAAAATACTGTATGTGTGTTTTAAATGTTCCTCATGTGCATGCATGATGCATGTACAGTTTATTGTCAAAGAAAAATGCACTAGATAAGTTAAATAGGGAAGAAGACTTTATTTAAGATTATTATAATAGGTTACAGAGATTAAGCTCAACTCCCCTGTAACAAAAGGTGGGAGAATTTTAAACACTGGGGCGAGCGTTTGGGGGAGTCCTGGAGATGTTGGGGGAGGTTGGTCAATGTGATTGGGCCATGGCTGTGTTACCTTAGTTGAACCTTACTAAAGTAAGGCTCATGTCCGCCCACAGAGACTGGGGAATAGGGGCTCTGTTTTTTTATTGTCCCTTTAAAGAGGATGATTCCCGGGTCTTTGGGAAAGGCATTCTGAGGATATAACAGTGGCAAGAGGCTGGGAGAAGACATACACTTCAAAGAATTTACAATTGGAAATTCTCCAAAAAGAGAAGTCAAGAGCCTGTAGTCAGAAAGGAACTGTCTAAAATTTAGGCAAGCTGAGGGAAATGTTAAGGCTGTATCTCAATATTCTCTAATAAAAACTTTGATCTGAAAACAGCTACCTTATATATAATAAATAATTATTTATGCCACCAAAAGTGACATAAAACCCACCATATATGAATTTGTTCATCACTTAAAATTTAAAAACAACCAGGGGATGGATGATATCATACTGCAGTGGTTCTCAACCTTCCTAAGGCCACGACCCTTGCATACAGTTCCTCATGTGGTGGTGACCCCCAACCATGACATTTTGCTACTGTTATGCATCGTGATGTAAATATCTGCATTTTCCGATGGTCTTAGGCAACCCCTGTGAAAGGGTCATTCGACCCCCAAAGAGGTCGCGACCCACAGGTTGAGAAATGCTGTCATACTGGGTCTCTCCATACCTGTATTCTCAACAATAAATAGGCTGGACTGCAGAACTTCTAGGTATATATACACTGGATATTGAGGGGACCCACAGATTGTTTATGAGAAAATATGTTTTCTCTATGTCACTACATTTCTCACTTTTCTGTGGAGATGGAGTATCTATTCATCAGGTTGTATTTGTCCATCAAAAGTGAATATCACAATAATTATTTAATAAATATTTTGCAAATTCCTCTCCACCCATATTTGGAATTAACTTTGTTTTATTTTATTTTTATTTTAAGTAACACACATTTTCTGCATTTCCAGACATCACTAATTTCACAAGTTCCATTCCACTAACCATCCCAAAGAATTGCTTTGAAAAGATGCTAATTGGCTTGCTATGCCTTCTGACTTCATCAGAGTAAACTTTGAGTGATGGCCTGGTTAATGTGATGAATTGTCTCTTTCACGTGTCCAGGTTTACATTACATGTTAAAATTTAATTTTTAGCCCTACTGGTGTGGCTCAGTAGTTGAGTATCAAACTGTGAACCGGGAGGTCATGGTTTAATTCCTCTTCAGGGTACATGCCTTGGTTGCAGGTTTGATCTCCAGTAGGGAGCATACAGAAGTTAGCTAATCAATAACTCTCATCATTGATGTTTCTCTCTCTCTCTCTCTCTCTCTCTCTCTCTCTCTCTCCCTCTCCCTTCCTTCCTTCTTTTCCAAAATCAATAATTTATACACACACACACACACACACACACACACACGTGTGTGTGTAAATATACAACATTTTAACTGAATGTGGAAAATAATTTTTTCCCTTGAAAAACTAAAATATTTTTCCTATTAGATAATAAGATATGAACTCCTAGTACCATTTTTCTTGTACAAAACAAAGTGTTTTGTTGTTGTTTATATTTTACTAGAGGTCCAATGCATGAAATTCAGGCAAGAGTAAGCCTTCCTTCCCTTGGCTGTTGGCATCGGCTTCCCGCTGGCACTTGGGACCCAGGCTGCCTTCTAGCACCTGGGACCTGGGCTTCGCTCACAGTTCCAGCTTTGTTAGGAAGGTCGTCCAGAAGAACATCTGGTCTAATTAGCATATTACACATTCATTATTATAGATTTAGTATTACTAGAGGACTGGTGCACAAAATTCATACAGAGTAGGGTTCCTAGGCCTGGTCAGTGGTCAGGGATGATCAGGGCCTTCCAGCTGCTATCTGGGGCCTGCCTTCATTATGTGCCACACCCTGGTGGTCAGCACACATTATAATAAGCGGTCGAACTCCCTGTTGGTCGAACTCCCAAGGGGAAAATTTTCACATTAGCCTTTTATTATATAGGGTGTGCATTTTTAAGAAAGTGCTTAAAAATCTCTATAATGTAATATAAAGTATAAATATGAATCATCTTAAATATATGAATACTTAATAGGTTCTTTAAGAAATGCTCCCTTGAAATATGAGTTTAGATACGCATAAGTTGAAATGTCTATAAAAGTCAGCTGTTGAAAATGATCATAAAGTGAAAAATAATTCTAAAATATTTGAGAAAAACACAGCATGTCTGGCTTATTTATCTTATATTTAAAGTCTATAATTCTAAAAGGATTTTGAAGGAAAAGATGCTATTTTTTAAGTTTCTATATTTTTCATTGTTTTATCCTTTCAGAAGAACAAAAGGTTGAATAATCTTCCCACACACCACTCATTTGGAGTATATTTTTAAAGTGATGGCATTTTACTTTCCAGAAGCATATAGCTACTTTCATTGTGAAGATATGATGTAAATGAAGCATCCAAGGGAAATTGCAACTGGGAGCTGTTGGATGTCTGCACTGTTTTCCTGTGAGAAAATTCTTGCCTTTCTTTGCTTTTAGTTATATTTTTAATTTATAAAAAGAATATATGATAGGTGTCTGTGATATCAATTTAAAGCCATGGAGTTCTTCTTTTTCTCTCCCTCTTTCTTTCTCTCTCTCTCCCTGTTTCTCTCAATCTCTCCACCTCTCCTCTTCTCTCTGTTCCTCTATGAGAGAAGAGACAAGAACATAAAATTAAGATTAGGCTGGGTGGTTGGGAAGCAAGTTCGTACTAGGAGTTCAGCGGGTTGGCAAGGGGGAGTTTTTACTTAACCTGTTTCCTGGAGCAGTATCCTATGCCAGATTAAAGAAATATATCCCTTATATGAGATCATTCTCAAGGTAAATGTGTGCTTCCTCGGTGAGCAGCATTTTGTTTTAATTTCAATCATAGTGCCCTAGCAACATGATCAAGTGTTCTTGAGAGGGTAATAGCCAGATCACTACAATGAACTTGTTTTAAGCAGATTTTAAGAGTCCTTGTTTGATTTCTGTTTTTATTTTTTCCTCTTTGATAAATGGCTCAGATCACAGCACAGGCATGTAAAATAAACAATTTAGTAATATCTACATACAGTTAAATGACATCAGTACAATAGTAATTTAATCTCTGCTAGCAGATATCCATAGCCTGTCATAGTGACCGTTACTAGTATTTCCTGAGACAAAGATATATACTGGATATATATATATATATATATATATATATATATATATATATATATATTTAAAGCTATGGTATATGTGATACATTGTAGTTTTCCAAAGCTACATAGAACTATGTTGCACCAACATTTCATCAAAATAACTAAGTTTATAATTCAATGAAAAAAATCAAAACAATTTTGCACATCTAATATAGCTAAACTTTAGCATATGTATCTCAAAGATAAACAGACTTGTTTTGGCTTTGCCTTTACTTGACAGATTGACAGTTTCCAACATTCAAATCAGTGGGTCAGTATTATTGGCTTATTAATAGTTTCAAATATCACCACCATCTAGTAAGTGCCTACCTTATTATACATGTTTACATGTATCAGCATAATTCTCCAGATAGTGGTGGTTACTTCTAATACATAGAATAGAAAATTATGGTTTCAAGCAACTAGTCCCATCTCATATAAAAACAAGATCATTGAAGCTTGCTCTCATTTAAGTATGCATTACATGGATACAATATCTAGATGTGTGTGTGTGTTTGTGTGTGTGTGTGTGTGTGTGTGTGTGTGTGTGTTTCTGGATGTTGGGGGCAGAAGAAAAATCCCTACCTGGATGAAGCAGAGTAAAAGTAGAATGGACAGAAAGGTTGAGAGGAGCCAGATACCATATGCAGGGTTTCCATGCCACTGTGAAACACTTGGGTTTTATTTAACTTGCAAAATAAAGCCAAGAGATACATGTTAAAGCACTCAAGTACTTATGCTGCCTGTTGGCTGGAGGATGGGCTATAGTAAACAGGAATAATCCCAAGGAAGCCATTGTTTGCAGTATGTGGACAAAATTTAATGGTCATTGGGACTCAAGTTGTAAATATTAAAGATCTTTAGTCAATTCTGGAGATACTTTGGAGTTAGAATGAACTGGATGCTCTGAAGCTTTCAATGTTGGGTGCTTGAAACAGAGGAATAGAGTGACATTCCCCCTGGGTTTATCCTGAGCACCTAGGGCTGTCTGATAAAGGAAACCTTAGATGAGGGATATATAATGATAAGATGAAACTTTAGATGAGGGATAGATAAAAAGAACATATATTTACTCTATGTAAATAAATACTGGTAAGAGGAAACCTTAGGTGAGGGATAGGTTTTCGTGAGGAAATATGACTTCTGAGTCTTCCATGGAAGTTTAAGCAGCTTATTAGGCAATCAGATTTGTTAATTGCAAGGAAGAATGCCAGTTATGAATCATAACTAAGATTAAAGTTCAAAATACAAATACTTTAAAATGTTATCAGTGGATGAAATTACTCAGAAATTGAATTAATAGAACAATTAGGAACCACGTCTTAAAAATATTTCACTCAACTGTGTTGATCTGAGGAGGAAAAAGCAGAAAAAAAATTAAAAATAAATTTCTACTGAGATATGAACCAAACAATGAGAGAGGGAGTTGTGGATTCCAAGGGTTGTTGTTTCAATGACTGTGTAAAATGTTGCTGAGGATGTTGAATGAAAGGAAGACCAAGAAGTGACTATTGAGTTGGGTGGATAAAGTTGTGACTGAATTACTTTTAAGGTGATTTCAGTGAAGTGGTTGAGTTTACCACCAATTTGGACAGGAATTGAGAGAGACAACAAAGTAGAGGCAACAGATACAATGAGAGCTGTCAAGAGGTTTGTTGTGTAAGAAACCTAAAAATGAGAGCCACAAGAGAGATGACTTTGATAAATCTTTTCCTTTAAACTAAGCTATGTTTGCTCTTTTGTAAAATCTGGAGATTGTCAATCACAACCTGATGTCAATTATAAAATCTATATTCAATTATCTCACATGATTTTTTGTTTGGATATTAACCGTGACACCAATAAGAATAGTATAAATCTATGAAATAGCTCTCTATAGTAGAAAGTTCCATTTTTAAGGACTGCATAGCCACTACTAGGTGAATTTCAACTATTGCCTTATGTCAATATATTTTTTAAATGTATTGATTTTTTACAGAAAGTAAGGGAGAGGGATAGAGAGTTAGAAACATCAATGAGAGAGAGACATCAATCATCTGCCTCTTGCATGCCCTTCACTGGGGATGTGCCTGCAACCAAGGTACATGCCCTTGACCAGAATCGAACCTGGGACCTTTCAGTCTGCAGGCCAACGCTCTATCCACTGAGCCAAACCGGTTTCGGCAATATTTTATTCTTTACTGATAGACAGATTATATAGAGAATGCATAAGACATTGATTTGTTAGTTAACTGAAAACAATTCTACTCTCTCAAAGAACAAAAAAATAGTTGATAAAAGATCACTAAGTAACTTGGCTGTGATAGACATGAGTTGGGATTTAATACCCTATGAATAGAAATGTTGTGATATCTAATGTTGAAAAAGTAAATTTTTTATTCCTTCACCTCTAAAAAAATAGGATTAGGATTCTTAAAAGCAAATCTGGAGACATGTATTTGGGGTCAAATAGTTTTGAGGAGAAGTGATTCCAGGAAGCACAATGAGATAATGGAAAGTGATACAGAAACATGGGATGACAACAGATGCAAAAATTACCCCTCTGAGCAACTGTGGTTCCATTTTACTGGCAAACGTCTATGATATTCTTACTGAGTGATGAGGAATCTTGGATATTTAGTGACTGCTTCCTGCCTCTTCATTGTTATCTTGCTCAGAGCTGGACAGATAAGATGCAGTGATATACACACGAAGCACCTGTGCTGGAGGAGAATACATGTAGCCTTGAGAATAGGCTAGAGGTGTAGAGACAGACCAACATCCAGGCCAGAACCACCTAGCACTTCAACATCTTCTTATAATGATGCATATTATATTGTAGAATGTTAACCGGGGGAGGGAAGACCAAAAATAATTTATATAATTTCTTAGAAATTTTTAAACTAGAAAAATAGTTAAACCAACTCAAAGGAAGAGCAAATTAATTATTAGCAGAATAACCTAAATAAATTATTTCAGTCTTTTGGATATATAATAGAGTTATTTGTCTGTAAAAACCACCTCCTTGGGGTTAATATTAGAGGTTTGTGCATCCAGATGAAAAATAATACTAGAGAGACTTGCAATCACTGCTCATTCAATTTTGCAGTCCCTCATTCAGTATGTTTAATTCTTTGAATCTTCATTTTTATAAATCCCCTTAATACAGTTACCTACGTATACACTGAATAAACTACATATGCTTCTCAACTTACTATTGGTCTATGTCTTGCTAAACCCATTGTAAGTCAAAGATGCATTTTTTACACCTAATCTACTGAGTATCATAGCTTAGCCTAGCCTACCTGAAATGTGCGTAGTACACAATATCCAAAAATGCTGCGACTGCCGAAACCGGTTTGGCTTAGTGGATGGAGCGTCGGTCTGTGGACGGAGGGGTCCCAGGTTCGATTCCGGTCAAGGGCATGTACCTTGGTTGCAGGCACATCCCCAGTAGGGAGCGTGCAAGAGGTGGCTGATCGATGTCTCTCTCTCATCGATGTTTCTGACTCTCTGTCCCTCTCCCTTCCTCTCTGTAAAACGATCAATAAAAATATATCTTTTAAAAAATGCTGCCGCACAAAGCGCTAAGGATCCATAACTTTTCCTGGTGACCGCATGCCTGGCTGGAAGCTGGGCCTCACTGCTGCTGCCTTGCATCAGGACAGAGTACCCTACTGACTATCTCCAGCACAGAAAAGATGGAGATTAAAAATCAATGGCACCATTTTTTCTCAATACATATCCCTTTTCCACCATTATAAGTTAAAAAAAACTAAGTCAAACCATCATAAGTCAGGTTCTGTCTGTATAATTAATGTTGATTAACCCACTACCAAAACATATCAAACAAACTATGATGTATTAATCAATATATTATTTATAAAACTGTATTTTTAAATTTTACCCTGCATAGACTATATCAACATACCTGGAATATGTTGCCACATGTTTTTAATTTTATTATAAATTTAGGATGCAATCCTATCTAATAAAATAGTAATATTCAGATTAACCATCACTCCAACACACAAGATGGCTACCCCCATGTAGTCAAAGATGGCTGCCCCCATGTGGACACAAGATGACCACCACAAGATGGCCAGCAGAAGAAGGCAGTTGGGAGAGACCAGGCCTGCAAGGGAGGGCAGTTGTGGGTGAACAAGCCTGCAGGGGAGGGCAGTTAGGGGTGACCAGGCTGGCAGAGGAGAGAAGTTGGGGTGACTGGGCCTGAAGGGAAGGGAAGTTGGGGAGGAACCCAGGCCTGCAGGGGAGAGCAATTTGGGGGGGACAAGGACTACAGGAGAGGGCAGTTGGGGGGAACCAGACCTACAGGGGAGGACAGTTATGGGCAATCAGGCTGGCAGGAAGCAGTTAGACATCAATTAGGCTGGCAGGAAAGTGGTTAGAGGGTGATCAATCTGACAGGCAGAAATATGGGCAAACAGGAAGGTAGGCAGGTGAGAAGTTAGGAGCCACCAGTCCTGGATTGTAAGAGGGGCCCAGATTAGAGAACATGCAGGCTGGGCTGAGGGACACATGCACCCCCATGCACAAATTTTATGCAGTGGGCCTGTAGTCTATAATAATAAAAGGGTAATATGCTAATCAGACTGGACAACCAAATGACCTTCAGGATGTCTTTCCACATGAAGCTGCGGTGCTGCGGCGTTTGGGGGGCTAAGGCAGAGGCAGGGGCAATCAGGTAGGTAAATGAGTAGTTAAGGGTGATCAGACAGGCATGCAAGTGGTTAGAGACAATCGTACAGGCAGGCAGAGGGGTTAGTGGTGATCAGGCAGGAAGGCAAGTGGTTAGGGGTGATCAGCCAGGCAGACAGGCAATCAGTTAGGAGTCAGTGGTCCCAGATTGTGAGAGGGATGTCCGACTGCCAGTTTAGGCCCAGTCGTGCAGGAATCCCTGTGGGACTGGGCCTAAATTGGCAGTCAGACGTCCCTGGAGGGGTCCTGGATTGTGAGAGTGCAGGCCAGGCTGAGGGACCACCCCCTCCCCATGTATAAATTTTGTGCACTGGACCTCTAGCATAAATGAAAAGAAAAATGTTGTTTAATAAGATTAAATAGGAAAACAGTATAGTTAAGAAAATATTAGAATAGACATTATTTGATAATGTTTTAAAAAATTAATTTTTCTTTAAAGCCAAGATGAGCCAATGCATTTTTATTCTCACCATTCTGGGTCACCTGCCAGTCATTGAGAAGGTGAGTTTACTAGCTTCTCAGGAAAGATGTATCTCTGTGTCTCTCAGTATTATTGATTCTGAAGTGTACATGTAACAGTAACAGATCTATTGTCCTTTATAAAGAGAACTAGTCATTAATGGATTAGACATTCACAAGATAACCTTTGAAAATTACTTTCATCCTAATTCTCCTTATTCCGTTTTGCTACATAACTGTTTTGTTTTTTAGAGTTTCAAGAATTTTCTTTAGGATAGTATATTTTTAGCATATGCTCTATAAAACTGCCCCAAAATGGGCATGCACCCTTATTTTGAAAATGTTAAATTTACTGAGGTAGCATTGGTTAATAAAATTATATACGTTTCAGGTGTACAATTTTATAATATATCATCGGTATATCGCATGTGTGTTTACCACTCAGAGTCCAATGCACCATTTAAGATGAGTCAGTATGATTGAAAATGCAGAAGTTGTCTACTAATGCATGACCATCTGAAGCACTTTAAAATCCCAATTTTGAAATATCAGGTGAAATATTGAACAGATTATGTCATTTGTTTTGCACTTACTTGAGATAAGAGTAAGATAAATAGCTTTGCCTTTTGTAACACTACAAAAGATTTAAATTAAGATTATAAGTGAAGCCCTGGAAAATAAATTTACTTTGACACTTCCTGCAAAAGGCTTTCAACATATTATTAAATAATTGTGTATATATGGATTATAGATCTTCAATATGTTCTGATACACCATATGGCACTTCTTTCTTCTTGATTATGTAGAGGTGACACACTCTAGTAAAATTGAGAAGTTGGTGTAATAGAACTTTGCCTAATATAAGGTGATTTATGGTGGAGTCCAGCGTAAAGTTAACTGAAAATTTAGAGAACAATAATTTCTCCAGGTATGCAATCAAGGTCTCATAATATTTTAGAGACTGGGCGTTACTTAACATCTAAAAAGTAAACTGGCTCCATATATGGAAGTTCAGTGATCGCTTTGTTTACACATAGAAATTTATGCAATAAAGTGATGTGAAAATGCAAGTTTTTACCAATTTCTCTCTTTTTTTAAATTATTACTCCTGCTTCTATTGCTTTTGTAATTTGTATAATTAATATGCATTTTATTTCATATACTATAGAATTATATACATGACTATATTGAATAAAATTGTAGTTTCTGACGACACAAGAAATCTAGAGAATGCTTTACTGGTATTATTAAAGTCACATATATATTTAATAAAACAAATAATTTACATGATTCTTTATTTTGTCTGTTGCCCTGATCACTTTGTACTTTAGCAATCTATAATAATAAAAGCTAATTAGACCAGACAGCTTGTTACAGAGAACCAGAATAATCAAACAATGCTTGGAGAGTTTGGAGTTACATTTATTACATGTGGGTCCAGAGAAAAATGTCTCTCAAATTCTGGGCCCCAACATGGAGGAATTTTCCCTATTTATATGTTTTTATGTTCTTTATTTCCCAAACATGGGATGTTTCCTGTCTCCTTTTCAAGTTCTTCAAGAGCTCCTATGTGCTGGGGTCTTGAGACCTCAACCAAAGGCCTGGCCTGGTGCCAACACTGATAATTTTGTCTGGGAAAGGTTTAATGTCCACTCTGGAGTGAGAGTAGTCTCATTTTTTTTTCTATTATTTAAGCAAGCAAACATTTCCAGAAGCCAAATAACAGGATTAAAATTTCAAATGCAGTTTTTATATAAGATGGATGCTTCAAGCCAAGTGACCTTCTGAACATGCTTCCAGATGACCTTCTGGACATCCTTCCAGATGACTTTCTGGATGAAGTTGGGGCTGTGAGGGCTGAGGAAAGCTGCGGTGGCTGCGAGGGCCTAGCCCCTTGCACAAATTTCATGCACTGGACCTCTAGTTACATGTAAGTTCAAAGATGTTAAACAAATGAAAAAAAAAAGGGTAGTTTGAGTTTAATTTTATTTTACATATTATTTACTTATACATAATTTTAAATGTGTGAAATGATATAGTTTGTGGATTAAACCATAACTAGTAATGATTACACATAAGCTATTTATAGGACATATCTTTATTTTTATGAATACTTACCAAGTGGTTTAAAATATATGGTCTGAGGATGCATATGTATTATTTCAAATTAGTGTTTTGAGTTTATTTGAATATATACCCAAAAGTGGAGTCTCTGGGTCATAAGGCAGGTTCATTTTTTATATTTTGAGGGAACTTCAGAATGTTTTCCATGAATCTGCATTCCTATCCACAGTGCACAAGGATTCCCTTTTCTCCATTCCTCTCTAATATTTGTTGTTTTATTGATGCTAGTCATTCTGACTACTGAGAGGTGATATTTCATTGTGGTTTTAGTTTGCATTTCTCTGATCAGGAGTGATGCTGAGCATCGTTTCATGTGTCTATTGGCCATCTGTACGCCTCATTGGAGAAGTGCCTGTCCAGGTCCTCTGCCTATTTTGTAATTGGATTATTTGTGTGTTTGTTGTTTTATTTTTGGTGTGAAGTAGTATGGTTCTTTATAAGTTTTGGATATTTACCCCTTATCATATGTATAATTGGTGAATATGTTCTCTCATTTAGCAGGTTGTCTTTTTATATAAAAATTTATTTTGATGTAGTCCTATGTGTTTATTATTTTTTTCTTCAGTTTTCCTTGCTGCAAGAGATATATCAGAAAAATAAACACATGGCTATGAGAAATGTCAGATTTTATTGCCTATGTTTTCTTCTGGGATGTTTATGGTTTGAATTCTCACATTTAAGTCTTTAATCCATTTTGAGTTTATTCTTGTACATCATGTCAGAAAGTGTTCCAGTTTCATTCTTTTGCATGTGTTTCCCAGTTTTCCCAATATCATTTACTGAATAGATTAATTTTACCCCATTGTATGTTCTTTCCTCCTTTGTCAATATAATCATGGGCTTATTTCTGTGTTCTCTCTATTCTGTACTATTAGTGTAGTCTGTTTTTATGATAGTACCATGCTCTTACGATTACTATAGCCTTGTAGTATAGTTTGATATTAGGAAGTGTTATATTCAAAACAATATATGCATCTCTATGTCCACTATAGCATTATTTCCAAAAGCCAAGATATGGAAGCAACCCAAGTACCCATCAATAGATGAGTGAATAAAACAAACCATGGTACATATATATACAATGGAATATTAATTGGCCTTAAAAAATAATGAAATCTTAACATTTATGATAGCATGGATAGACCTGGAGGATATTATGCTAAGTGAAATTAATCAGATACAGAATACAATTATTGTATTATTTCACTTATATGACAAATGTAAAAAGCAAAGTAAATGGACAAAAAAATGAAACAGACACATAGACACAAATAGACTAGTGTTTGCAGAGGGATCAAGGCTTGGGGAACTGGTACAAAAAGGTGAAGGTATTAAGAAGTGAAACTTGGTAGTTACAAATAGTCACAGGGACATAAAGAAAAGCATGGGGAATATAACCAATATTATTGTGATAACTATGTATGATACCATTTGGGAACTGGAAATATTGAAGGTAATACTACATAAATTATATAATTTTATCACCACCAAGCTTTGCACCTGAAACCAATACAAATAATATGGAAAGTAAACTGTAACTGAAAAAAATATATATATGATATGAGAATTCAAATTAGAGATGCTGGTACCCTTATTTCAGTCTTAGGTATAAAGTTTATTACCCTGCTGTTCTTATTTCCCAAGCATATATGAATCATCTAGGAATCTATATTATAGTAGTTTTATCTGTGTTTACCTTGCCCTCCATGGCTGTTATTATATTAATTCTTGTCATACTATTTCAAACAATTTCATGGCCTGAAGTGGCATATGCATGACCTGTCATTGCTACAACTAAATATAATCCGAGCTGATTTAAATGGTATGGCAGTGATTTTCTCTCTACACAGAGGCTAACCTGATGGCACTTTTCACAGGCAAAGTGGTCCCAGCATTGATGGATATTGAGCGAACATCAATGATGTCTTCATGTCTTTTCCACTACATTGCTCTCAGTGTCTGAGCCTAATGATCTAATCAAATTAGGGTTAGAAGTCTAGCCTACCTCCTTGCACAAATAGCCACCTCAAAGGTAGCTAGCAGCACCTTGTAAATACCCAACAAAACAACATAGGTTGCACAGACAGACAGAAGAGTGACTGCAAATCATGTTGTGTTTTGTGTGTGTGTGCATTTATCTATGTAATATGATTTTTTTGCCACCTCTCATTGAAATATAGTTTACACTGAGTTTTCTCTAATTAAAAAAAAAAAGGAAGATCACCTGTAGTTTCTTCTTCTTCCAATAGGGAACATAAGATTATCTAATCATGTGATCACTGAGAGGGGAGAGAAAGGTGCCATTTTATGATGTGTAATCCTATAGGGTATTTTTAATGCCCTCACTATTCACTCAAGGATGAATGATTTGAGATTCTGTGAGTACCCTTGTCATCTTTGTATACAATATGATAGTACTTTTTAAAAAATACATATTTTATTGATATCAGAGAGGAAGGGAGAGGGGGAGAGAGAGAGAGAAACATCAGTGATGAAAGAGAATCATTGATCGCTGCCTCCTGCCTACCCTCTATTGAGGATTGAGCTTACAACCAGGGCATGTGCCCTGATCTGGAATTGAACTGCAACCTCCTGGTTCAGAGGTCAACAATCAACCACTAACACTGCTGGACTGCAGTGTTATAGCTCTCAAAATTACAGGAAAAGACTGGTCTTGCTATAGAGTGAGGGGGTCCATAACTGTTCTATTGAGTTAATTGCTATTAGTTGCTAATTTCATTATATATGGAGCAGATCTATCCTCATCAATTAATTACCTTCTTGTCATTCTTTTGGTTGTTTAATTTTTCATCAGATTTTAAACACCTGTTTGTGAACATTGTCTACTCTCATATTGCCATGCATCAGTGTGAGGCAACTGTGCACAGGAGACAACATAAAGGAGAAAAAAACCAAGTGGACTAATTTTTGTTCCATTATTATCTTTTCCCATTACTTCACATATCTTTCTTTAAATCCTCTACTTTTGGGATGAGCGGAAAGAGGAAAGTCTTTATATTTTTCCTCAACCTCATATAACCTTTTATAACTTTAAGATGTACAATGTAATAACTTTATCCTATATAATAAAAGCCTAATGTGCAAATCAACCTTGTTATGGAACAACCAGAGGAATGACTGGTAGCTATGATGGATGCACACTGACCACCAGGGTGCAGATGCTCAACACAGGGGCTATCCCCAACCTGCAGGCCCCAGGCCAGACAAGGCAGGTACTATTTGGGGTCCCCTGATCACCCTGCTGGTCACCCTACAAAGGGAGGCAACCAGCGGTGGTCGTGGGTATCGAGTCTGGTGAATGGACGGCCCCTCTGATCATCACACTGGTTTCCCTGCATATAGGCCCTGATCACCAGCCAGGTCTAGGGACCCTACCGAGGCACAAATTTGTGAACTAATAAGTAAATGATTACCACAGTAAAGTTAGTTAACACATCCATCACCATCCATAAACACGATGTGTGTGTGTGGTGAGAGCTTTTAAAATCTACTCCCTTAGCAACTTTCAAATATATAACACAGTATTTTTCACTGGTGTCCCCATGCTATAAATTACACACACAAGGCTCATTTATCTTATAACTAGATTTATCTTATATCTTTTTACACTTTCACTCATTTTGATTTACATGTTTTTTATATTATCTCCTTTGATCTTCCTATAAACTCTATATTATATAAGACATAGGTATTTTTAACCTCATTTGGCACTTAAACAAAGGGTAAAAATACCTTATTCGCCTTAAGCCTCACAGTGAGCTCAGTATAGAAGTTAAGAACGAAACTAATTCCCCTGGCTCCAATTTTACTGTTTTTCCTCTTAATTGAAGAATTGTAGGAATTTATAGTCAGGAGTATTCTTTGACCTTTTAAAGTAAATCAGTAGGAATTTTTTTTTATTTGAAAAGACACACATAGGAAAATGCCTTGGGAACAAATCATAGTTATTGCTTTTTGCTTATTTATATGCCCCTGTCAAAAATTATCAATGCCAATGAACATAAAATCGAAGTCAAGCATCTGTGAATTTCATACATACACTTTTGTGGCGAGTGAAGTAATCTGTATCATAGGCATCATTAACTGAAGCAATTAAGTTCAATGTCCTAGTTTCTGTTGACAAGTGTTACCATTTTTAGGATTTTTCTTCGTGACTTACACTGCTTCATTGCTCTTGTACCTCATGAGAAAAAAGAATTGCATTTCTGTTCATTCTTTTTAAAATTCCCCACTGCAGCCAAAGGTGATAAACATGAACTGTCTCAGTAATTAAGTCAAAGTGTTTCTCTTAAGGAAGTTCCTCTTCAAAATAAAGCATTGCTAAAGGAGGTTACTTAAATGGGAACCTATCATTAATTTCAAGGCCACTTGTGGGGACTCTCCTGGTGATTATAAATCACTGAAATTGGTTTACAACTGTGCTATTAAAATAACTTAGTAGGAATCATGATTCAAATGATTCAACATCCATTGGACGATCTGAGTCATTTTCTCTTCTCTACTCACTTATTTTCTACCAGTTATTTTGCAGTACATTTTCAGGTGGATTTCAGGGGCAACACCTATAATAATGTCCCAAAATAAAATGCAATTTTGCTTTTGAAAACGAGGCATAGTTTATGTAATATGAAGTTGTATGTCAGCAAGAACATAGGATTTATACTGAGATATAGTAATATTACCTTCTCCTTCCTACAGATAAAAATTAAATTGCACTTGTTAACATTGATTAAATATTACACTTTAAAACCATGATTGGAAAAGTACTATCTCTCAAAAGTAACTTGGTAGTTATTTTTCTAAGGCAGGTACCTCTTTCAAAATAAGTTTTGATCTATAGAAGTAACCTAAGGGCAATCAACCTCATCTTTCATGCGTTCTGAGAAAATGAAAGCACTTATCCATGAATCAATAATACACACAGTGGAGGAGAGCTACAGGGTGTTGGCACTGGGTTCAAGTCCTGGAAGTGTCAGAAAAATCCTCACTCTAGTCCTAATTGTGGCAGGTTTGTCTTTGGGGAAGTTCCAAAAGTAGATCCTACTTTTGCTCCTTTGTCACTGAATACATCAGGATTACATCTATAAGACACAGGTCTTTCATCTTTCATTTGTAACTTAGGAGGCAAATGGGTTTTGGAGTTCAGACTTTTTTGAATATTAACATGATAGCAGGGCACCAACACGGTATCTTATATAACATCACCACTGAGCTGTGCGACTGTGCCCTGTCACCAAACACATTATTATTTCTACAGGGGACCACGGACAACCCCACTAAGGAGCCTCTTCACTCTCCAATATCCTCACCTCTAATAGGTTTAGGCACAAAGTGAGTTTGTGCCAAACTGTGGACAAATATTCTCACCTTCAAGACATTTGGGATATAGAGATTTTAGAAAGAAACATGGTGTCTCCCGGCAGACAGCTTGACAGTTCTGAAGTTAATGACTCTTTTAGATGCTAGAGCTTTGCATCATCCTGCTGCACACTGAGCACTTCGTCTGACATCTCATGTGTAAATTCAGGGGCAAAAACATGAAATGAAGAGGTTTTGGCAAACTGCCCAAACCCAGAGGCAGCTTGCATGTTCAGGCGGGATGTTCTGGGCTTTGACAGAGGAAGTGTTGTCACTCAAGTGTCTGTCTGACACCATCGACTTCTCACAACAGAAGGTGGGGCATTTGACGGCTTAGTGAATATGATAGCTACAATTAATCCCCCTGGAAAAAATGTCTTTGTTATTTACATAGTGGATTAGTACAACTCCTGACTAGAGATCTCTGCTGCTTTATTTTAATGTGGTAGATATACCAGGACTACTCCTTAAACGGTTTCATATCTGAAATAGAGTAGACATAAGGTGAGCCTCAGTGTTGCATAAATATGTATACAAAATTATTAAATTGAAACATTGAATAAAAATGTGTTTTATAGGACATTAGTAACTCCTAAAAATACAAACCTACATACCAGGAAACACATGACTTCCCAAGATGACTCTACCAGTAAGAATGAGATCATTTTAGCATCTCAGCAGAGAGGTATTAAAAATATAGACTGCAGTGTGGTACAGGTGTGGGTAAACTGATTAAAGATTTGGAAATATATATAACTGATGTGTGACTCACCATATAGGAATTTTGCTTAACAGGACACTTCTATCTTTTCTTAATTTTTATTTTCAAGTTTATGTCTCTATATTAAGTGAGTTTCTTGAAATTCTTGGTGAACAGGTAGCAGGGTTTTGTAAGTGAACCTGACTTTACACAATGAATGTGTTATGTAAATCTGAATATAGATGGAATCATATTTTAATTTGACCAGAGTAATTGGTTACAGAACATAATCCTGTGAAAATCATTTTGTTCCTAATGCATATAATCACTTACAAAGTACCGTAGGCTTAGAATTTTACAAGTGGATTGCCTTTTTTCAAACTATATAGTAATTTGTGTTTTAAAAATAGCTTCAGAAGAAGGTCTTTATACCATAAAAGTACTAGATGTAAAGACAGCTGCTTTCAAGTGTGATAGATATATTCTTCCTTTTCTAACTCTTATTCTAAAGATCTAATGATGCTTATGGGGGAAAAAATCATTGGGAAAAAATACCATTGTTAACATAGTTTACTTAGAACTCGGCACAAATAAATGATAGTTTCTATACTTTGTGTAATTTTCTCCTTAAATATAATATTTAATTAATGAAATTATATAGCATTTTTATCTCTATATGTAATACACACACACACACACACAAATACACATACTCATTCGTAGGCTATATTGTGTGATAATTAGCTACTTAAAAACATAAAATTGCTATATGATGAAAAAAATAAACATTCTTGTCTCTGCCAATCAGGATGCATACGTTTTGTTGTTCACTTGGAATATTGGCTTAAAAACAAGAAATAACAGTAGAACATCTCATTGGCATTCAATAGGAAAATAGTGCTGACAGAATGTTACAAGAACCAGAGTGGATCCAGGCCAAGAGAGTAAATTAAAAACAGTCTGATTGCTGTCTTAACATTTTACAACTCAAGCAATATGATCAAATTGTTGAGCTGACATCATAAAATCATTTGAAATCAAGATTGGGTTCTGTTTCAGAGATACAATTTTTATAACCTTGCTACTTTGATTAAACGGTGTGACTCTGAAGCTTCAGAACATAAGGCGTCTATATAGATTGCATACATACAGTCACTCATTCACTCATACATAGTTTTATGTCCACCCTCAAGGACAAATGAACAAACTTTTCCTGGAATTGAATTTTGGCATCAACGCATTTATTTGGCCATTTATCTGTATCTTACTTTATAAACATCACATATTTACACCGAGCTCTGACACATATTTTCATGCAATGCATCATCTTGACAGTGCAAACCTTGTGGACAAGAAAAGAGAAGAAAAAAAAGACCCACTGTGTTTTCTGACAGAGGAAACATTTTCATGAACCCTTTAAGAAAATCTACACTATCAGTTCTTTATTCATTCACTATTCTTTCATTATCTGTTAAAATGGTCTAAATGAAATCAATAATGCACTCGTAACTCAGAACATATTAATTGAACTCCTACTCTGTGCTCAGCATTATTCTTGGTGATGTGCAGATACAGCCTCTGCGCTTACAGGGTCCCACTCCAGTGAGGCATCACTCATGGGACTCCTTTACTGTGTATAGATTCAAGGAGGAAAACTTCTAAGAGTCCTTTTCACCCATTCACTCATCCATTCGAAACAGGCATGTGCAAATAGACGCAGACACTGGAGTAGTAGCACACAAAAGATCATATGCTCATACATCACTGGCCCTTCTAAGGAACTCATTCCTTGACCTTTTACATATGCAAGTTCTGCTTAGAGCTGTTTACAGATCTCTACCTATGATATGTAATATTATTAAAGTTGCCACTGCAATTTATTATTTACATAGTGGATTAGTACAACTCCTGACTAGAGATCTCTGCTGCTTTATTTTAATGTGGTAGATATACCAGGACTACTCCTTAAACAGGTCTCATATCTGAAATAAAGTAGACATAAGGTGAGCATCGGTGTTGCATAAATATGTGTACAAAATTATCAAATTGAAACACATTGAATAAAAACAAACAAACCTGGTCTCATCAAAGATCGTTTGAGAAGTGATGATCTGAACCAGTGTTTCTGAAATGAGTGTTATTTCCCCCTGCCTTCTCCCTGGGGGACTGTGGCAGTGTCTCAGCAGTGTTTGGGGTTGTGATAAATGGGAGACTGTGGATGCCACTAAAACCTAGTGGGTAGAGTCCAGGGCCACTGCTGAGCATCCCACAATGTACATGAAGGCTCCCCACGACAACAGAGTTCCCGGTCCCTGATGTTAGTGGTGCTGATGTTGAGAAAGAAACTCTGCCTTCAAGCTAAAACAGGAGAGTTTTCAGAATTTACAGTTTAGAGACTCTACCATCTGTGATAATGGTTTTTGAAGAGAGAATTTTCCTGAGAAACATTTTAAAAGAGTTGCCAGGGAAGTGATAGGCGGTGAGACTAGAGAGCGTAGATTGACTGAGAGTATTGCAGTAATTCAAGGGCAAAGAGACAAAGAGTTGACACCAGCAAAGAAAAGCAAGCAGGAATCAAATATGAGCTGGATAGGGTACAGTGGAGGTGAAGCAAGAAGGATTATTATGACTCCCTATCTATCCCTCATGGCCAGGAATGTGCTGGCAGCAACTTGAAGAGACAAAACTGAAAAAGTTGAGTCAGGTTTTAGATTCTGTTTATTGCGTGCAGCTCAGCATCCTCCAATGCAGAAGGCAGTCTACAACAAAGAACCGTTTGGCTCATAATGTCTAGAGTGCCCTGGTTAGAACATCTAGTGTTGGTGTCCCCATATATTCATAGGTCGAAGCTCTAATGCCCAATATGTTGATGAGTAAGTAGTAGGTAGTTAGGGTTAGACGTGGTCTTGAGGTCAGGGTCCTGCTCTGATGGCATTAGTGGGCTGGTAAGAGGGAACAGCAGAGAGCATGTTATTTTTCTCTCCACCACGTGAGAAAGTAGGCATCTGCAAAGCCAGGAACACCCAATCTGGGACGTCAACATCAAAACCCAAAAAATAAGTGTTGGTTATTCAAACCACCCAGTGTATGGTATTTTGCTATTGCAGTTTGAGTTGACTAAAACGCATGGACTAGACAATTGCAGATGACTAAACACAGCTACCATGCCCAGTATTTCCTTAAAGTTTTAAGACATGATACCAACTACTTTAATCTCCTTTGACATTTCATAAATACCTTATTTTATTTGGAGTTAACCTTTCTGCTATACCAATTGGAGTGGGTTGCATTTCTTTTTCCAAGTTCAAGCATTATTCTTCCAGGCATCTTTAGTGGGTGCTTTATTCACATCACAATAGCCACATTCTTGCCCAGGTGAGAGTTGGATATAAAGAAGATTTTTTTACCAACACTTAATCTCAGTATCTTTAAAGTTTTGCTTCATGTGCATATTACTAAAAGTTTCAGCCTGCCCTTACACTCACTTTCTATTAACAGGACAGTTAGGAAATGTCCATGTCTCAAGGTCATAAGAGAAGGTGCTTATTTGGTCTGCAGGATTCAGAAGTGAAGGCCCCCAGTAGGTCAGCATTGATAGGGTCAAAGCCCAAGGGTTATTGCTTTAATCATTTTAATGAATTTCGAATATTCTTTTTAAAATTCATTGTTATTTCTATAGGTCACTCACGAGGCCATTTACATCAGAAAAACCATAAAAAAGAAACTTAAAGAGAGGTTTTTGTGCAATCAAGTGGACTCACAGCAGAGATAAGCATTGGAATGTGTAGCTTAAAGTTCATACAATTAACCTGCAAGGAAAATAAGCAAAAAATACTTCAGCGTTCCAAAATAGATTTAATTTGTTATCACTAGTTTAGTGGTTTTAGCTCTACTTTTTTAGTAATGCATGTTTCTTGAATTCAAGGATAATGTATTATATTCTACAGCATTTCTAAGAAAGAGGGAGGGTTTGAGGCAGGACAATCAGCAGTATTGCCACACTTTATCCAAGTCCTATATGATGTTGACTGATGCAACACATTAGCACAAAATCTCAAAAATTAATAACTACATTAGGAGCTGTAAAAACACCATTTCTGAATCTATTGAAATGCATCAGCTAAGTAGCAACAGCTACAGTTAACATGCATATGGTAATTGCTATTTTAATGTGCATTGAAAACCATACCTCTTTACATTTACTGTATTAAAGTCTTCATAGAGGTCATACAAACTAGATACACTGATCACTATTTTTATTTTTTAGAGGCAAAGAAAAAATAATGAGATTGCTGATCCAAAATCAGAGGTAGTTTGTATGCACCCAAGATTGTGATGGGGTTAAGGTCAAAGGGACCACAAAGAATTTGAAAACAAAAGTTACATATTTTCATAGTCTCTCAGTTAATGTTTTCATCCTGGTACCTGTTAGACGATTTAATAAGAACTGGTTGTGCAGTCAAAGAAATTCTGGGGAAATCCCATTTTAGAAAACCACAATATATTAGTGTACCAAGGCTTATCTTTTCAATTCATAATTTAAAATTCCTGTAATTTCATATTAGCATATCAAAATTTTGCAATTAATACTTTTGAAAACCCCTTTACTTCAGAAAATAATGATAAGAAGAATTTCATTTTTTAAATCTAACGATAGCACCTTGAAATATATTTAATTAATTAATGTTAGTCTAAAATCATCAAGAATATAAGGGAGAAAATGCAATGAGTAGTCTAAAGAATCATTAAATGTATATTATAAAATTTATTAAAGGTAATGAGATAATATAACAGTATACTTTTAACAAACCCATTTACTACCCCTCAATTATGTAATTGTTAATTGCTCTATTTTACTCATGTAATGCTATTTTTTAAAAAATTAAATTTATTGGGGTGGCATTGATCAACATGATCATATAGGTGTGGGTTTCTATGGTACAATAAATCTAATGCTCTTTAACAAACCACCCTAAAACTTAGAGGCTTAAGAAAGCAGAAATGATTTAATATTTTGTAACGGACAAGTGTATTAATCACCATTTTCCAGAGAAAGAGAACAAATATGAGATAAATATGCATCTCTAACTCTAGCTCCAGCTCTATTTATCATCTATATATGTATTTAAGAATTTGGGATAAATTTTCTAGAACATTTTTATACAAACAAAATCCCCATAATACTTTTATGAGAAATACATGAGGATTCATGTGAAGTAAAAGACCCCAAAATAAATAGGCAAGCTCTGTAATGGGGGATATGATTAAAAATAAAATTAGCTGAGGTTGATGGAAGCTGTTTAGAAATAAGCACATATGAAATTCCTTTGATAATCCAATAATAAATATACCTATATACCAATACAGATAATAATTTAAAATTTAAAAGGAACCATTTATTATTTTATTTACACAGCTATAGATATTACTGAGGAGGCATAGTTAACCCAAAGTGTTTTGTCACAGGTGATAAAACTTTAAATTTTATTTAATTTAAAAAAAAAAAATTAATTAATATATTACATGGATATATATCTTTCCATTGTCCCCTCCCCTCCTGAGGCATACCCTAAGCCCCCAGTGTCTTGTGTTCATTGGTTATGCTTATATGCATGCATACAAGTCCTTTGTTGATCTCTTATCTACCCCACCTCTCCCTAACCTACCTGCTGTAATTTGACAGTCTGTTTGATGCTTTACTGCCTCTGTATCTATCTTTTTGTTCATCAGTTTATCATGTTCTTTATTATCCACAAATGAGTAAGATCATATAAGTGAAATAAGCCAGTCAATGAAGGAGAAAACTTTGAATTTTAACGTATTTTTAACACAGTTAATTTTAAAATGGTTTAAGGCATTCGTTCATTTATTTTTGGAAAAGTTTAATTTAGATCATTAAATATAGCTCTTTCTTCATGAGGAAAAAAATGCACTTTAAAGTTCAAACTTTGCTAACTGAGCATTTTAATGAGGCAGGTATTTCCATTGGACAAAGTCTCTTCAAAGAAAGAATATTGCTATGCTTTCAGCAAAACGTTAGGCATCTTTAAACTCTGCCCTTCTGAAAACATCTGAAGCCCATTATTTTTAATAGATTTTAAGATAATTTCTTGTCCTTTCTTTCAAATGAATCCACATACAATTCATTTAGGTTAATGTGGAACTTAAGTATATGGAAAAGCAGAATGAAAAGTATATATGCTCTTATAATTATCTTCCTACGGTCACCTCTTTGCACAATTCCATTTTCAGAAGGCAAGGTGAGTTATTAAGGATCCCATTCCTCAAAGATCCAGCCTTCAGAAGGGACTCTTTTATTGCTTGAGGGTTTGAATTTCAATTAAAACTGACATCTTTAACTTAAGAACAGCTAACGATATGAAGCAGGAATGCAAAAACATTGAAATAGAAATAGTTATTGTAGTGGATGGTGAACTTGAATCCTAACAGCTTAATTTCATTCCTTTAATGCTTTGTTTTATCTTTGATGTGTCCCGGTGTGTTATTTCCAGAAGAGCCCTCTTTAAGTAGGCAGTCTGTGAGTCTGTGGAGGATCCTTTCATGCTGACCCTGTGTTGTCAGATCCTGGAATAGGATGATCTCTTTGTAGTAAAGTGGGAAGCATTTTTTTCCTCTCCCTATTGCCAATGCCTGTTTGGCACTGGGATAAATATGGCCAATGTCTGTAATGTATTTATTGCCTTGGTGTAAAAGTAACCTTGATGATTAATTTTGTGTGTCAACTTGACTGGAAGTGCCTAGCTATTGGGACAGATATTGCTCTGGGAGGGTCTGTGTGTTTCTGGATGAAATTAACTGGAGTGAAGCAAATTATTCTCGCTAATGTGAAGGCTCCTCATTTAACCAGTTGAAATGTTGAGAGAAATGAGGAGGTTCATATAATCTCTAATAAAATGGTAAGGCTTGAGGACTGACTTGCAGCAGTTGTGATATCTGAAAAAATAATGAGGAAGGGTAAAGAATATGAATATGAGAGGAATAGTTTAATTCTGAAATTTGAGCCATAGGTGATAGAGGAAGATTGGTTTCCTTGATGGGAGTGCCTGGGGTACATTGTTTTAGGCCATATTACATTGTACTGGTTAGTGACATATCCTTGGAGGGACATCAAGCCTAGAGCAAATAGAGAACCTGTCTGGAATAATACCTGAATACCTGAAAGCAGGGGACAGCTCCACAGAAAAGAGGATGAAGCCAGACTAAATAGGAGATGCATTCAGCACTGGCACTGCCTTTAAGGAAAGCAGACATTTAAAGGGGTTCATCACTGACCAGGTCCAGGGAAACAACAGAGAAAAAGGCAATCCAAGGAAACGGTTTCAAAGTTAAGAGAGAGATTAACAACAGGAATTGCCACCAAGAGATCTATGTACCTAGCGCTAAAGCCAATCAGCAGAGATTTTCCCGGGGATGGCAGGCGGACCTTGAGAGATCAATTTCAGCAGACTCATGAGGGCAGAGCTACCGTGCCAGAGGAAATGGTATTTGAGGGAGAGGCAAACTTGCTCAAGGCCATGGACTTTTTTTCAAAAGGTTTTGCAGTAAAATAAAATGTGAAGTGGGGTTTTGCAGTAAAATAAGTGCGGAGTGGCTGGAAAAAATTTGAGGGATTGGAGGATTAAGATCAGTCTGGAAGAGGCCTGCATGGCCTTGTTGTCTGGGGGTTAGGAAGCAGCAATGTGAGAGAAATGAAATTATAGCTGAAGCATGAGTCTGGAGGTAATAGGAAAAGAAAAAAAATCAAGGAGATGCGATGTATAGGCTTTTAGGAAAGTAGAGGAAAGGTTATTTTGGAGGAAAACAAAAGAAAGTAAAAAGCGAAACACTTTAAAGCTATTGGGAGTGAAACATAATGAAGTTATAAGCTCTCCTGTAAGATGTTCTTGCAGTTCATTGAACAGAAGGCAGCTTCACTCTCCACTCTAAGGAGGGTGTAGAGAAATCTGAGTTTGGCGGATGGCGGAAATGAAATGTAGAGAAAGCTGACCAGTGATAAGGGCTTTGTGAAATTTGCAGTGGCTACAAATAGCAAGTCATTTTCCCAAACAAAACTTAAATAGAGCAGAGAGCTCTAGTAGCCAATGTACACAGTTGAGTAATATGTAAAAAAGGACCATGAGATTTTGAGTCAGAAATCTAAATTTGATGCTCTGTGAGTTTGGTCAATTAACATATCCATACTGAATTTTAGGTTCCTAATTTATAACCTGGGTATAATACTTCTATGTTTGTGTGATTGACTTATTATTACCACGAAAGTAATGTTCATAAAGGGCTTACCAACTCTATTGCTATCTTGTATTTAGTCATCTTTAGGAGGTGACTATGTATTACTATAACTCTAAAACACAATGACACCCTCATTGTGACAGCTTTCTTGTCTAAGGCATTTGACAGCAGAAGTAATTTAAGAAATGTCATATTTTCCTGATGGTCTTAAGGACATACCGCATTAATTATTGCTAATTGAACAACAGGTAATATTGGACTATAACTATTAAGTCCTTATCAATTTGGTTGTATCTTATAGGCTTTGACATTGATTAATACATCATAAAAAAATACGAGTCACACATTTGGCAAGAAACCCATTTCAGGAGGCATCGAGTTTCTTTATCTTAAAAGTCAGTAATCTACGACCTGCAGGTAATTCAGGCTTGTTACTTATTTTTTGCAGATGAAATTTTAGTGGAATGCAGCTATATTAATTCAAGTTTTGTGTGTGGCTGCTTTTACACTGACTGGTTAATAGAGCAATTACAACATAGACGGTATGGCTGGCAAATCCTAAAAATAATCTGGCTCATTACAGAGAGGTTGGCTGACTCTACTCTAAGTAATAAACTAATATGTCTATTGAAAGAATGCCTAAATAATATCATAGGCTGCCATCCAATAGTTAGCATTTGTATTTATTCATGAGGCATCCCCATCACTTTGTAGTGTGGTACATGGACAGGATTCTCAATTCATCTGGAATTTGATATAAATATTACATGTCTGTTTTCTACACTGTTTACCAAAGACTTGACCATAAACATAGGCTCCAAAATTTTAATATTGCTGCTATTTACTTTTCAGTGATCATATTCAAACAATAAAATGTTAAACATTACATGTGCAAAATTTAGAAGTGGCAAGGGACTAACCAAAAAGATGAGTATAAAAATGCAATTTATATATTACTAAGATAAATGTCATTCATTATTAATAAAATAAAATATTAATGTCTACTAACAATTCTGTTTTCCCCATTCAATTGCTTATTATGTTACAAACAGAGATAGAGTTTAAAATTCTAATTGAGAGACGTGGAAAGAAAACATCTCCTCCAGTCATTTTTCTTTTTCATGATCTCTGTTACCAAAAGCATATTAGGGGCATGAAATGCAACATTCCCTCTCTTCTTCCAATCTCCTCCCAAGAAAATGAACTATTATCTCTGGTGAGAAAGAGAAGAGAGGAAGAAAGCAAGACTGTTTACTTGTTCCAAAAATAATGCAACAGAGCAAAGGTATCAAAAAGGCATACAGCAGAACTGCACAATAAATAGTTAACCCAAACCAAGTACACTATGTTTATATGTACCTATAGTAAAACAATAGAGTTTCCTTTAATCTAGTTCTTGACAAGCTGCTAGATATTTATTATGTTACTAGAGGCCTGATGTATGAAAATTCATGCACTGAAAGGGAGGATCTCAGCCCAGCCTGCCCCCTCTCATAGTCTGGGAGCCTTTAGGGGTGGGAGGCGACCCGGAGATCAGGGGAAAGTGACGCCCCCATCACCCCTCTGCTGGTGCCACTGCTGGCAGTGCAAGCCTCGGCCGGCCCTGGTTACCTGAGCCTCAGGTGGCCCTGGGTAGCTGAGAGCTGACATCTGAAGCTTGCCTGATCCTCGGGCATCATCTGGGCAGCTGCCTGCACCTTGGGCCAGCCCTGAGTGGCTGGGGGGCTGAGGGTAGGTCTGTCTGCACCACATGCCTGCCCACCCTTTCCCCCCACCCCTGCCGGTGGGGCTGAAAGGACTGGGAGTCTCCATCAGGGCTAGGGGGATTGGGCGCCACCATCTTGTGGCTATGGACACCACCATCTTTGGGACAGCATGATGGTCAATTTGCATATCCCCTCTTTATTAGATAGGATATGTCATAGACACGCATGTATTTATCCACAAATAACTACATTGTCTTTCTAAAGCAGTGGCTACAGAGTTCCTTTTGCTTAATACTAGGATCACTGAAGGGCTGTGTTTTACTTACACTTCAGTTGGCATCCATTATTTAAAACCCTGATGTGTTGAGTTCCTGCACTCCTGCACACCTTACTATGTGTTCTCTTTCTATCTCATGCTCCAATAACTATGACTTCATATTTCTTTCTATGCTTTAAGTCAGTTTGGATAAGTGAGACTGCATGGCTGCATTATCCACACAAGTCTTCATGCAGTGCAAAGTAAATTGGTTTCAATGGCACCTCCACAATTGTTCTTGGAGTTATTTGGAGCTAACTTATTTCATGGATTCATTATAATGGATATCCATATGTATAATGAAGAATTCGAAAGAGCAAACCATGGTTTATTGCAAAATGTCGCATGCATATTTTATCTCTGCCTATTCACCTATGAAATTATAATGTCCCAATTTCTACCTTACGGAAATGTCAGTGTTCCATCGTATTAATACCAATTCTGTACAGATAAATGCAAACACATTGTTATGGAATTAAGTAAAAAAATAAATAACATCATCTCTATTCATGTCGTATTGTTTGCTTTCCTGTTGAGCAGTTGGGAACTTGCTTAAGTACTTTTTTCTTTAATCTGTGGACAGACCCTTGTTTCTGCCCTCAAATCTCATAGCTGAAACGTAATTTAATTTCCTTTAGGTTCAGCTCTTTCTCATAGCAGGAGGTTAACTTTGAAAAAGTAATATTTTTATGTTTCCTAAGTCAGAAAATAAAAAAAGAGCATGCCTGTTACTATATAAGAAGAAGTCATATGCTACCTCTGTAATGAAGTGAGTGTCCTATATCCCACATACTGTAATTTATATATTAAATTAATATATGACATTTATATCTCACTACCATTCCATGAACTGGATAATACTTATTTTATAAATAAAGAAAATGATGTTTAAGCTATACGTACAGTAAAACAATTCTATGTAACCTTAATCATGCTCTCATCTTGACCACAAAGTTCACAATTATCATAGTTTGATGGAGATAATTATTGAGAATGGATACAAGGAAGCCTATACATGCAAGGTGAATATTGGTAAGTTGAAGATGAGATGATTTCACTTTCATTTTTTGGGGGAATGAAATTATTACAAATATCTCAGGGTATACTTGAAATAGGCACACCTCAAATTTCACCAGAGATTTGCTTCTGATCTCTTTCTTTACTCTCTAGCCTGAGTGCAGGTTTTTACCTCTTTTACAAACCCTGCTCACTGTGGTAGGATCATTGAAAATGAAATCTATGTCTATGCCCCAGTTGAATTTTTGCAGTGAGTCCTTTTACCCAGCTTTTGACATCTAGTTGTACTCTGCTGATATTAGTCCGGGTTTCCTTCCCTTTGCTGAAATACCCTCATGAATTGTGTGCCTGCAGTCTTGCTTACTGTGAACTAGTGCCCTGGGTCTTGTTGAAGCACAAGTGTTACTTGTTTTTTTGACACTTTTCTTGCTTACATGTTTCTCATGCCATTTGTTTCCATTCCTGTACACTTTTATCATTGCCCACAGTGAAGTAAGCAAGCTACGTAGGGGGTTTATCTTTATGCCGCAAGAAGGGAGAACATGAAAAAAAGTGTGTCTAATATGATGAAAAACCAACTTTACTGATAAAATGGATGTCTGGTCTTATCATTTTGTCACCTAAGAGCCTTAACCAAAGGTTATTTCTACTGCCTCTAATGGTATCCTCTTTTATTCAAGTTCACGGTGCTGGTCCACTGTTTTTTCAAATATATATGTATTCATAACTCATTTTAGTAATATTGATTTGTTTTTGTGATTGTTCCTCCTGATTAAGTTAGGCATGATAGTCAATTTTGATTGTAATATAAAATAAACATTTACCCCCCTATCTGATATTATACATATTCAACACACACACACACACACACAACTATCACACACTATTATAAATACTCATTCACATATAGATATCAAAATATTTAAAATATTTTCCAATAAATTAATAGTAAAAAATAGTTCCATGGATATAATAGTTGTCATAGTTATGTCATGCAATTTGGTGTATTTGCGTTTGCTCTGAGTCAAATTGTTTTAAATATTTGAACAAAGTTGCAATAAACATTCTTGGGGATATCTCTGCATCAGTTGGCAAAACTAAAACAATTTGTGCAACAAAAATAAATAATGCAGTATTAGATTATAAGACAAAATGCAAAATAATTTCTGAGTGCACATTGATATACATAAATTACAAATTTAGAGAATGAATGAATGAATACATGCGCAAACAATCAAACAGATGGGAAGAGTAGAGAAATATGTCTTGCAGAGGAATTTCAAATAGATATTGTAGGTGGTTCTTTTTTTTTTCATTTAAAGAGGTGGAGTTTGGCTCCCAACTTCTGCGTGTGGGCTGTGTTTAGTGACTTGCTTGCAAGACACAGTATGGAGCGGAAGAACAAAAGTCATGCTGGTGACATGCCCCCTTAATATGAAGTGCCGAGCATGACACTACTTCAGTACCTCTGAGGTCCTCATCCAAAAATCAGACCTTCCACTCCTCCATCCCTCTGTTGAATCATGAGAAAAAATGAGGCAGATTCTACTTGAGGGACATTTTGATCATCACTCTTCAAAACTCATAAGGTCATCAAAACAGAAAATCTGAGAAACTGTCACTGATCAGAGGTACTGAGATTATATGAAGACTAAATTAAATCTGATGTTTGAGACAGAAAAAGGTATTTAGAGAAATTAATGAAATCAGAACAGTGTTATCAATATTGGTTCCTTTGAATTCATGCATCAATATTATAAAAACTTGTGAACAATGAACCATTGCAATATAAAATGCTAACAATAGAAGAAGTTGGATGTAGGATACAAAAGGACCCTAAACTGTCTTTGTAAAGTAAATAAATGTTCTAAAATTAATATATATATATATATATATATATATATATATATATATATATTAAAAATTGACATTACAACTTTGGGTATGTTTTTCTTTCCAGCTGTGTTTGGCTCTATTTGGGAATATAGTCCATTTGGAACTCACCAACAATTTGGGATTTTAAAGTTTGCCAGACTTCTTCGAGGTAGGTGACATTTAAATGTCCTTAAGATATATGCTTTTAACCTCTTAATAAGTACTTCAAAATTCAAAACCATTTAAAATGTCTTTACTTTTGAGATATTTATTTCATTAAAATTCAGATTATTCAAATATTTTTCTAGTTATAGGTCATTGGTAAAAATATGACAAAACCATGAAACTTGAGAGACTATTTCTTTTAGCAAGGATTATATATAAGCTTCTTCACTGTGTGTTTCGTACTGTTTCAATTTGCAAGAAGATTTGAGAAGAGCCGGTGGGTATTGGGCTTCTAAAGATAGAAATTGCTGTTTACCTTTTACCCTATTTTTTATGACTCTTTGCCTATTCCTTCACAATTAGTAGATATTATTTTTTGTTAAATCAGTTGGGTGATTCTCATTTCAAAGGCATTCCTGAAGCTCTGGCACAGGAAAGAAAACGACCATGGCATCAATGTTCTTGACTATTAATATTGCATCATCGCTTTCGATTGTTTCTTGGGCAGGCAATTGTAGGCTGCTTTTTCTTTGCTGATAGCAGGGATCTAAATCCTCAGATTTAAAAACTCTCAGTTAACTTGCTGGCGACACTAATTAAAGCACTGCCTGGACACTCCCTGCTTAGTCACTGTAGCATCTATTCTTAGGCTGGAGCCAAATTAGGTTCACATTGGCAGTTCCCAGTCAGTGATCAGTTAAGGTCAACTACCGATATAATGGCTAAAACACAAAAAGGTTGAAGAGATGAGGCAAACATGCGTTAAATGAATGCGGCTTTATGGAACTTGCTGTGACATCTGTTAAAATCTCTCTGCATACTCATATTATTAACTACTCATTAAATATTCTCTTTCTGTTTTCAACTTTTATTTGGTGATACACTTATTCAAAGACTGTTGTGCTTGAGTCTACTTTTATAATGTGATCAGTGAATTTCATGTGTTAGGTCTGAATTAAAACTATAGAAATTTTTACATAAAATTGTTCAAGACTAAAAGTTTGAAATACAATTAAGCATTTTCTGCCTAAATACCACTGATGTCTCATCCCTGGTGGCATCTATCCATTTCATCTTTCAATTTATTCTCATCAATATTCAGATTTTTCATATACAGACTACTGCTTTTACTTTATAAAATATTTGCAACATGTAGAAAATTGGACTAATTTTAAAACTCTTTTCTTGAACAATATTGGAAGGAGGGCTTCATTCCAGACTGATAAGGTAAAAAAAGTTAGCCTTTAAATTTAATTCCAGTAACTGGCAACTTGTTCTTCTTACAAAACCAGGATTTCATCAACCTAAATATTTTCTGGGTTGCAGATGTGGGTAATAACTCATTAAAGCCATGCCATTGTAATTATTAATGCAGGACTTTGGATCTTTTTTTTAAGCTTGATTAAGCTTTACATATCCAAAGATCCAAATGAAAGAGGAGCATATTTCATAATCATCCGTTGGTCCTCTCTCTAATCACAGATACAACAACTGCCACAACATGTGTGGGGTATTTAAAACCATTTGGAATGTTAGAGAATGATATCTATACCAAATATGAAGATAGATGGTCCATAAATCAGAACAGTTGGTCCAAATGATGAAGAATCTTGAATAAAATTTGAGTGTACCTGGGCAGTGGGCTTTATGTTGTATATGATATGGATCTATAACTTTTGTTTATTTGTTTGAAAGTTTTTATTTATTTTAGAGAGAGAGGGAGTGAGAGGGATAGAGAGATAGAAGCATCATAGATCATTGGCCTCCTGTATGCCTCCTACTGGGGATCAAGCTCACAAATGGGCATGTACCCTAACAGGAAATCAAACCAGGGACACCTTGATTCATGCGTCCATGCTCAACCACTGAGCATACCAGCCGAACTGTTGTTTATTTTTCAGTGTAGAGAAATAACTAATCACAGCCATGTGTGTGTACATAAGTGTATGTGTGTGTGAAAAATAATGATTGCTGCAACGTATTTGGGGAATTATATTTTTCTAACCTTTTGGAAGGTCTGATTTAATCTTATTTCCATACTTTCTTACACAATTACTTATATGTAATCAGTATTCAAGGTAGATTTGTTTATTTAGAGATATATTTAAATAACTTAGGGTTTTAACTAACTCAAATCCCTCAGGAATCCCTTCATAATTTATTTCATTATGAGGAGGAGCAAAGCGAAATCACCAAAGGAAAGGATTGTAACTGTCAGAGTCTGTCACAGATGCAAAGAAATCTAGTATCTATGTTTTCAAAAATTAGAAAAAGAATGTCTTCAGGGCATTAGTCTGAAGAGCAAGTCCTGACACTCAGGGAACACAGTCTCAGCAGTGATGGGCTGAAGCAGGAGCTGATGGAAAACCAGAGAGCAATGGGTCTGCTTTGCCAGGGGTCGGTTTTGTGCATTGCTGGTGTTAGTGCTCACAGCTCCCTGCTGAGTTGTCAATTGGTTAAAAAAAGAACTGCAGAGCCATCTGTTAGAAAAAGAAATGTAGTTTGTAAGGCATTAATAACCATTATTTTGTAAATTTTGTTGGCATCGTTTTTTCCCTAATGGGTTATTGTTTGGGTTGCAATTAGCACATCTGAAGAAAATAAATGCTTGGGTATTTCTAATTTTTGGTAATTGTCAAAGGTTAGTCATTTGAGGTATGCCTGTTAGGATCTGACAATGGACTTATTGTAAATTATGATTTATTATCTACACAGAATAATAAGCACAGAGGGAGGAAAATGCAGAGAGTCGACTCTTTCAACTTAGACTCTGTGAGGCTTCTTATTCAAAATAAAGGCATTTTTTTCTAGTTATTCATGATTGCTGCAAGCTTACAAGATTATTAAAACAGATTTACTAAAAGGGGTATCCATACAAGAAAACTAAGTCTAAAAAAGATGCCTCAGCCTGAATAGGTACCTCAGTTGGTTAAAGAAACATCCCTATATGCCAATGGTGCAGGTTAGTCTCTGGTCAGGGCACATACAAGGTTTGCTAAAAATAGGTTTATAGTTGTGAGTATATAAAGAACAGTTTGTTCTTATATTATTATTCATTAGTTATTATATTGTTTTCCATTCAAACTTTTGCCCATCCTTGTACAAGAATCCATCAATGAATGCATAAGTGAAATAACAAATCAACTCTCTCTCTCTTTCCCTGTCTCTCTCACCTCTCTCTCAAATCAATAAGTTAAATATATATATATATATATATATATATATTTAAAATATATAAATAAATAAAATATACCCTAATATATCGTGAACTTTTCTTTATGTAATTTTGTATTTATTTACTCAATATTATTTTTAAGATTCATAGGCCACAAGATGCTTTTAAAGCCTTGCACACTCAATAGAGACTCAAAGGTCTCTTATATGTGTATTTATTCCATGGCATATAGTTTTTTGTTTATTTTAGAAGTCACCTTCCTTCTATGAACCTAAAGATGACATTTCTTTAAATAAAGAATAAAGATATAAGCATATGGGAGATTTTTTTTTAGCTTTAAAGTAATCACCTTTATATATTATGCTGCTCTGACATTATGCGACAGTTCATAATTAAGGTTATTGTGCTATTATTTAGGTTAGCTTACAGTTTTCTTCACTACATAACCAGTAAAAATGCACATGGTCTTTGTACTAATAAATAAAATTTTTAAAAAATCCTGCAGGAGAGAGGAAGAGCATGCTCGGTTATGGTCTATGGGACAACAATCCATAATTTACTTTGCAGATGTCTGTGTAATTTCAGCAGCAGGCAGAACAACCACACAGTTGTAGCTGCTCTGGGGAAAGGATACCAAGAGGCTCATAAATCATGGGGAGGATTAAAAGCAATGAACATTCATCTTCTTAACCTCATAAAGGCAATATTGGAAAGCGAAGGATTAGAACATCGAGTGCATAGAAATGTTGTGCAGGGAAAAAGTCCAAGAGTTTTTAAGGCTTCTCTCAATTAGCACTGACCTGACATTTGCAAGTCAGCAGAGTATAATTTTAAAGTTGATGAAAAAAATAGACCTCTTCCACATCAACGTAGGGTGTGATAACGTTTATTTCTCAGGTGTATTAAAACTAGAGACAAATTATATAAAAATGTTAATCATTTTCTTAGATTGAAATGCATTTCTTCCTGGATTGTATATGGAAAGTAATATTAAAATATCCAACCCCAAAATAATTTTTTATTTAGCTAATAATAAACATATTTAAGTAGTGAAATGTCATGCGAAATTCCTACCTTCAAAATAGTCAAGTGAAGGAGATACAGACAGCTGGGTCTCTCATATAACATTTAGTAAAGAAATGGTCTGTTACTAATTATTTATATTGAAAAATTATTCTAATCAAAGGTCTTTGGATGCAAATGAGAGAATTGTACACAGTGAAAGGTTTCATTTTTTCATGAAAATAGGGAACTTTAATCAAATTTTCAAGCTTTGAAAAAAATGCTATTTGGTTAATTTCCTCAGTATTCTTTTATATCAGGTTCATGAAACAACTGGACTTGGCAATTTGATAAAAACACAGGAATAGGACAGAAAATAAAATCACTTATTCATGGATAATTATGATTATATTAAGGAAAGACAATAGATTCTAGTTTCTGATTCCCTAGCTAAATATCAAATATCCATTGGCAATGATTTTTTTGTATGTGTAACCAGTACTTTGTTTTAGTTAAGAGGGACTTTAGTATGACTAATCTGGAGTGGCTGATAATTAAAAATATACACCCAAAAGACTAACATGCATATATGCATAACCCATGAACACAGACAATGGTGTGGTGAAAGCCTGGGGAGCGGGGAGGAGTTGGGTGGAGGAGGTCAATGAGGGAAAAAGGGAACCCCCAGGGCAGGATCACCACTGTCCAGGGGTGTCTTCCTCCCAAATGTGTGAGGTCAGATGAGCCCCTTTTATCCTAATGACAAGCCAGGAGTGAGATGGGAAAGATTGAACAATGCCCCAGATATACAGATCTAAAGCTTGAATTTTTGAACCTAACAAAAATTTAAACCAGATTAGAGATTTCTCAAGAGACAAATTATATCAGTTCTGAAAACAGAGTTATCACATTTCCACTGCACGGCTAAATCAATTTCAAATATAATCTAGAACATTGCAGTGAATGCCAATATGAAAAGAATGCTTAGAACAAGTGCCTTCTTATCATTTGGGGCCACTGACTCAAGCTAATATTAAAATCTTAAATAACGTATGACATTTGAATGCTGTTTTAATAAATGTCCGTTGTGAAAAGACAGGAATATAAAGTTTAAAAGATCTGTTATTGAAAATATAGGTAGTTAGAAGCAGGTACGGAAGCTTCTATATTTAATCTTTGGATATTGCAAAGATAGAGTTCTTGGAAAACTAGAGCAAGGTAAGACAACAGGGAAGGTTACAATTTGTATCTATAATAAATCTGAGAGAACTGTCTGGTTGGTTTATAAATAGGATACAGCATGACTTCTAATCCTATAAAAATCTCAGTGTAGCTGTGGGGTTGGAATGTGAAGGCACCTGAAATGCTTCAGTAATCTCCACTATTGTCAGTACAGTAATCCCCCTTTAACTGCTGGGGATATGTCCTAAGCATCTATTTCTGACATGTGTGTATGTGCCTGTGTGTGTGTGTGCTTGTGTGTGTCTCCCAACTTGTCAGACTCAGTTCATATGTACTTCATAGCAACACTTCACTGCTATGGACACACACAGGACCTTACAAACATGTAATTACTTGTACTAGCCCCGTTACTTTTTAACTGGATTACAATCTACCAAAATATATCCTCTTTTTATAGCTTTATACATATTTTCCATACACATAGCTTAGTGACATAGTCGATGTTCAAAGATTCTCAATGAACATTTTAATCCCCCCACCTTGGCATCTACCCACACATATATCCATGAAGAGCAATGGGCTCCTTTAAATTTTTGCTGCATATATGAGACAGATGGAGAAATTCATTTTTTTAAGCATGATATTTATTCCGTCTTTCCATGCTGTTTGAAATCCATTTTTTTTTCTTGCCCCAAGGGAATGCCTGTCATCTAAGCACATTTTTGAATCTAGATAGAAAGCATATGTCGTCCCGTGTATCCCCTGGGTCTGACAGAAGGGGTGAGATCTAGGATAACTGCTTCTTCAGGGGTGCAAATGGGAGTTTCCTTTCTGCATCTGGCATTCCTTCCAGAGTGCAAGATGCTGTGCTGCCGCCTTCTGATAGTTTAATTATCATTGCATTTCATTCATAACATTATGGGTCTTCTTACACTTGGGAATATTAGAACTTGACATCAATGTCTCTCGGGTACAATTACACCCTAAATTGAATTCTCCAACCTTATCACAGATTACTCCTTGTGTTTCCAGAGCAATAAGTGATTCTAGTGATAACATTATTGTGACCGGATATGGTTTACAAGGCTCCTCCTGGGCTATTCTTTGTTTGCAGATTTAGAGCCACTCTCCTCCCTGTGTTCCGCGCTAAACCATGCACACCACAAAATGCTCCATTTCTCAGCTGTAGTCCTAAGCACTAGTAAGGTGTTCATGTGTTCAAACTCTGCCAAGAGCTACCTACTTCTGACCACCTTCACCCACATGCCTTCTCACCCAGACTGTCTACTGTGCATTATGATTTTATCATCCCACAATCTGTGTCAATTCATTTGTTGTTGTTGTTTTTTACTTCTCATTAAATGGGGTTATTGGCTATTTATTTGTCTGTGTCCTGATATTAAATTGGAAGTTTCAAGGTCCCTCATCTCAGGCCCTGTCTCCATTCTGCCCAAAGGCCCATGTCAGTTCCCTGTATTCCTGTCACTCTCATCTTCTTTCAGTTACTACCTTTCCTCCCACCTCAGGATATCCATAGACTTTTATTTTTCCACTTTTCAAAAATATTTATTTATTTATTTATTTGTTTGTTTGTTTGTTTGTTTATTTATACTCTTCCTTCTTTAAAGGAATGGCTTTATCCCCTCCCATCCATAATTACTTTGTAAAATTTTACCCAAATTACAGATTTTCTCACTGGACACATATTCATGGAAATATTAAATACACAAATTAATTTAGATAATCAAAGTCTAAATCATAAGAAACAATTGCATTGTATTAGATACTTAGTTTATAATTTTGGTCTGGAGGTATAAACATCAATAATGTAGGGACCGAATGAATTAGGTTTGATTCAGAAATATATTATATACACCATAGTATTTTAATGGGATTTAAAAATGCGATCATATAAAATTAGCTACTGCATCCCTGGAGGCAATGAAAGACTGAGAGAGAGGAGTAATTGCCAGTCACATTATAGCCCTGAATTGTGTTTCAAGGGATGCATTATCATGTTGATTGACTCCAACAGACCAGTAAAATCCATGGTTCAGTGAGAGCTAACCGAAATCCCTATGTGAAGCAGAAAGCTAATGTTTCTACAGAAATACATGTTTAAAATATGTCAATTAGAATCAGAAATCAGGTACTATCTGAATCTCTGCAATGATACTCAGAGCATCATCAAAGGAATGGCCAGCAAAAGGATTCTCTTCCTTGGAGCATTAAGGAGACTCGGGAAAGGGGACTGCTGTTGCAGGACAGTGTCAAATCCACCACACCGTGGTTAGCTGCAGGAACACATGACCTTCACTACAACCCCATTACCTGGAAGCCACAACTGGGAGAACTGCCTTAGATCCACTCTCTCCTGCCTGCTTGAGTCCAGTAAACAGGGCAATTCTTCTTCCTTGTCTTCTCTCTCTCTCTCTTTCTAGCTGAAGCTATATACCTTAAAGCGCACGTTATTGGCAGGAAATAAATCACATGAATTCTAACGCTCAAAAGAATCTGGAAAGTAAAGTATTACTTTCTAGCATCTGCCTGATTTAAAGAAACACTACAAGGAAGTTGGACAACAGCTGCTCAGTGAACCGAATACACTCTACACACATGTATTTAATTTAGCCAGGAGATCTTTTCCAAATATTAATTAGAACCATTTATAACTGCTTTTTTAGGAGAACAAAAATAATTAAATATTGGCAAGTTTTATTATTTAAACTGTATGCATCTAAAATATCATCAGTTATGGAAATAGGAACCATCTGTTGTTGAAAACAGGCCATTGATAGGAATAAATGTTGTTTATATGTTCTGAATTCATACTCTGAACATATATAAACTCTTGCCAATAAACAAATAATATTCATACAAGTTTAAGTAAGTCAACATGTTATTATGTTTTAATTGCCTTCTTTTTGCTTTGTTGATAAAGGAGGGATTCCTGCCCTAGGGTAACAGTAATGGCTGAACACACAGCACAGGACACAGGACACCGGACAATAGCAGTGGATCAGTCCCATGTCCTCCCAGCCTAGTGGACACGCATATAGAGCTGGCCTTGGGAAGAGTGAACCATCAGGGGCTGGCAGGCATGGCCCATAATAAGAGGGTGAAGTGATCTCGGTTCCTGCAGGAGGATGGGGCCATCTTGTATGAATGATCCTTCTGGCTGTCAGGGATGGTCAGGCACTGTTCCTGGTCCCTATATTTGGAGGATTGTTTGGTTATGGAAGCTTATTCTGGAGAGCCCACAGGTAAGGGGAACATTGGGGCATTCAAGACCCTTATAGCTTTCTTCAGGAACAAGGCACACTATATTAGGGCTTAATTTTAGGTCTTTTATCAAATACAATGATATGTTTGCACATTACATGATATAAACACAATGGGATATTTGTAATAGGAAGTAAATATATCATTAAGAACAAAGTAAGTTTGAAATTGTTCTTAGAGACATTGTTTGTCCTGCTTCAGGTTTTAAATTTAAATTAACATTAAATGAGAATGTAAATTCAGTTCCTCATACTCACTAGCTATATTTCCAGTGTTCAATAGCCACATGCATGCAGTTAGTGACTACTGTATGGAATACTAATTTAGGTGATGACAACTTGTTTCTAAACTTCTGGAACTATCAAATATTTATATTTCTTGTTTCGAATCATATGGCTAGCTGAGGTAGAGATGCAAAAGTTGATAATACTTTAAAATATTGGAGGAAACATATATGTTTGGAGGTCCAAATTAAAATTATACAAAAATAATTTAGATGAAGTGTGGAACAGAATCCTTTCTATCTAATTTACAAATTTTATTCTAATTCAGGAATGATGGCATCTTTGAGTTGGTATGCACCATGAACCTTAAACCTATTCTCAATGCCACGTAAAGTACCACAAATGTATTTATATATACATTAATAAATGCATTATTAATTCATAATAAATGATTAGAAATTAATAAAGGGCAAAGAAGTCAAATAAGCAAATTGATATAACAGATGGGAAGACTGGGAGTCCTGACTGATGGTCAGAGGAATGTTGTGAGGTAAAAACTTTAAGCCACAATGTCGATGACCAAGTGGAATTGGTGATGTGACCACCTGCAGGGACAGTTTACCAGGCAGAAGGAAGAGCTGTTGGAAAGGAACTGGAAGAAAAGACCCTGGCATACTTGAAGGACACAAGAGAAGGGCAGAGTGGCTGGGTGGGTGAGCAACATTAGTGAGTGGGAGCATACAGTCCAAGAGATAGACAGGAGCCAAATATTGTCCTGTGATTCTTTGTCTTAACAATAAAAAACAAACAAACAAACAAACAAACAAACAAAAAACCTAGTACACTATCCCCATGAACTTCTGTATGTCATGGTGATGTTTTGTCTATGGAAATGGAATCCACAGAGTTTCAGATGCAGGGGAGAAAAGCAGGAGTGAGCAGAGCTGACCATCTCTCTGGGCCCACAGTACAGATTATGACAACATGTTTACTGCTTTTATACAAAACCTATATATATATTTTTTTAACCAGTGTCACCCCAACACACTTAAAAAAAAAACTCAAAAAAGGAAACAAAAAGGAGGCTAGCAGCGACCATGGCTAGAGTGGTTTAAATGCTGCAAAAATCACATGTGTTAACGTGTAAGTGGTTAATAGAACAGCAAAGACAGTTATCAAGTAGGCAAAGTGGAAACATACTTGAGAAATTGCTAACCTTGTTAAACCTCATGTTGCTAAATGTCATTTTATGAGAAAGTGATGGGGAGTATATTTCAAGCTGAAAGAAGCCTGGCCAAAAACATTTTTAAAAAATGAGGGATATTGCTCTTCAGTTCTATAAACATACTCCAAATGTTCTCTTGCTTGTCTGTGATAAATTTTGAATTAAACACATGACAAAAGTCAAAACAAAACAAAAAACAACAACAAAAAGAAAGAAAAAAACACCTGCTAGTTTCAGTAATCAAAGGGACTAGCATTATGTCCTTCCTATATGCTAATACAAAACATACTTTACATAGGAGAAAATAATGTTTATAATAGCTATAATTCTGTGAGGTTTATGTTAAATGCTTATGTTTTGATAGAGAAAAAGTTGGCAAACCTGCCTCATCCACATTTTTAATGATTGCTGATTAAGGACATTCCAAAGTCCAGGAATCTGCAAAGGGTCCTATTTGATTCCTTCCTATGTGTAGCTTTCCTGTCTTTGTGGCATCTTATGCACAGTAGGTATTTACCAGCCTTTCTTATTTCTCTGTGCTCTTGTTTCCTGATCTTATCCTACCCAGTGTGAGATGTCTTGTCAGGCAGGAATTTCTTGGTTTGATTAACCCATTACTATTCAGATCAATAGAGAGAACGCTGTGCTTTGTGAAATACAGACAAAATGGATCGCTTTGAATCTGGGCAGCACAAGGGGAAACCTTAGGGAAGGAGTGTGAATCCATGTGGTAAGGGGATAAGTACTAATTTTATATAATACACATCTTCCCTTCATTTCAGCCAAGTGTTGCTTAACATTATAGCGTATGTTTTCCTGCGAGTATTGAGCATACATTATAATATCAAAAATAGGCATAATTTATGGTTTAAAGTGTTTTCCAGGTAAAATTAATATAAAGTAAAAGCAATATATTTGTCGTTATTATTTCAGCGACTATGATTGTGCTGATTGTATTCATTGATAATATAATTTATCACTGAATACAAAAGATATATCTTTTGTATCTCCAGAGGTGGACTCAAAGAATATAAAATAATAATACGAAATTCGGATTTGATGTATGTATATGCCAAAGGGTTTCACTGCACACAGCATTGTGAAGTAGTCTAAAAATCTAGTCATCACATGTGCAACTGTAAAAGTGCAGCTAATGTTTTTAATAATATCAAATGAAAATTTAAACCAGGAATTATTTTCATGGCCAGAACTTCATTATCCAAGTTATAACTACAATTATGTCAATAGTAGAAAAGTCATTTTAATTCTAATATTACATGGCAAAATGAATAGTATTTGGAAAATTATCAAATGACCTTTCTTTAAGATTTAATTTTATAAAAAGAATGCTGTGACTGGCTCACAAGCAAATCAGAGAAAGAGAAATATCACACAATCTCACTCATTTGAGGAATAAATGAACAACATAAACTGATGAATAAAAACAGATCCAGAGACAGAGAAGCATGGATCAGACCATCAAACCTCAGAGGGAAGGCAGCGGAGGAGGGGGATGGGGGTAAAAGATCAACCAAAGGACTTGTATCTTGTATGCCTGCATAAAAACATAATCCATGGACAAAGACAGTAGGGGGTGAGGGCATGTGCTGTGGGGTGGGAGTGGTCAGGGAGAGGTCAATGGCGGGAAAAGGAGACATGTAATATTATAATCAATAAAAATAATAAAAAAGAATGCCATTTTAAAGTGAAATCTTTTTAGCCCTAGTCAGTTTTGCTCAGTGGGTAGAGCATCTGCCCAAGGACTGAAGGATCCCAGATTCAATTATGGTCAAGGGCCAGTCGAGGCCATGCAACCAATATTTTTGTCTCTCTCAGATGGATATTTTTCCCTTTCTCTCTCTTCCCCTTACTTCCACTCTCTCTAAAAATCAATAGATAACTATCCTCAGGTGAGGATTAACTAACTAAATAAGTAAGTAAAAATAGAGTAGGTTTTAATCAGATAGGGTAAGACATGCAAGCGTGTCTTCAAGACATGACTGTCAAGAAGGAACAGATTCTTACTCTCAGTTCCCTAGAAAGGGGAGTCCTGACCCACTGTGCAGGGCCACGTAAAGGAGCTCCACAGTTAGTCAGGGGGTAGAGGGAGGGCCCGGGAAATGTGGGCAGGCCCGTTATGGGTGCTTGTTGTAATTTCTGCAGGGGAATCAGTTGTAGGGTGGGCTACTTTGAATAATTTCCGTGGGTTTGAGTCACAGGGGCTGTGTTTAATTGTCTGGTGCCTGAGGAAATGGCCCAGAACTGAAGAGCCCCACAAAGAAGATAGTTGTTGGCATGGGGTCTGATTGGTTGGATTACATGTGAAACGTGCTCCCTGCCTGTTTGCTATTTTTAGAAATTAGCTGATTCTTCAGGGAGCATCCCTGCCAGGATCAACCAGGACCCAATATATCAAAGCATCAGAATAGGAAAAAAAAATAAAAGGTGTAGTTCATACAGCTGCATCGACTTGATTTCCTTTACAAAAATTGTAAACTAAAATCTCTATTATTTACATAGTCAGTACAGTGGAAAAAAATAAAAGCATAGAAATGATGGTAAGTTGTCTCCAATTAAGTAAATATTTATTTGTGTGCTATCTGAGACATGAAAGGCCCCCCACTTATGATTTAAATGATTAAATAACTTTTGATGCATAATTGAAAAGGAAGGAAGGAAAAGCAGACAGAGCATTGTCAGGTTTTGTTTGAAGTCTTACTTAGCTGTCAGGTTCTATACTCTTCTGAATCAGGTGTGTCAAATCATGTTAAATCAGAACACGGCATTGGTGGGTTTCTTTCGGTTACAAAGTACTGTCTTCAGAGTTACATTATTCCCACTTCTAGAATATATTACATGATTATTGCTTTTGCCATTAATACTTTACAGTGATGGATGTTGTATCAAAAATAAGTTATTGAAGCCAATTGACGTGTTATATTACCGGGCATGTCTGTTATACAATATGATGGATAACATGCAATATTTTGATCTGTAATTTTCTCTGTATTTCTCCAAATTTTTAAGTTTAGCAACATTCTACCCTATCTTTTCTTTCGGTGAATCATGGCATATATAGGTAATTCCTTAGTGTTGATCAAAGTTTGTTTCTGAATTTGGAGTTTCCAGCCTTATATGACCTGAAAATTTCTGCTGTCATGCACTCATTCTCACCGTTCTACATCCAAATAGGCCAAGATTAATTCTGCCTGAGGGGTCCACATTGCTACTTTTTGGCTGGTCAGTCTCCCAGCAGAGGTGACTGAAGTGTGTTCCCTCATTACATGTAAACCTCTGCTTCGTTGTCATCTCATAAGGCTTTCTCACCATGTACTTTGAGAGTTGCAGTCCCCGCCACCATCTATTTCCTTACATTGTTTTTGCTTTGCAGTTTGTCTAGCATCATTGGAAACTCGTTTCCTTGAGAGTAGTAACCATGTCTACTGCTGGATTCCTAATACTTCAGACAGCTCCTGGTGTAGAATGAGTGTTCCATAAACAGTCATTGAGGAATAAGTAAAGATGTTTGTATGTGCATTTCTTTTCCTTGTTCATATAAGCTTTGTTTCTTACTAGACTGTAAGAAACTTGAGGCAGCAATACTGTCATACATTCTTTGCATGTCTCCTCTGGTTCATGAAAGAATGCCTTGATTAGGCAAATGTTTTGTCATGTCATATTCTTAATTAATAGTTAAATTTTAAAAAAATTCTTTACAAAACATATATTACCATTTCTAACTACAGTGCTCAATTTTAAAGTATTTATTCCTTCAAAGAAACAAAGGTAAGAGAAAGGGTGATACTTAGAAATGAGATAAGTATGAGTGTGTTCCTTTAAACCCCTGAAAGTCACTCGATAATTTTTTAAGAAAGTGGAATGAAGTACCAGCTAAGCAAATGAAGCATTAAATTGTCAGAGGGTGTCCATCACTGAAGGAGCACGCTGGCCATATGGATGAATTGACTGCATTAGTTTGGACATTTTATGATGGGCATGTATCAATTTATCATCTCCCAAGGTGAATGGCATTTGTTGGGAAAAATCTCTGACACAATCATATTTATCACCTTGGTAGAAATTTGATGATGCTGTATAAGCTTGATATACGACAGGGAGTAAAGGAAAGAATATTCAGAGGAATGGAATTTAACAGCCTGATAAGGAAGAAATTATAAGAGTCACTCATGCTGACAAAATTAAATTTGAATAATAATGTACTGAAACTTTGCCTAAACTATGTTTGAGTAAAAATATTTTGTGAAATATGAAAAATTATTGTTTGTTACAGGTGATTTCATAAGAAGGAATGGATTAAACTTACATAAGGAATAAATTTGGAATACATATCTGGTTTGCTTTTAAGAATGTTTTCCTCTCATTTTTCACTAGTTTTGTTCCATATAAAGGCATGTAGAAAAGCATACTGCTTTGGAGTAAAACTGGAGATTTCTTTTGTTTGAAATATTTTTATTGGTTTTTCGAGAGAGGACAGAAGGACACACACAGAGAGAAATATCTATTGGCTACCAATTGCACGTCCCTAAGGTGAGTTTGATACCCAGGCATATTCTCTGACCAGGAATCAAACAGGCAACCTTTCAGTGCCTGGGAAGACACCCAAGCAACTGAGCCATGCCAGCCAGGGCTGGGGATATTTTGTTGTTGTTGTTGTTGTCGCTGTTTTTTAACCATAAATCTAGACAAGGCAGAGCCAGGAGAGGCAATTATCAGCTAACATGTCAAGTATGCTGTGGGGTACTTTACAGACAGTGGTTTTGTCAAGAGAGAATAATCTCTTCATGAAATGCATGAGGAAGACCTCTGGAGTGGGAATCAGGGCACCTGCTTCTTTTAGAAATTGTTTTTCTGATCTGTAATATGAAAGCTTAGTACATATCCATAAAGTTGGTATTCTTAGTTATGTTCTATCATCTTATGTTTCATGTATTCTTTTCTCAAGTAGTCATTGTCCCAATATACTTCAAGCTGTATAGGTAACTAGAGGCCCAGTGCACAAAATTCATGCACTGGAGGCGGGTCCCTCAGCCTGGCCTGCACCCTCTTACAGTCTGGGACCCCTCACTCCTTACCACTCACCTGAAGTGGAGGCGGGAGAGGCTGACACTATGCTCACCAGCCAGGAGCCAGGCTTCTGGCTGTTTGTCACTCCCCCTGTAGGAGCACACTGACCACCAGGGGGCAGCTCCTGCAATGAGCAGTTTGGTGTTCAGTGGGCATCATAGTGACTGGTGGTTCCACCATTTGGTAGATTTGCATATTATATAAGATTTTATTATATAGGATTTGTTGCTTATGAAACTTGTATGAACTTCATTGAGTCTCATTTATTTTATTATTTGCATTATAGGAATTAGTGAATTTAAATAGACTGAAAACAACAATTAAATATAAACATAAAAAATACCAGGAGATGTTACCTACAAATTAAAACAGTTTTAATCTTATATAATAAAAGCCTAATATGCTAAGTATCTGATCGTTCAACCAGTAACTATAATGCACACTGACTACCAGAGGGCAGACACTCCAACCAGTAGGTTAGCTTATTTCTGGGATCCAGACAATTGGGACTGGTCGAGGTGGGCTTGACACACTCTGGAGCCTTTCCTTAGAACCTCCCCAACCCTAATCATGTACCGGTGGGGTTCCTGGTCTGGCCTATACATTCTGGCAATGCAGGACCCCTTGGGGGATGTCAGAGAGTCAGTTTCAGCCTAATCCCACAGGCCCAGCTGAGGGATCCCACCGGTGCACAAATCTGTGCACCAGGCCTCTAGTTTTATAATAATTAATAACCAACAAATGTAAAATAATAATTTATCTTTTTAATAAAAATCTTAAGGAAATATGCCATAAATGATCTTCTTCTGGAAAATATTCATTACTTTTGAAGTTACATGGCAATTAGAACAAAGGAATAAAAGAAACATCAGATCTTCACCGTGACTCTCAGGGCCACTCATCTCTGCCCAGCTCACACCTGGGCATCCTCAGTAGAACACTGCACCAGAGTCCTATGGTCACTTTTGTTGGCTTTAAGCATATTCACTGTAGGCATAGCTGGTAAGATTGACTCCAACATTTATTTTAAATGTACTCTGTGATTATACTTAGTGAATTGAAAGGTAAATTTAGTGAAATTCCCTAGTGCAAAAGGAAATCTTTATTTTCAAAAGAAAGTCTAATGTCATAGAAATAATGGGAAGACAAACCAGAAAGATCATTTTGAAGTCTCCACTTTTGCTTAAATCTAATTTGTGTGGATGATCTTTCAGTAAGAACAATAATTAAGAAAAATGGTCCAAGTTCAAAGTTACGACATATTTTTAATTGGCCAGATTGATAGAATGAATGAGCTACATTATATTTTTAAATAAAAGCTAAGATTGTTATTTTCAACTACTTGAAAATAAAGTCGTAGAGGACTTAGTAAATTTTTCCAAGGCTATTTAAGGAGAGTCATAAGAGATAGAATTTAAAATGTCTGTCGTAAAATTTTATTTTATTTTTGCAGAGTGAACATATTTTAGTTCTCTTTTAATTACATGGATGCCAGTAAACCAGAGAACTTAAAAATGAAATGCGAACACTCTCATTTCAGATATCAATCTTTAACATTTTAGTGAATTATTAAAATTTTTATAGGAATGTGACTTTCACTTTCTTATATGACACATGTCATTTTCTATTTTCCAACAAACAGATACCTACCTAGCTGCTGTCTTAAATGTTTATAGTCAGCTCAATAACCTTTAAGTTAAAGTCAGGCAGTCTCTATTCAGCACATTGGTTATTATTCTTTTTAAACATAAATTTTTATTAATTTCAGAGAGGAAGGGAGAGAGAGAAAGATAGAAACATCAGTGGTGAGAGAGAATTATTGATTAGCTGCTTCTTGTATGTCCCATAATGGAGATCAAGCCCCCAACCTGGGCATGTGCCCTGACTGGGAATCGAACTATGACTTCCTGGTTCTGAGGTCAATGCCAGCCAGGGCTATTTAGGTCAAACACATTAATGGGCTTTCTCTCACCCCAGACAGGGCTTTCCCCAGAGAGGTCATCCTGCCATAACCACACTGTGGACATGCTTTCTCTGTACATCAGGTCCCCATGACCTGGGCTCTGTTATTTGTGTTTTTCTTTCTTTGGTGCCTGCCTAGCCCGCTGACCAGTGGGCTCCACCAGCTCAGAGAACATATGCCTTTGGCTTACTATTTTATATGAAGTAAGTAGCAGAGTCCTGAGCACTTCCTAGCAGGTTCATACATGTTTTGGGCAGTTTTGTCTGTTTGTTTTTGTGCATTAAAACATGTTGAACCCACATTCACTACCGTCTGTCTGAAAGTGTTCATTAAGAACAGAAAGGTGAAACACATTTAATCAGGTTCATAACGGGAGAGAGAACGTGTAAGCATATAAACAAGCAAACTGAGGAAAGAAAGCTGTCATTTCAGAGAGTCTAATTAACTGCAGTCAGCTCCACACATCAGAGGACTCCCAAATGCCAGTGGAAAACAGCACAGGTTCTTACTGAAAAATAGCTGCTTACAAGTGCACTCCCGCAGTTCAACCCAGTGCTGCTCAAGTAAAGCCATTTCTCTACTAAAAGTTAGTGCTGGTGGTGGAGGAAGACAAATCAGTCATTAAAATAATAGGCAAAATAAATCATGGGCAGGTTGGGAAGATCATGTTTAAAACAAAGTTTATTACATTCAGAGGTTTTAGTTGAAACAAGAGAACATTTCAGCGTAAACACTTCCTCAGGGACACCTGGGACCACGTGATCCCCGAAGCCTTGAGGTTTGAAATCGGGGCCTGTGTTTACCGGTTACTTGTCTTTAAATCACTGTAATGGCCTTTAAATCACTCAATGGGTAGGAAGAACCTGAAACGTAAACATGCTAGAACGCTTTGGAATATTAATAAATTAAGAAAGTGTCGTTCTTTATGACAAAGAACAGACAGAAAGCTTTCCTCCATTTCCATTCTTCAATTACATGAGGAAAGACCTTTCAGAATTATACAAATGATAGTATCTGTGCATTAGCATTTTCAGATAAAGGGATTTAACATCCAGGAAAAAAAAAATTATGATATATAAGATTTAATTATCTTAGTAAGTGGATGTGCTTTGTGATTTTAAATCATAACTAACAACAAATGGTGCTTTCTTTTCTCCATCAATGCTGTCCTCATAATTAGACAAAGCACAGCAACTATTTTAGGCTCAGACAATAGAAGTCAATGCACTATTGTAATATACAAGAGGCCGGGTGCATGAAATTCATGCACGGGGGTGTGTGTCCCTCAGCCCAGACTGCACCTTTTCCAATCTGGGATCCCTCGAGGGATGTCTGACTGCCTGTTTAGGCTTTTTCTCAGTAAGATTTGGCCTAAATGGTTAGTCGGACATCCCCTCTTACAATCCAGGACTGCTGGCTCCCAATTACTTGCCTGCCTGCCTTCCTGATTGCTCCTAACTACTTCTGTCTGCCAGCCTGATCACCCCTAACCAGTCCTCTGCCTGCCTGATTGCCCTTAACTGCCCTCCCTTGGAGGCTTGATCACCCCCAACTGCTCTCCCTTGCAGGCCTGGTCACTCCAAACTGTTCTCCCCTGCTGGCCATCTTGTGGTGGCCATCTTGCATCCACTTGGGGACAGCCATCTTTGACCACATAGGAGCAGCCATCTTGTGTGTTGGAGTGATGATCAACTTACATATTATTCTTTTAATAAATAGGACAGAGGCCTGGTACAGAGGGGCCAGCTGGTTTGCCCTGAAGGGTATCCCAGATTAGAGTGGGGCATAGAGTGGACTGAGTGAGGGGCCTATGGTGGTTTTCAGGCCAGCCACACTCCCTGGAGACCCAAGCTGAGGCCCTGGTATCTGGGATTTATTTATCTTCTATAATTAATACTTTGTAGCCTTGAGTGGAGGTCTGGGCTGGCCAGGGTGTGTATAAAGCTTAGCTTCCTCCATCATTGGGGGCAATCCAAACCTCCTATTCACTCTGTGGCCACAGCCATCTTGGTTGGGTTAATTTGCATACTCGCCCCTGATTGGCTGGTGGGCATGGCTTGTGAGTGTAGTGGAGTGATGATTTATTTGCATGTTACTCTTTTATTAGATAGGATGTGCTTTTAACAGCATTTATTGGAATACTTTGACAGAGGTAGCTAAACTTACACTTTTTATTTGAACTTGCACATCCCTTTCAGATATCGGTAATACCTTTAGTGGCTGCTAATTTTTTACTGGACTGTTTCTTAACAAAACTGATTAAAAATTATCCCTTGATTTCAGTATTTAAAATACAAATACCAATGAAAGTTTGGTTTTACTTTACAATTTTCAAATAAAATTTGACTTACTATTGCATTTTTTCTCTCATCAGAAACACATTACCAAAAAATAGCAAATCTCTCTGGGTGTATAATATGACTCACTCCACGACTTGGATTAAAAGTGTCTTTCATGTTCAGAGTGATGTGATTTTATGTAGAAAATTTGCCATACTAAGAGAGGTTAGGGAATGAGAGGGCAGCAGGAGTTCAGGAGAGTGTGTGTGTGACGGAGATAAATTTCACGGGTACCATTGGCAGTGTTACTGACTTATTAAATGTGTGAAGCCCTTACATTTTTTAATCTATGAATTTCATGTTAATTTAACTTAATAATTTTCTAATATTAATTTAATTGTACTATGAAACACACCATTTAATAAATAGTGAATTATCTTATTTAATTTGCACCCTAAACTCAAATTTCTAATTGTCTTTAAGATATTCAAATTATGACATTTATAAAATGAAAATTATAATTTATGGAATTCTGATATGCATGCATTATTTGTCCATTATAAATTCAGAATCACATGGAAATTAACATTGCAGTTAAAAAATAAGCAGAATTTCCAAACTGGTACGTAGACAGCAGATAGACCACTAAATGTATAATAAATTAACTTCATTTTTTCCAAATGTCTATAGAGATAGACAAGCAGAATGCTTATGTGAAAATAGGTATAATTTGAAAAGTAATTATTCAGGTGAGTGATTAATGTTTTCAACTAATATAAACTTAAGGATTTAACATTTAGTTGGAAGGCAGTTTTTCATTACTATTTTTCATTGGCATATTAATGGCTCAGAGGAAAAATAATCTCTAGGGAATCCTGTGTGATTTATAAAATGTTATTTTTGCTAGACCAGGTAAATCATAGCCAATACAGCTTGTAGTATTTAAAAGTGATCTGAAATTTACATTTAGAATGTTTTGTTTCTTAGCAAATATTTCATTCCAGGGTGTTTTTAACTATCATAAATTTATGTGTGAACGGGTATGTGGCTTAAATGAGGAAATATGTCATATCCAAAATTAAGGGACAATGTTTGGAAGAGGGACTATCCAGCGCAAGGGACAGATGTAGGCCTGAGTATTCACAGCTCATCAGTCATTGTGGCTTGAAAACAGTGAGAAGGAGAGGAAAGATGCAGGAGGGCGTCAGGATAGAGAAGAATCCCAAGGACAGATCAGGTAAGGCCTCAGAAGTCATGGCAATCAACTTGGATTTTATTGCAAAATTCCTTCTAAAATGGAAAGTCACTGGAGGGCATTGAGCAGAGGGGCAGTGTTATATTACATTCATTTAAAAAGGATTGTTCTGGTTTCTGAATTAACAATACAATATAAGAAGACAAGTGTGGCCACCAGGGGACTTAGTGAAGGCCAGTGTAATAGTCTACATAGGGGTTGAAAGTATTATGACCCTAGATTATATTGCTGGATGTGGAAAACTTTGGGATCTATTTTGAAGATTGAAGTCACAAAGCTTTGATAGAATTGATATAGAAATGACAAAAAGAGAAGTATCAAGGATAACTATAATTTAATGTGATTTATTGAGGTGAGAAATACTGAAGGCAGAGAAGCTCATTTTTTAGAGAAGATTAGGGGTTAGATTTTGAAAATGTTGAGATGTAAATTCATATAAATAATCCAAATGTGCTGCCTAGTAGCTATTTAAATATTTCTGTCTGAATTTATGGGAACTATTCAGGTTAGAAACTAAAAACTGAAAATTAAAAATGTAGGTGGTATTTGAAGCCATAGTCCTAAATAAAAATCACCTAGGAGGTAAATATGGATGGAGACAGAAAATGCCCAAAAACTAATTCCAAGGGCATAAACATCCAGAACCTGGTGAAAATTGGGATTTGACAATGATTCTGCCCGTGACCCAACTTTACTCAGGCTCAGAATCTATCTTTGGCCTGTCGAGCCCAGTCTTAGCAAAAATAATTTTTTGGTTCCTTTTTTTATTGATCCATATGTTATTGAGAAATCTTATCGTCACCTTTTAATAACTTTCCATCCATTGACACCCTTACTCTGCTCTTTGGCTAGCAACCTCCAGCTATCTTTGCTGTATTTAGAGTTGAGCATAGTCTTTCTCCTTTATTTTAATAATTCTATGGCCGTAGTCTTGATTAAAGTCTTTCTTAACAGGTGTCAGAATGATTTTTTCTATATCATATCCAGCAAAATAAAATATAAGATGGGACAATCCACGCAGTTGAAGAAAAATTCAAGATATTGATGCTCTGGACAGTGATGCCCTGGAATCTAAATAGAGAAGGCAGGATTGATTGTCTGGTGCTATTGGAGCAAGGTCATGACTGAGACCTATTGCGATGTGAAGTCATTGATGACCTTAAACAGGGCCTGACCTGAAAGAATGGGGATAAAATATTATTTGGAATTCATTCCTGAGAAAATGACAAAAGATGAATTGGAGAGAGAAGATAAAGTTTTGCCCTTCCTTAATAGTTTTATCTAAAATTTCAGCATACATAGCCTTATAGGAGAAGAGGAATGTGGGATCCAGGAAATATTCTTATTTTAAGATAGAATATAGTAATATAAAATATCGTACTTCTATATCTTTGGTAGCAATTCAGTAGGAACTAAATAAGTAATTAAGACACAAATGTGGAAGATGGTGTTAAGAGTGAAATGTGTAAATAGAAGAGAAGATATAAGATCTAATCAACAAAAGAGGGAGGTAGTTGTTAGGCTTAGAGAAGAGCAGGAAAAGCTCTTTTAATAGAAAGCAAGGTAGAGAAATGTATATACACATGTATATATAAGGAGTTGTAGTTGGGGTGTTGGGACAATGTGTACAAATTTTATTTGGAATGCTTTCTATTATTTTCTAGAAAATAAAGAGAAAGGTTGTCAGGGTTGCTGAAGGAGGAATGCAGGAGGCCAAAAGGGGTCAAGATTTATAAATGTATTGTTGCATCTGCTAGCAGAAGGGGTGAGGCCAAAATGGAGGAGCGGGATATTCATGTCTCTTGTAAAGGACAGTCAGAGTGATTGGTGGGACCGGGTACAGGTGGGGGCCAGGTATAGGCAGTCACTGGAAGCCAAAGGCCATTAATTATGAAACTTAGAATGAGAACAACAGGAACAACCACCAGGACCAGCAAGAGCCCAGGCAGGGCATAATGGAGTGCAAAAATGTGCCATTATCAGGTGAGCAGAGGAAGAGTAAAATTCGATAGCTTGACAAGAGAAACTATGTAGGTTTCTCTCATTTGATTAGGGATATTTAGTTGGATTTCAGGTAGCTCTAATGGTCTCTTTCAGGGAGATGAATTTAAAGTAAGAACAGTTAACTGAAGTGTGTGTTTTTTTCTAATCAAATTTATTTGTTCACATTTAGATGAAGAATAGCAGGGATATTGGGTAAAACAAGAATTAGGGTTTTGCCAGTAAAACATGATGGATGGACAAAGCACAAGGAAGCTGAGGGCTCAAAAACATTCTAGATTTAACAGTTTAAATATGGAGATATCTTCACATCTGTCAAATGATCTGAGAACCATTATCAGATCTTAAAAATTGAGAGGAATATTGTATCAATTATTCACAAAGTAGAAAAAAAATGAAGGGAGGTAAGAGGAAACATTTTAAAGAATTGGTAACAAATGCCCATTCAAAGTAAGCAAATGATAGTTGCCTATGTCCTCAGAATCCAAGATTTTTAAGACAATTACATAGGATCACACTTCAAAATCAAAACTCAAATTCTGAAGGCGTTTGCTTATAAAATAAGAATCTTTTTACATCTTGAGATTTGTCTCCCATAGCATGTGGGGCTGGATGCTCAGAAGCAGCAGATTGTGCTCTGGGGTGCTCATTAATTATTCATCATGACAAAAGATTCCCTGCCAAAAGGCTGTACCTCTTCTTTGATCTTTTCACCTCTGCCAGGGTTAACCAGCAGTTTTTATTCTCTTGTCTTAGGGGGGAAAAAGCTGTGCAGACTCTCTTCTCACTTATTTATGTCAAAAGGGAAAGGAGAATTGCTGCAGAGCTTTGAGGAATTACCTCAACTCTGAAGTTTTGGTAGTAGCAACTAACAAATTTCTCTATGAGATTAAACATTACAGATTTTATGCTTCTTAACCTAGAATGTGTCTGAACACATTAATCTTGATCACTTTTGGCCTCTAGAGATATATGATTCTTTCATAATGGTAGAAGGAAGAAAGTTCAGAGAGAAATGAAAAATGACTATATACCTGTTAATAATTATTAAGTTAAATGTAAATGTGTAATATTAGGAAGTAAATATTTGCCATTGAATTTGTAATCAATTGAATTGTGTCTTCTCCAAATTCATGTGTTGGGGGTCCCAACCCCCAGTACCTCAGAATGTGACCTTGTATGCCATTGGGTCTTTCTAGAGATATTCAGTTAAAATGAGGTCAACGAGTGGGTCCCGTTCCAATAGGGCTTATGCATTTAGAAGAGAAATTTTGGATACAGACATGCAGAGAGGGAAGATATGAAAAGTCATAGGGAAGAAAAAACACCCAACATCTACAGGGCAAGAACAGAGGCCTGAAGCGAACCCTTCCTTCACAGCCCTCAGAAGGAACCAAACCTGCTAACACCTGATCTTGGACTTCCAGCCTTCAGAATTGCAAGTCAAAAATTTCTGTTGTTTAGTCACTCAGTTGGGAGTAATTTGTTATGGCATCCCTAGAAAACTAATACAGGACTCATTTGATAATCTATTTAAAATATATTTGCTAAAAGATATGTTTGCTTCCTACTTCATGCTGCGTATATTTTGAGGTGTCTGTAAAGTCACATTCCACTTAGGAATAGTGGGTTTCCCAATTTTTTGATGATGACAGTTGTCCCAGCCCCTCACCTTCATAAGATTTTGATTATGTTGATAAGAATTAGGGTCAATAATGAGAATATTTATTAAGTACTCCAGATAATCTTAATCCTCGGGTAAATTAGGGAAATTGTACTGTACTAGAAGTTATATCACTTATATAAAGTTATAAAAAATTCAGATGTGTGAAGAAAGAAGAAAGGGATGTTTTACATGAGAAAATTACAATTATCTTCAATATGCATACATTGTAATTATTTCACTACTATGGAGAGTATATAAAAGTATATATAAAAGATCTATCATATATGTGTATGTCCATATACCTATAGCTATATCTATTTGTATATCTACTAGATACCATGTTTTACTCTAAATTTTATATTAAACAAGAATGAATAGATATTAAAAGCTTTATACTTTTAGCCTTGTGTGAGTGATTCACTGGTTGAGTGTTGACCTATGAACCAGGAAGTTATGTTTCAATTCCTCGCCCAGGTGTGGACTCAATCCCCAGTGTGCGACATATAGGAGGCAGCCAATCAATGATTTTTTCTCATGATTGATGTTTGTCTCTCTCTCTCTACTCATCCTCTCCCTTCCTCTCTGAAATCAATAAAATATATATATTTTAAAAGTTTTATAGTTTTAAATGTATATACATAGTACTGGAGACAGCACAGGTTTCTAAAACAAAACTATTGAGAACTATACAATACAAAATTACCTTTTAAACATCATATTAAAAGTGGACTAGGTTCTAGGAGTTGGGTTAGGCCAGTCATCTATATATATATGTAAAAGCATAATATGCAAATTGACTTATCAGTGGAATAATTGGTCAGCTATGATGCACATTGACCACCAGGGAGCAGATGCTCAATGCAGTATCTGTCCCCAGCCCAAAAGCCTGTTCACCTGATTGAGATCTGCCGGCCAACCTTTCAGTCCCTCCTCACCACCTCCCGGCCAGCAGGGTCCGATCGCCCAATAGGGAACCAGGAACTGGGAGTGGGTAGCAGTGGACACAAGTGGTGGCAGGGCCACAATCACTGTGCCAGTCATCCCACACACATAGGGCAACCAGTGGCAGAGGAGGGCGGGGCCAGTGAACAAGCGGGAATGGCCAACATCTTGGATCCTCACCCCAGCCAGCAGGCTCCAATTGCCCATTGGGGAACTGGAAACCAGGAGTGGGTGGCAGCAGATGCGGGCAGGTGGGCAGCACCAGGGACCTGATCACCCTCATACACAGAGGGTGACCAGCAGCAGCAGTGGCAGGGGGCGGGGCCGGCTGCCAGCAGCTAGAGGTCAGCCCTGATTGCAGGCCAGGCCTACGAACCCTACCTGTGCATGAATTTTGTGTGCTGGGCTTCTAGTCAATTAATAATATCAACTGTAGATTTCTTACTGTGCTTTCTAAATACTGTTATATTTAAAGGATGAGTTACTTGCAAATTGAAACACAAACATATTTCACATATTTAAGTATATTAGCTGGTTTAGCAAGACTATGTGAAAGGCCCACTATTAGGTATAGAATTTAGAATGTTAATATATAATTTAGAATTATATACATGATTATGTAGTTAATAATGTCATGCATCTTAAAGAAATGTAAAGATTATTGGTGTGTTATCAATGCTTTGACTACTCTCACTAATGAAAGTATGATTATATGATTATAAAATCATAAGAGTCTAATTTGCTAACTGGACTTTTAGATATCACTTATTGTAGTTCTGTAGGGCATGGTTATAGGGTTAAGCCTCGGAGTTACCAGCTGGCAAAGCCACAAACAAGTCCCAGTTTAGCATAATTAAGCTTGATCTTCTGACTGCTCCCTTGATCTTTTCTGTGTAACTAATGGGCTGTGGAAGGTGCAGGAAGTACTGCCAAAACAAGTGAAACATATAAGAACATTGTAAATGACTTTTTTTACTATAAAATAAGGCATCAGTTTGCAGTCTGGATCTGTTCTGTGATCTCAGTCATGCACAGAAGATCCATATAGACTGAGCTTATTCTCTTTATCTGTCTTTTCTCTATCCTTCGCCGGCCCTCCCTCAGGCTCGCCGAACCCTTGGCTGTGCTGGTGCAGCTCAAGTGGCGCCCAACATAGGGCTGAGTTTGGCCCAAGTGGCACTCAATGCGGACCTGAGTGTGAGGGAACTGCAATTGTCAGGTGAAAGGAGGCACCAAGGCGCATGCAGTAAGTAAGGTAGGGGTATAGTACCAGCAGGGTGTAAAACATGGGAAATTCAGGATCACGGGGAAAGAATGTGTGCCTAGCCATGCTTAAAGCTATGCTCCAAGCAAGGGGCTGTTCTGTGAGATATGAACAGCTTTTCGATTTTTTGGATTTTGTGAGTAAAACCTGTCCATGGTTTTCTGAGGAGGAAAAGGTAAATACAGAGGGGCATGGGGGAAGGTAGGAAAACACCTTCACAATCATTATATAACTGAAGGTCCAGAGAAAATGCCTCCCTCTACTTTCAGTCTGTGGTCCCGGATTCTGGACTGCCCAGAGCCCACTCCAGAAGGGGAGTGGAGGAATTTGGCAGGGGAATCAAGACAGATGGGGGGAGGTTGCCAAAGGCTTCAGACTCCACCATCAGCACCTCCACAGCCTCCTGCAGTCCCTGGGGCTACAGCCCCTGTGGGAGAGAGCCCTGGGACAATGCACTTTCTCCCAAATATGAGCAAGGATTGGAGGAAGGAAGGGGACAGTGTTGGCAGGTTTGGGGTGATGGGGTCTGATACAAACATTTGGAGAGCTTACGGTTGCTCATAAGCCTCTCCTTTTACCCCTTAAACAAGCAGAAAAAAGAATGGTGCCTTTGTCTCTACTCCAGCAAACTCTGCATGTGGAGGCCAGGCAAGCTGGAGAAGATACATCAGGATTCAGTTTAGATCCTATATTTGAGCAGCCTGACCCTTGAGTCCAGGGCAGGTGCTCTGTGGCCATCAGTCTATGCCTTTTAAAACTTTGAAGGAGATAAAGACTCCTTGTTCTATGTATGGAGCGACTTCCCCCTTTGTACTGGGGTTACTAGATATAATATCTGAGGAAACTATGGCTCCTAGTGACTGGAATACTGCCTTAAAGGCTTGTCTTTCAACTGGAGGTTACCTATTATGGAAATCTAATTGGGCAGAGCTTAGTGCAGAGCAGGCTAATGCAAAGCAAGCTCATGGAGTACCCATTACAATTAATCTGCTCATGGGCACCGACCTCATGGGGCTTTGCAGGATCAGTCAGTATACCCCATGCAAGCTTCTCAGCAAATAAAAGCGTGTGTCCCCAAAGCCTGGAGGCAGCTGCCAACGAAAGGGGACACATCTTTAGACATGAGCCAAATTAGGCAAGGCCCTGAGGAGCCATGTCAGGATGTTGGGGCTCACTTGTTCCAAGCCGTAGGCAAGGTTGTGGCTGACCCTGAGGCTGGAATGGTACTAGAGAAGCAATTAGCTGTTGACAGTGCAATTACTAAAACAGAAAGGGAGAGATGGATGTTATGTGTCACCTCAAAACAAACTCAGTCAAGTTCTTTATACTTTAATTTTTTTGAATTGCGATGCAGAGAGTTATACAGCAGCCAAAAGGCATCTGGCCTCCTATACAGTAGCTTCTGTATAGGAGGGAGGATGGAAGGATGCACAAACTGGACAATGGTTTGGACCAGGTCCAGTAATGATGTGGGGAAGAGGCTGTGTGTGTATCTTTCCAGAAGGAGCAGCACAGCCAATTTGGGTGCCAGAGCCTTATGTATGTTATCCCAATGGACCCAGAGAAACTCCTTGTCCCATCGTTCAAAAGACTGAGTTTTGCCCCAATGACAGCAAAGCAGAGAAGGAAGATGACGAAGGCTATACAACAGACCGAGGTGCCAACATGGGGCCAGCTAAAGAAGTTAACAACTGAGGCCCAGCAGATGGTAGGAAAGCAAGTAGTGGAAGCTACTCCTTCAATCATGTTTTTGGCCATGCTAGCATGGTTGGCTGCCAGTCTTCTGCCAACTCTTGTGCAGCCAAGTCCAAGGACTCTCCAGTAAATCAGCAAAAGAAACTTCCATTTAATAGAAAAATGTTAGTGTAGTTTGATTTCTCCATTGTTGTATTATTATATTGTCATTGTTTTGTTAATATTTTAATAGTCAGAACTTTGTTCTTGATGTTTGAGTTTTACTTCCATTATTAGTAGCTTAAAATTAAAAGAAGGGCAAGCAAGATGTAGGGAGCAGTTACATGGTGAAGCCTCGGACTGACCTGCTGGCAAAGCCGCAAACAAGTCCCAGCTTAGAGGGCACAGCCCTCTTAGCATAATTAAAGTTGATCTTGTCACTGCTGCCTAGATCTTTCCTGGGTAGCTAATGGGCTGTGGGAGGTGCAGCAAGTGCTGTCAAACAAGTGAAACTTACAAGAACATTGTAAATTACCTTGTTTACCTCTGACTATAAAATAAAGCATCAGCTTGCAGTCTGGATCTGTTCTATGGTCTCAGTCATGCACAGAAGATCCACCTAGACCCAGCTATTCTCTTTGTCTGTCTTCTTCATCCTTTGCTGGCCCTCCCTCAGGCTCGCTGAACCCCTGGCTGTGCTGGCGGGACATATAGTTCTATATTTTCTGGCTGGCAGAAGAACCAAAGGTCTCTCTGTGAGATCTGTAGTTACTTAAGAGTGTCCACTGTTGAGGTATTAGGTTTTAATTCATGGATGAAGTAAAGCCATTTCAATTAGAAGACTAATAATAATCAATATGTTGCAGTCCTAGAACATCAGACTGAGGAATGTGAATTTCCTCCCAAATCATAGTAAATCACAATAAACAAATGAAAATAAAATTACTGAGGTTTGTTCTGCAAAAGAAGAAGAAGAATTCACTTGTTTTATACAAGTGAACCTGGTAGTCATTCATGGAATAGATGGCAGGAATGGGGGATACAAGTCACAAATGTGAGTTATATTTAGTCATTCTATTATTTATATATTATATTAGATATTATATGCATTTAAATATTATATCCATGTTTTCATTTTATTAAACCAACTAGGGGCCTGGTGCACAAAATTTGTGCATGGGGGTTGGTTTCCTCAGCCCTCTCCATTCTAGGACCCCTCGAGGGATGTCTGACTGCCCGTTCAGGTCCAACCCTAAACAGGCAGTCAGACATCCCTCTCACAATATAGGACTGCTGGCTCCCAACTGCTCACCTGCCTTTCTTCCTGATTTCCCCTAACCACTTCTCTGCCAGCCTGTTTGATGCCTGACTGCTCCCCTGCCACCCTTTTGGCCCCTAACTGCCCTCCCCTATGGGCCTGGTCACCCTTAACTGCCCCCTTCTGCAGGCCTGCCCCCCCCACAACTGCTTTCCCCTGCAGGCCTGGATTCCCCCCAATGGCCCTTCCCTGAAGGTCTGGTTGCCCCCAACTTCCTTCCTGTGCCAGCCTGTTCACCCTTAATTGCCCTCCCCTACAGACTTGATCGCTCCCAACTGCCCTCCCTTGCAGGCCTGGCCCCTCCCAACTACCCTCTCCTCTGGCCATCTTGTGGTGGCCATCTTGTGTCCACATGGGGGCAGCCATCTTGTGTGTTGAAGTGATGGTCAATTTGCATATTACTATTTTATTAGATAGGATATTAATTGAGCAACTACTGTGCACCAGACATTGTTCTACACAATGATGATGTTGTGTAAATAGAGACCAGTCCCTCCCCTCATTGAGCTCACATTTCTCAGGTAGGAGAGAAAGGGAATTCCTTAACAAATAATGTAAAATAATGTCAGTTGGGGGTGACTGACACAAATGTGAAGCATGGTGATAGAGGAAATGGGATGAATACTCTTCTACTATTTTCATCATGAAGTGTTCATAAGAACTAACATTTGAGCAGAGACGTGAATGAGCCACGGGACACCATCTCTCCTCAAGGGATGCTCAGACTGAGGGATTGCAGCAGACCCTCCTTCACATGCTGGGCAGCTGGTACAAGACTGGAGCTCTGCATACCATCCCTCCTACTTAAATGCTGCTAGATATTGCCAACTACTTTCTTGAAATGTTTCAGCAATTTAAGTAATTGCCAAAAAATTGTGAACAGTCTAATTTCTTACACTCTTAATATTACTGGATATTATGGAAGTTCTTAAAGGTCTCTCCCATCAATGGACAGTTAATATTCCATAATTTTATTGCATTATTAAATGATGAGTGATTTTTATATGGATTTATTAAATTGATTGAAGGGACATTGATCAACATGAACATGTAGTTTTCAGGTGCTGGTTTCTATGTTGCAAGATCTGTATATTATTTTAGCTGCATTTGAACAATTTGAATGGAGACTCAAAATTAACTAAGTAAGATTACGCCACAGGTTTTGTTTTTATTCACTTGGCCCATTCAAAAGAAACTTTTTTTTTTCTAGAGTTCCCAATGTTTTTCTTAGAATTTTGGTATTTTTAAAGTAGATATTTACAATTGCAATTTGTTTCTACCTTTACTTATTCTCTGTATTTGCTTTACCTGATTTTCCATATATTTGTTTATTTATTCATACTATTTGTTTTCTTTTATATATGTACTATTTAATTATTTTAAATTGATTATTTTGTGTTATTTTTATTTTTCTAATGTGCTCTATAGGAATATTATTTTCTCCTCTCCATGTTGCAATTTTACATCACAGTGATTTTTTTATTATTATCACAGTCATATGCATCTCATTCACTATTGGAAATATATGAACCGTAACAACTGAGAGATCTTTAGTCTTCATACTCATAAACTAGCCTGGCATATCACAATAATTCAAGTTTTTGCATGATATATCATTGAACTTTTAATTTATTCTTTTATTAAAGAAAGCATAGCCATACAACTTAATGTTGAAATGTATTCAATTTCCATTGCTTGTATAAAATTTTGTATATGATATATAATGATGACAATATTAATTTTACATTGAATAAGAATAAAACATTACATGTAATTTTATAATAAATTTTATTGTATATATTACCAAATATAAATGGTAAAATAAAAGATGGATAAATACAAAAATGTGCTTCCTGCACTAATATGATAAAGTGTATTTTTACTATGAAAAACTAAAACATGAGTACTAGGTAATTAATTTTTCAATTATGAAGGAGTACACCTTGTACAGTGAAAGTTCTAGACAGATGCCTGAAACCACTGGACACTCATTCCCTTGCTGAGGGTATAGTTTAACTTCACACCACGATTATAGCAATAAAGCTAATGATCTCATTACACTCACACCAACATTTTTACAGTGCTATTAAATGAATATACTTATTCAAGGTGCATGAAAGGGAGTAGGTTTTAATAGATTAAAAAAGTTATGTTTTCTGTTATTTAGATTTTTAAATTTGTAATGAACAGGAAACATGATTAACTATAATGGAAATAGATTAAAAAGAGCAATTGAGTGGAAACATACTTGAGCCTCTCATTTTAATTTGAGTGTATAAAGTATTATTGAAATATAATTGTAAACTGAAATGTATAATTAAAATATCTAAAATGATACATTATATATTAAATTTGAAAAGGATAATGTCAAGTTTGTGGTGCTACCTTTTCATAACAGCAATTGTGCAAGAATTAAATCCCAATGCTAGCCAGCATGGCTCGGTGGTTGAGCATCAATCTATGAACCAGGAGGTAATGATTGAATTCCTGGTCATGTCATGGCATATGCCTGAGTTGTGGGCTAGATCCCAGATCTTGCAGGAGATAGCCAAGTGATTCTCTCTCATCATTTCATCATTAATGTTTCTCTCTCTCTCTCTCTCTCTCTCTCTCTCTCTCTCTCTCTCTCTCTTTTTCTCTCTCTCTCATCTCTCACTTTCTCACGGAAATAAATAAAAATAAAAATATATATTTAAAAAATATATAAATTCCCAAAAGTTGGCCTGTCATCTCAAATCTATTATACATCAAATTGGTATTTATTCCTCTACTAAAGAGCTCATACTTTGCAAGGTGTTGTTATAGGTTAAATTGTGTTTGCACAAAGGATATATTCACAGCTAACCCCCAGTAGTTGTGAATGTGGCCTTTGTCGGAATAGTTTTTTTGCAGATATAATCAAATTAAGATGAAAGAGTCAGTCCTAATCCTGCATGACTGGTGTTTTTATAAGAAGAGAAGATAGAGGCACACAGGGAAAAGGCAGCATGTGAGCAATGGAGGCAGGAATTAGAGCGATGCATTTGCAAGCAAAGTAACCCCAAGAGTTGCCAGCAAACTACCAGGAGTTAAGAGGGAGCGAATGATTCTCTCCTAAAGATTTCAAAGAAACATGGCCTTGCTGATACCTTGAATTCAGACTTCTAACTTGTAGAATACAACCTTTCTGTTGTTCTTAGCCATCCAGATTGTGTTGTTTGTCAAAGCAGCCCTCGGGAGCTACAAAGGCATAGAATATTAGGAATAAACCCTGGCATTTTGGGGGACTGTTTGGCAAAGGTAAATACCTTGGCTTTGAAATAATTCCATTCATGCTCAAACTTACAGAATATCTGGGGTCTCTGAAAGTTTATATGTCAGGGGAAGAACTCAGAATTTTCAGAAGTTAATTTAATTCTGATTTTCTTTTATTTTAGAAAGAATAGCTTCTATTGCACAACCACAAAAAAGTAAAATTAAAGTCATCAATAATTCAGTTCAGAGCAACCAGGTTGAACTAACAAGCTTATTCAAAACTGTTGTTGCACCCTCTTGTTCTACTTTGCTATGATTACCACATGTGTCTTTTACCTTGAAGTTCCTGCAAATGTCAACCAAGCAGAAATCCTGTACTCTTAGGTGACATATATCTGGAGTTGGAGACAATATGTCAGGATTTTGCATAAAGTATGTTAGAATTGAAACTTGCATGAGCTAATTCATTTATATCATAAATATAATTTAGATGAAGTTTAACTTTCATGGGTTTTAAAGTCTTCCACAGGAATGCTCTTCTACTCAAAAACTTTTGGAGCTAGAAAGAGAGGTCATAGATGTACTAACAAATCTATTTTATAGGGTAACTCTTACCTGTTCAGTTCTATGCTATTTAGTTTAAGAATACATATTACATAATATAACATGACTCTTAGTTTTCAAAAGCTCAATATTAGCAGACCAGATAAAGCTAATGAATATGTGTAGAGTATGCTAAAAGTCTCGATATAAGATATTCATAGGACCTGCAAAAACTCACTTGAAATCTTGGATCTATAAGGAATGGTATGCAAGAGTCTGTCTTATTAAATTCTTAGGACTTGTGCAAAGTGGCTGTTAAGCACAACCATTATTAAAATTAATTATAATTTAAAAATCTGAGTATTTATTAATTGATGCAAACATTTTTTTTCTAATTACTTTAGCGCATTTTGTTATTATCTGTTTTCCAATTCGTTTGTTTTTATATATTACATCTATGGCAGAAATTGATAATAATAAAAGCATAATATGTGAATTAGATTGGACAGTCGAATGACCTTTCTTGTTCCAGAATCTTTGCTGATGAAGTTGCAGTGGCCGGGGTTGAGGCAGAGGGGTTAGGGGCAATCAGGCAGGCAGGAGAGAGGTTAGGAGCCAGCGGTCCCTGATTGCGAAAGGGTGCAGGCTGGGCTGAAGGACTCACCCTGTCCCCATGCACGGATTTAATGAACCAGGCCTCTAGTATTATATAATGAGGTGCTACTATATAGCTCTTGCCAACTCTGTACTCTGTTAGGTGATGTCAGGTTGGTAACTTGAATTCAACCATGCTGGGAGTTTCAGATTAGAAATTGGCAAATGTTACTAATTAGTTTTGTACCTCCCAAACCCCTGCTGAATTAGTACTTAAGTGATATTTTACAATGATTTATGAAAAAAACTACTGTTCTTTAAGGCTGAAGTCATCTTTCACCTGAAAATACAAATTGAGCTAGAAACTTAATGAAGTTCCTTAATTTCTAATGACTAAAATAAAAGCAAATTCAGATATCCTTTCCCTCCACCATCTCCATGGACTTCAAGTTTTAATGAGAAAGTAGGAAAAATCAGATAATAAATTATATATTTGTCATTGAATATACATTTAAGGCTTTCTAAAAAGTGCTATTTTATTTTTAACTTTTGCTTATTTTAGTTCTATAATTATATCTTATATTCAAAATGTTACATATTTGGGGCAATGTATTAATTTTAATTACCAAATGTTCATGGATTAATGAAAACTACTATAGCAATACCAAATATTTTACCTTCTTTCAGGATGGTCATATATAGATCTATAATGGTAAGCAGGTTTTCCAAGATTGTTAAATCAAACTTTGTTAGTCAGGGCAGGATTAATTTTTATTTGAATATAATAAAAACATTTATAGTTTTGAGACAGAGAAATTACATCATATTATTAATGTTCTGAAGAATGATTTGATCAGTTGAGAAATACAGAGGAAGGATGGAGGCAGGATGCCAAGTTAAGAAATGATTGCAATAGTTTAAGTGCAAGATTATAGTAATACTAAGAAAGAGGGAGAGGTAGATAGGGTGAAAATATGGTTTTAAATTAGATTTGGAAAAATATGCTAAAATAAGTTGATATTGAAAGGGTTAGCTAGCTGGTTTATAAAGTTTTAGCAATGAAAGCCTTAGTCTTTAGAAGAGGAATACATAATGGAGACTTGAAGATGCCAAGGTGTTTGTCTTACTTGAATGGAGGATAGAGAAATGAAATAGGCAAATAGAAATATATCTATCCCGTGCAATTAAAAACAGCCATAAACCAAAAGGCATCTTGGGCCTGAGCCATTAAAGTGACCATAACTTAGGCCAAAAGTAGCCCTGACCTGACTAGCTGGGAGGGCCATAAGATAAGGCTTTCTCTGCCAGCCCAACTGGAAGAGCTGTAAGGTAAATCAACAGTGACTCCAACCAACAAGATAAGGAGGGGATACATGGGCTTTGAGCTTTGAAAACTAACTCTATGTAGCACAATGACCAATAAGAAAAGGTCGAGTTCAGACAAAGAACTGCAGCCTATTTAAAGCTTCAAAACAAAGAAAGCAGAGGTCACCTTTTTCAAGGGCCCCTCTGTCCATTCATGAGGGACAGAGTCTTAGGCTTAGGTTTTAGAATTACATTTTAGAGGTAGTGTCTGATTGCAATAAAGTTTCTGTACTTTTTACCTATCACCTTTCGTCCATGGCTTCATTATTCAAAATGGGCATTCAGGGCATTCCAGTTCAATTTTTGTGTTTCCAAAATGGATAGAAAAGATGAATGAATGAATGAATGATAAATAAATAAACAAACAAACTTAAAACTTTGTCAAGACCAAGTGAATAATGAAGGTTGTTCTTATTGAGAAAAGATCTTGAGTGAACAGACTTTCAAGAGTAGATCCACATGTGCCTTTTAGCCATGGTAATTTTTAGCTTTTACATGCTTATTTAAATATAGATCTACTATCTGAAGTATGGTAAGAACATGTCACAAACTTGAAAGGACACTTTGATTTGGAAATAAAAACTATAATGCAGGTTATGTTATACAGTTATTATTCACTGATTTCAATTAACTTTGAAAGAGGCTATTATAATTTCTGAGAAATGTCATAGAAATGATAATGATGAAATATCTGCAACCTTTTTTTTCTATAGTTAAAGAGGAAATGGCTAAGGATGTTTGGTATGGTTTACTTTCAAGGATAACTTTACTGTTTTATAATCAGGCAGTTGCTATTAAAAAGTTTTGAGGGAAGGTAGGGATGGGGGGTTGAGGGGAGAAATAAACCATGGGATTTATATGCATATACACATGGCCCATGGACACAAACAATAGTGTGATGAAAGCTTGGGAGGGGCAGGTGCAAGGAAGAGGGGATCAATAGGGAGAATTTCTGAAAATGAACAGAATGTTAACAAACACTGACTTTGTAATAAAAAAAGACAGATGAAAACACTAAGATTTTAAAAAGGAGAGGTTGTCAGGAAAATAAAACCAATACTGCTCATATCAATGAACAAAAGGAATGTTGTAGTGACCTCATGTCTCACTGATTTCTCTCCATGCTGACATTGCCAATATTTTTTTATTTTGCCGAAGTGGCTTATATTCCATATTGCCTATTACTTGTTAAAATAAGTGTGCTTGTATAACGGATATAAAACAAGCTCTCATTTTCTTTACCATCCTGGAATTTTCTTTCATTAATGAGGATAACGTAGTGTCGAGTTCCAACTTAATTATAATCAGTTTCCAAATTGTCTCATTTAAGAATAATACATTTCATTTTCAAAGTTATTTTCTGATTTTTAATTTTTTGTTTTTATTTCAAAGTAGACACTGGAGTTAGTCACACACACTCTGTAGAATTTTACATTAGGAGTCTGTAGACATATAAGAAACTATTATTTTTTGAAATCTACTTGTTATCCAAGTGAAATTGACATGACACCCCCACTCTTATAGCTCAGCTTATCTGAAACAGGTAAAGACTTTGAACCCACCCAAGATCTGCATGCACCTTTTATCAAGGGAGTCAATGGAGTGAGGAATGAAAGGACAAAAGCCTTTTGTGCTTTCTGTAAACAGGCATATTCATATCACATTCAAAATAAGGAGCTTCAGGTTTCCTTCAAAAATATGTAAAAGGGATACATAATTCTGCTCAAAGATCACCGAAAAGCCTTGCTTGTTCTGCAAATGCCAATTGTTTATATCACACATCATATAGGATTTTAGTATAAAACTAGAGACCCTGTGCATGGAATTTGTGTATGGGGGGGTGCTGGTGTCCTTCAGTCCAGCCTTCACCCACAAATCTGGGACCTCTTGAGGGATGTCCAACTACCTGGATTGGGCCTAAAGGGGCATTTGGACAATCCTCTCACAGTCCAAGACTGTTCTCCCTTGCAGGCCAGGTCCCTGCCAACTGCCCTCCCCTGCTGGCCATCTTGTGTCCACATGGGGGAAGGATCTTTTGACCACATGGGGGCAGTCATCTTGTGCGTTGGAGTGATGGTCAATCTGCATATTACTCTTTTATTAGATAAGATAGAGCCTGGTGCACAGGTGGGGGCCAGCTGGTTTGCACTGATGGTGTCCTAGATCAGGGTGGGTGTTCCCTTGGGGTGTGGGGTGGCTTGGGTGAGGGGCCTGTAGTGGTTTGCAGGCTAGCCATGCCCCCCAGTGACCCAAGCAGAGGCTCTGGTATCTGGGATTTATTTATCTTCTACAATTGAAACTTTGTAGCTTGGAGCAAGGCCAGGCCTTCTGTTTGCACAGCCATTGAAACTTGTTGCCTTAAGTGGAGGCTGGGCAGGTCAGGGTTTGCAGGGATTCCTCCATCACCAGGGGCAATCCAAGCCTCCCTCCTGCTCTCTCTGTGGCCATAGACATCTTGGTTGGGTTAATTTGCATACTTGCTCTGATTGGTTGGTGGGGGTGGCTTGTGGGTGTAGTGGAGGTATGGTCAATTTGCATATCACTCTTTTATTAGATAGCAGAGCAACAGTGAAATGTTAATCCCATGACAACTGAATAAAAATTAATAAAACAATGGATGTATTCAAGGCATTATAACATATGGTTGCCTGGAAACATTTTTTTTTCTTCTCTCTTTCCCTGTTTCTCTTTAAGTTTTGCTTTTAATTTTATGCTTTTTGTTTCTTTTTTGGGTATATGAAGACATTTGAGCTGAATGTGAATTCTTGTGGAAAAAGTAACACAATTGTACTTGGTAGTTCATTGAGGTTTACTGAAAAATGATGTTCATCAGACATTTATAAATATACTAGAGGCCTGGTGCATGAAATGCATGCGCGGGTAGGTTCCCTAGAACTGGCCAGTGATCAGGGCCAATTGGAGCCTTTTGGTTGCTGGTCTGGGCCTCCCTTCCCAAGCTGCTGGTTACTACCTGCCAGCTGGGGCCTTTCTTTGTTCCTTGTCACCCTGGTGGTCAGCCCACGTCATAGTGAGCGATTGAACTCCTAGTCATCAGGTTGAACTTCCCAGGGGACACTTTACATATTAGGCTTTTATATATATACTAGAGGCCCAGTAAATTAAATTCGTGCATGGGGGGTATGTCCATCACCCCAGCCTGCACCGTCTCCAATCTGGGACCCCTTGAGGGATGTCCGACTGCTTGTTTAGGCCCAATCCCAGTAGGGATCTCATAATCCAGGACTGCTGGTTGCCAACTGCTTGTCTGCCTGCCTTCCTGATTGCCTCTAACCACTTCTGCTCACCAGCCTAATCACCCCCTAACCACTCCCCTGCCAGTCTGTTTGGCCGTAATTGGCCTCCCATATCAGTCTGGTCATCACTATTTGCCCTCCTCTGCAGGTCTGGTGCCCCTCAACTGCTCTCCCCTGCAGGCCTGGTTCCCCCCAAACTTCCCTTCCCTGCAGACTCAGTGCCCCCAACTTCCCCCCTCTGTCAGCCTAGTCATGACTATCTGCCCTCCCCTGTGGGCTTGATCATCCCAAATGCCCTCCCTTGCAGGCCTGGTCTCTCCCAACTGCCCTCTCCTGCTGGTCATCTTGTGGCAGCTATCCTGTGTCCACTTGGAGGCAGTCATCTTTAACTACATGAGAGCAGCCATCTTGTGTGTTGGAGTGATTGATTGTCAATTTGCATATTAAATTTTTATTAGGATTAAATAGGATAGTGCAGTGGTAGGCAAACTGCAGCTAACAAGCCACATGCAGCTCACGAGCCATGGTTTGCCACTCTGTTGACTAATGAGTTTTCTGACCACTGCATAAAGCATTACCCTTACCCAGTTTTGACTTCAGGATAAAGATATTAGTACAATATTAAAATGTTTTTAAGTGTTTTTACCTAAGGCAGTAGTCAGCAAAATCATTAGTCAACAGAGTGGCAAACCTTGGCTTGTGAGTTGCATATGACTTGTGAGCCGTAGTTTGCCTACAACTGGGGATAGAGGCCTGGTACATGTGTGGAGGCCAGCTAGTTTTCCCTGAAAGATGTCCTGGATCAGGGTTGGGGTTCCCGTGGGGTATGGGATGGCCTGGGTGAGGGGCCTGTGGTGGTTTCCAGGCTAGCCATGCCCCTTGGTGACCCAAGTGGATGACCTGGTATCTGGGATTTATTTATCTTCTATAATTGAAACTTTGTTGGTTTGAGCAGAGCCAAGCCTCCTACTTGCTCCATGGCCACAGCCATTTTTGTTGGGTTTATTTATCTTCTATAATTGAAACTTTATAGCCTTGGGTGGAGACCAAGGCAGGTCAAGGCTGCTGAAGGTTGGCTTCCTTCATCGCTAGGGGCAACTCAATCCTCCTACTCTCTCCAGCTCTGTGGCTGCTGCCATTTTTGTTGAGATTTATTTATTTTTTATAATTCAAATTTTGTATCCTTAAGTGGAGGCCAACGCAGGCCAGGGCAGGCAGAAAACTTGGCTTCCTCCATTGCCAGGGAAACACCAGCCTCCTGCTCTGTCCGTGGCAACAGCTTTCTTGCTTGAGTTAATTCGCATGCATGCTTTTGATTGGCTGGTGAGCGTGGCTTGTGAGTGTAGTGGAGGTATGGTCAACTTGCATATTACTCTTTTATTAAATAGGACTAGAAGACTGTTTCATGAAGATTTATGCAATAGGCCTTCCTTCCCCTGGCTGCTGGCTCCAGTTTTCTTCCAGCACCGGGGACCCAGGCCTTTGCTTTGGCTGCAGCGGAGAAGCCAGGCCTGGAGGCTTCTCCACTTCTTTCTGCAGCAGGAAAGCCAAGTCTCTTTAGTCTTCAGTCTTTAGTCTTTGATTGGGCCAGAGCCTTCAGTCTTCGCTCTGCACCTGTGCATGCAAATTAACTTGCCATCTTGTTGGGTTAATTTGCATACTCCTGATGGGCTGATGGGTATTGTGGACTATGGTCAATTTGCATATTTCTCTTTTATTGGTTTAGATTTATCTATCTATATCTATATCTATCTATCTATCTATCTATCTATCTATATATATATATAGATTATTTCAAGTGCTGTTTCCCAGTAGCAAGAGACCCCAAATTATCACAACATATAATTTACATAAAAGTAAATATCCTGAGAAAAGTGTAGAAAATCTATACTCTTTGGAAGCTATAAAAGTGAATTAGTGAAAGAGTTGGGTATTCAGAGTGAAAAATGTGGAAGTGATTTAGTTAACTGTAGATCCACTGCCTGAGAAGAGCAGCTTTGATGTGTCTGCTTGAAGAACTGACCTGAGTCTCTTAAACTTCAAGGACACAACAGATATGTCAGACTCAGATTTACATATTCCAGGGGCTTAGAGGTAAGGCCTGGTAACTGTTCCAGAGGTTGCATGAGTGGATGTGCCTACATGTCTCACATTTCTCAGAACAGAGGGTGGTGGATGTTTTCCAAGGACATTTGAAAAAAAGACACCATGCTTCATTTGAGGAAAGCTCAGAGACATTGGTTCAAAGAATCTCAGAGCATACTCTGAGATGCTAAGAGACTTAAATCTTACTTTTAAGTAAATAACATATTAATCTATGGGCAGTAACCACAGATTAGATATCCAGGTGATGTTAGAGTGGAGCGGGCATGGAGAAGAATTGATACAGTGCCACCTGAGCAGAAAGGCAAGCTTCCCGAGAGCATTCATGCCCACATGGTAGGAATGCTAAATCCCCAGGGTAATGCCAATATAGAGCTTTTTAAGCTTGAGTTGCAAGCTCCCTCAGTCATTTGTTTAAGAATTTTAGTAGGGTTCATGTCTATTCATGTTTCCAAACAAAGTGCGATAGTCTCAAGAAAGAGTTCTAAAACAGTTATTTGTGTTTCCTATACATTGGTTGTATTCTATGTTACATCTAAAGAAATTTCACAAAGTATTTGTGGCATATGCATGAAATATTTTTCTTGTTTCAGCCAATTTACATTTTTACATAAAAATTATTTTGCTAATTCATTGGTGTTTTTATAGAGTTTCTAGTGTCTCTGATTCATATAGCTTCTTAAAAGGAGTATTTCATTATTTTAGATAATATTACTTCTAGATATTTTTTTAAAAATAATCAACTCATTTTGAGAATATAATATACTTATTATATGACTAGTAAAGTACATAAGAAAGTGTATCTGTTGGTTTATAAAAGAAAAAAAATATCTATCATATCTTAGGGACTAGACATATAGCAATAGGTGTTACTTTAAAAAAAAGAAAATTGTGTTTTTATTTTTTACATTCTCAAAGAAATATCATTATACTTTCTAGACTTCAGGTAACATAATATTTTTCTGCTTATGGCAGGTGATGTATAAGCAAATAGTATAGAACACATTTCTTAATTGTAATTTTATCTCCTTAATTTTTTTGTGTGTCAAGAGGAATACTTGATAATATTCAGAATAGTTTATTTAATTCATAGTTACATAAATCACTATCTAAATACTCCTCAAATGAAATTTGTTTTTTTCATTCATACATTTCTGTTTATAAGTATCAAAATATAATACTCTGCTAAGCAACTGAAGTAAGTGGGGCTTCTGAGAAATATTAGGTTATTCCTATTCCACCCAAGTCATTTTTTTCACCTGGAAAATTAAAGGCAAAGAAACATATTTGCTTAAATTTACATGAAAAAAGATGTTAAAATCTGTATGGCAGCATTAGCAACTCTGATAGATCGTTTCATCTTTAAGAACAAAGAGGATAGCAGGTTGTTGTTTTTTTTTCCCCATATTATTCAGTCCCATTAAGGTGGATATAGTTTTATAAATATGATAAATATTTAGTATAAACCAGCTTTATTATACAACTTCTAGAAGTTCTGTCCACAAAATCCTGCTCGAATGGGGTATGGCAGCCCCCTTCCCATGGAAGCCAATTGGCTGGGCTGGCAGGGGGGAGGGGATTTAGAAGGTGTACCAGCCCCACACCCAATCAGGGTGGGGTGATCTGATCATGGGCGGGGCTTGCTGGAGGGAGGGCCCGCAGGAGGTTGACTGGCTGCAGTGTGCATCATAGTGACAGGTTGTTTGGTCATTCTGCTTGTTCCAGTATTCCAGTTTCTTGGCATATATGTATATGTATGTATGTATGTAAATATAAACTAGAATAAACTGTGTCCCTGAAGTCATTTTTTCCTATGAACACTAATGTTTTTGCCCCATAGAAGCACCGAATGAGAAATAAAATATATGGCAATAATATTCTAAGTGTTTGTGTGTGTGTAATTTTAAACTCCTCAGTTTATAGTTAATGTCTGTTTAACTTGTACTAATCAGATAGGTTGTATTTATTTTCTAAGAACCAGTGAATAAATAGAACTTTATTTTACTCAAATATATTTGTATCACTGATTGTGGCAATTTGAGAATATATTTTAAATCAAATGCAACATGGAATCAATTCTTTTAATATTTTTGGTCCAATGTTATGAAAATTCAATGGATGAATAAAGCTGCAAGATTTCCTTGAAAGTCTTACATTCACAATATGTCACTTATTTGACATCTGTCATCTGACACTCCTTAGGTATTAACACACACTTAATTGGTATGCTACTTTTTATTTTCATGATAGATTTAGGAGTTAACAAGTCACTCAGTCTCATTATATATATGACACCCTAGGCCTTGGACTTAATTAGTTATTAATTGCAAAAGCTGCCTTGAACCTTCTCCACAAGATGATTCATAAGTATATGACCTAGTGAAATGTTAGTATTAGCGTGTTAGCCTAAATAGAATGTCTGTGAGTGAGAAGCAAATCATAGGAAAAATCACTTGAAATTAAGTTATCTTTGGCTAAACATTTGTTTTAAATGAAAAGGTTGCATCTGTAGATATGCATAGATATTATCTAACATAAAACTTGTCCATTATATCTGCGTTTGAAGGCACAAGCATTACTTTAACAGAGGGAAGGAATCCAGATGAATGATGTTCAGCCTAACAGAACATGAATTAAAGTTGACCTATCCAGTGCCAATGTCAAACTGTACATTAAAAAGAAAGCACATCCCAACTAACTTAACAATGATTAGACTGACCTAGCTGGTGTGACCTAGCTTATAGAGCTGTGGCCTGAGGACTGAAGGGACCTGGGATTTATTCCAGGGAAGGGCACATGCCTGGGTTGTAAGTTTGATCCCCAGGGAGCATGCAAGAGGCAGCTGATCAATGATTCTCATAATTGATGTTTCTCTCTTTCTCTCTGTTTCTCTCCCCCGCTCTCTCCCTTCCTCTCTGAAATCAATAAAAACATATTTTTATTTTTATTTTTTTATTGTTTAAAGTATTACAAATAGTAGTACATATGTCTCCATTTCCCCCCTATTGACCTCCCTGCAGCCTTCCCTATCCCCCAGTACATGCCCTCACCTGCCTCCCCTCCAGTGTCTTGTATCCATTTCTTATGTTTATATACTTGCATACATATTTTTAAAATGATTAGACTAATCATTGAGTTAAATTATATCTACCCAAGTTTGGCAACAAGAGTGCTCTTTAACCCTTTGATAGAAGGGGTTTCTCTTAGATTGCTGATTTCTCTGAGATTCTCAGCCACTTCCAGTCATTCAAACACAATCTATGATTTGATTAAACTCCAGGGTCCTTCTTCACTCTCAACACTCCTGATTTTCTGTGATTCATCCTCACAACCTATTTCCCCAGTGATGGCGACCAATGGAGTATAGCCTTGTACTAGATCCCGTGATCATGCATAAGCAATTGCACAGCAATATGAACTGAATGAAAAGCAGTAAGATCACAGAAAGTATCTAATATCACAATGAGAGATAATAGAGGTCACTGAGATCTCAGCCAGATTCGTGCCTAACAGAACATGAATTAAAGTTGGCTTATCCAGTGCCAATGTCAAACTGCATATTTAAAAAGAAAGCACATCCCAACTAACTTAACAATGATTAGACTGACCTAGCTGGTTTGACCTAGCTGATAGAGCTGTGGCCTGAGGACTGAAGGCACTAGTATTAGTTTCCCATTAAACATGTGACCATTTAAGAGGAAAAGATAAGACATAACTAAAAGTTTCCAAAATGTGTAATAAGAATCAGCAAGATCGATGCTAAAAGGAAGTAATAGAATATACGTATTATTTCTCTTCTTTTCTTTCATATACCAGAGTTGTTTTCTCCACTGACACAGACTTTCATAATTTAATGAATGAAGATGATGTAATCATAAAATGTATTATGAGATAAATTAAATAGCATTTTATATATAGCCATTCAATCTGTCACTTAGTATTGTATTTTTTAAAAAATCTTCTGTTTTTTATACTGCCTGGGAGTAAATGATTTCTTATATTTTAGTCATAAACTAAACATTTAACATTTTTATCACTAACCAAAGGCATGAATAAATATATTCCTATATCCAGGACTATCGTCAGTCTCATTACATGCTAACTAAAAATCCAAACACACTTTTTATAGCTGTTCTATTCTCAAGAAAAATATGCACAATAAAATATTAGCACTACTTAATTATTGAAAGAAATAATACATCATTCTTTTTTTGGTGTTTAAGTTGTTTTTCTTTACTGTAATTATTTTGCTATAAGAATATTTAATAACCAAAATTGTATTTGAAATTGTGGAAAACACAAATAATTTCTTGAGTTTGACTTCGTAGTTAGAAAGGCAAAAGAGAATTATCATGATACTCTGTAAAGGCAGAGAAAAAATGAAAATGTGACAGCTAAGTGACCAACTTTTGAAGGTACATCTGGACCATATCCCCTCCCCCAAAGCCTGGATTTGAATGCTGACTATTAATTAAGTGCCTTAATTTTGAACATATCAAAATTTAGAAAAGACAATTTTCAGAGTAATAATTATATAAAGCATTTTTTTCACAAATAATTTTCCCAATAATAGAAAATATTTAAGCTTTTAGTGTTGTTTTGTTATGGAATCATGTGTTAAACCATGGTAAATAATAAATCATCTTTTATCATAGTAGCCATGATTTCATTCACTAGGCAGACAAGTTGATTTTCTTACATCCTTAAATTCCGTGATAGCTATCATTACTTAAACTAATCTATTGATCATATTCCAGAGGTACTGAGTGAACTGAAATTGAGAAAACAAAATGATTTATTTTCATTAAAGCAGTGATCAGCATTCATGTTTTCATGTTAATATCTGGAATTATATTTATATTCCTTAATATTCTTTCTTCATCATTCTGAGTTATAGTGGATTCTTTTAGCTTCTGGACTTTACAGAAGGAACACAATTTTGGTGACACCTTGATTTTAGTCCACTAAAACCAATTTTGGAATTCTGTCTTCTATACTCTAGGATAATAAACTTGATTGTTTTACATGCTGTTGGTGATAGTTTATTACAGTAACAATGGAAAACTGAGAACTTTATAAACTAGAATTGACTAGGATAATGGAAGAGGTTCAAAAGCATAACAATGTCCAGTTTTAAAGGGACAATAGTTGTCATTATTAATTGTGGATAATGTATTTTCCAGCATCCTGCATTAACAGTCAGTACATTTGGATCAAACATATATTACCTTGCCTGTTAAGTCAGACTTTGAATTTCTCACTTACTATATAGCCCAAGGAATAATTGCGTTCCTATTGTGTAGGAAGCTTTTCCTACGGATTCATGCCTTGTGAACGAATCCCCATGGAAAACACTATTTTGTCTGCTTTCGTTTTTATGTCATATCTACTTTGGTGGTGTACCATTCTACACTCTCTCTATCCCTTTCCAATATACTAGCACTAGTCTACTTACAAAAACCAAGTTCATAAGCTTGAATATCAGACTGAAATTTATCTTCTCTCTAATAATGGAATGTAGCTCCTGAACAGAGTTGGTGCTCACTACTTGGATTATAAAGACTGTATTAATAATTACTGTTTTGCTGGTGTCTCAGTGCTGACAGTTGCAAGTGTAAATTTATATGAGAAAAGGACTCAAGAAATGACTTCTCTTAGAGAGCTTCCTGGACCATGATCATTGATAAAAAGAATCTCCCAGCTCTCTGAAAGCACCCAAATGATACTGCCTAATTCAGGGCTCATTTAGGAACCCATCAAGTGCTCAGAAAATCTAACTCTGACTTTTTTGTGGGCGTTTTAACATCCTACTCACCATCCTGAATACTTTTGGAAAATGTTTACTTTTCTGCACACTTATTTGTTGTATGCAGTTGGGTTACAGCCCCAGATTTTCGGAGTGCTTGTTTTTCAAACCAAAGATTCAAAATGCCAATTTCCAAGAGCTCCTAATTCTAGGATCAAGACTTCCTAAGATCTATATTTAAAATGATGCCTTACTATTTGAAAGAGAAAATGTTTCTATGGCCTTTGTTGAGATCAATAGCTTTTAGTGTGTTCAAGAGCTTCTCAATTTGGTAGCACAGAAAGTGGTGAAATTGTTCACTGTTTCCTTAAAATGCATCATTCCCCAAAAAAAACCTAACCCATTTCTACTCCTGGAACCATTTTCACATTTATGGATAGTTCTTAAATGTAGAGTAACACTTTTCTGTTTTTCCTCAAATAAGGAGTCAGGGTTTTTGTTGTTTTTTTTCCCTATATAATATATTTTGTCACTATCCAAACACCCTTTACTTTACCTGTACCAATTTTAATACAGTAGTATAATTGTTTTCATTAACCAGATAATAGAGTCCATTTACATATCCAAAATTAGTATTGGAGGTCATCATGCATTTCTTTACCCTTTCTCTTTATTTGGCTTATCCATGATGATGAAATTAACCTGATCCCTCCATTGTGCTTTGTAGACATAAGCAAGTTACATTGTTTGTCTCAATTAAATTTTTCTTATCAAAATGAACCTAATTCCTTACTGTCTGTCATCAGCATAGATAAACTAGAGGCTTGTTGTCATTTTCACATTACCGTATTGTATTGTTTTAAGCTTCATATTGACTGCTAAACTGAAGTTTACTTCACAAGTGATATTTTTGGAACCTTTGTAGATATTTGAAAAATAATTAAGAATAAAGAATCTCAGACTAGGTAAATTATTAGAATAAATATAATTAATATTTCAGTTTTAGGAGGGGATATTATTTTTGTATTGCATATTTTTAGAGTCAAGCATGAGCAGTGCTGTCTAAGAGAACGTCCTACAAACATGAAAAGATTCTTCTGCACTTTTCAATGTGCTAGCCATTGTCACAGAAGACCTTGACTGTGTGAAATGTGGTTAGTGTAATAAGGCTCTAAAATGTTAAGTATATTTAACTAATTTAACTACAAATACAAATTCAAATAGCCTAGAGTGTTTGGCTACTATATTAAAAAAAAAGTTTAAGTCCAAAAGAAAGAGTTGTGATCTGTGTTTTAAATCTGCACTCTTGCTTGAACTTGCCCCTTGTTCATTGGCTGGTTCTATAGGAGATAGTCACATCACTTCTCTGAACATCAATGCCTTGATTCAATCAATAACAACTTCTTCTTGAGCATCTGTTAAATCCTGTGAACAGTGTTTGGTACTATGCGTAAAATGATCATTAAGTCAGAATTGGTTCCTCTTCCCATTCTCTAGGGAAACATTATGTTAATAATTACACTATTAATTGTTTAGTTAAAGTTGTGTCAGGACTCTGGAGAAAAGTATAAAGTGCAATAAAAGCATGTAAGACCTGGCCAAGTGTGATGGGTTTGAAAAAACTTCCTGGAGAATTTTTTTTTTTAATTTATTTAGAGGAGAATAAAGATTAAGACATTTCTAAGTGACATCAAGTGAACCTAATTTGCTGAACACTCTGCTAGTAGATAGAGATTCAAAGAGATTTTAACATCCTGAATAAATTATGGGTTAAAAAGTAAATGATCTAGGGAATTGAACTATTATTAATTCCATAAAGTGTTCTATTAAGTAATTTTTATGACAAAAATATTTTTTCTTGTGTTTCGAAAAAAAATAGGTTTCACAAAGAAACTTTTTTTTAATGTATTTTTATTGATTTCAGAGAGGAAGAAAGAAGGAGAGAAAGCTAGAAACATCAATGATGAGAGAGGATTATTATTTGGCTACCTCCTATCCCCCAACCCTACCCCACCCAGGCATGTGCTCTGACTAGGAATGGAACCATGACCTCCTAGTTCATAGTTCAACATTCAACTACTGAGATACACTGGGCAGCAAAGATAAATTTCTGTGTGCTAAGAATTAATAGAACCTTGGGTGTATGGAAGGTAAAATTTATTGTCATCTTAGTTATATTGGAATCTTGTGTATTAAAATCTTGGAGAATACCTTAACTAAGAATTATTTCCTTAAACTTTGGTCACCATAGGAAACTCTCCCTTTTATTTTTTCTTATATATTTTTTCTCTTCATTTATGTCCTACTCCCCCTTCTGCTTCCTCCCTTTTTTTCCCTCCTTCCTCTCCCCTTTCCCTTACTTTTCCCTCCTATTTTTTTATTCTTTTGGTGGAAATTCTTAACAATAAAGCTTTCATCATGGACTTCTAACAATATGATTTTAAAAATACCTTTATATTTATATTTTAGGTTCTGCCACTATAAAGTTCTATAAGACTACAGTTTTACTTTAATTTGATATTGATTTATTGTCCCCTATGTTTTTAAACAGTATAGTCTACTTTGGATCGTTCTCTAATTATATTATTTAAAAAAATACTTTCATTATATAATTATTTTTTAAATAACCTGAGTTGACATATGGTTAAATAAATGGCAGGAGTGTTATGTTAGATAATGCCCCAGTTAGGTTTGTCATGAAAATCTTATGGTGCTGCGTTATTTTGCACAGCATCAGCAACCCAAAAAAATTTCAAAATTTTTCCTTAACAACATGGACTAACAACTTTAGCATCTTGGAAAATTTTGGTAGGAGAAAAGGGCTGGGGTCAACATGAATGGCAATGTATTCTAATCAATGAATTATAGTGACAAAAAGTAGCACAACTTTCCTGAGATAATTTGAGACAGAAGCACAAATATATTTCTCAGTTGGAAAATAAGTAATTTTATTTTCTTGGAAGTGTGAATAAGATTAGATAATAAAGCCTGTGTTGAATGACATTATGTAAACTCCATGATATTATCTGGCTAATATGATGGCCAGATACCAAGAATATGAGAGGAAAGCATTATCATAGAGTATGTTGATGATTATCCTATTTAACTGAGAAGAATAGAGCTAAAAGATCTTTTGGAGAGTGACATTTTGAGGATTATTTTGCATGTTTTATTGAGTGTTCCTGTGACATACACAAATGAAAATATCTCGTCAGTCAGTGGGAAAGGAGGACGATTTATGACTAAAAAGGAAATTGAAATGGAGGAAGGAACCCCATTGGGCCACATATGTAAAGATGTAGATATACATGTGTATGTACAGTAGAATTTGTGGAGAGCTGTTCTTGGTAAATATCAAACTTCAAGCACCCAGACTACAAAACAATGTGAGGAGAGAAGTATTCCTCTGATTTGTTTTGCCTTTTCTTCTCTCTATTCAGGTTCTTAAATCATATCTATTATATCCATGTTTCAACAAGTATAAGTCTTGTTGGTGAGGTGCCATCCATGTCTCTATCTGCTACTAGTGGAAGTGGGCTTCTTGGGGTGCTGCAGGAATAAGAATTTCTTGAGGTTCCATTAGAGGATGAGGTATCAATAAAAGTTTTATTTCAATGGAATTAAATAACTGAGTTTCTAAGGTCTCATCTCCCTCAGTTCTACTGTGGAAAAGTCCCATTTTGTCTGCAGCAGAGCTAGAATCAAAGCCACTGCCCAGAGAGCCCCCCTTTTACGTTTGCCCAGTGCAGTACAACATCTGGCTACTTTAGCTTGCAGTTCATTGTATGTGTGGTCTGTATGGCCATGGCCTGTGTGTCTTCTAGGACCACATGGCTGGCTAGCATGGGTCTCAGAAGAGGGAAGGCAAGGAAGCAGGGACAAAGCAAGGGGAACTAGAGAAGAGAGATCCTTTGGGGATTCAAACCTCCTAAGATTTTGCACAGTTGCGGTGGCTCTAACCCCTCTAGTCAATTATCTTTGTTCTCAAGTTAGACTGTCAGGAAGGCACCTACCGTAGGTCACCCAGACTTCACTGTGCATGAGTCCATCTGCCTTTGGTGTATCCCTTTCCCCAGTGATCAGCAAGGAATGGGCTGGTGATCCTGGTGGGGAGTGTGAAAGTGCAGCTTCCTGGTGAAGCTGTCAGACCACCACACTTATGTCTGGCCTTCCTTTGCTCCTTTCCTATCATTGATATTAATAACTAGCTAGTTATGATGGTAACATTAGCATTCCACATAAATTGTACATTCTAAACAGCACTATCATTATTTATGGAGTCATTCCTGATGAATCTTTCTAGATTACATGTCCTTTTGAAAAAAAATATTTATTGAAAGCAAGCTTACCACGTATATGTTGATGTACTTACATACATGAGAATCAGTTGTGACCAAGTAAATTGAGAGAACTTATAGAATCCAGAGTATGAGAAACTGATTCTTTTACATCTCAGAGGAATCATGTATGATTTACATCCCCTTCTGGACTTAAAAGGCTGTGATTCTGAATTCTGAGTTTTAATGCTCTTCCTACAACTTGTTAATCAATATGAATTTCGAAAAGTAATTTCCACACAGTAAAACTGTGTGCACAGTTAGTTAAAGTACATTGCACTCTGGCCAATGTGTCTGTGTTTGAATTCCTATGCAGACAATAAGTAAATAGTGAGTTTCCCTGAGAATGCACTTATTTATTGTAATTGTTTGTTTTTAAAAGAAAGACTACCACATAACTTATTTATAGCTTTGTTTTGAAAATTAAAATGTTTTATTAATTATTATTATTATACTCAGCTTGTGAACTCCTTAAAGAATGCATTCCTATGAGCTCTAATACTTTCAACACAACCACTGTATCAGGTACTAACTACCATTGAATTAATGTGTGTTGAATTGATAACTAATGCACATACAGCAGGATGAAAATGGAATAAGAATGTGTGTTTGCAGAAAAAAACTTATTAAAAACGGTGAAAATATGAACTTATTCGATATTGGACCTCAGTTCAAAAGAAAGTCATTAAAAACTGTAAAGAGAAATTAGTCGTAGAAGAAAGTTAAGCACAAGGTGATAGGGTGATATAAGGGATGTCAAAAACAAAAAATATTTTTCTATATCTGTATTAGAAAATATGAAGAATAAGTTATCTGATAAGTACCCCATATCATCTGTTAAAATACATTTGAAAGTGAAAATAATTGAAACAGCATTGAGACACCATTCTACAGCTCTCAGAGAGCCTACAGTCTGGAACCCGGACAGTGACAAATGCTGCCCTGGGTGTGCAGCAACAGCGGGAGCTCTCAGCCAGTGCTGGTGGGAAGGAGGATGGGACAGTCACTCTTGTCCCACAATCCGGCAATCCTGCTCCTTGGTGTTTACACCAAAGAGCTGACAATGTATGTCTGCACAAACACCTGCGCACAGGTGTTTATAGCAGCTTTACTGGAAATTGTCCAAGCATGGAAGCAACCAAGACATATTTTAGGAGGTGAATAAAATGTGGTCCATCCAGACAATGGAATACTATTCGGTGCTAAAAAGAAATGAGCTAGGAAGTCATAAAAGGACCTGAAATGCATAGTACTACGTGAAAGAAGCTATTCTGAAAAGGCTGCACACGTTGTATAATTCAATCTATATGAGATTTTAGAGAAGGCAAAACTATGGAGACAATGTTAAATACAATTTTAAGGCCATTGCAAACATGTAAGCATAGGCATCTTAATTTATTATGTTTGTATTTGTTAATAGAAATATCACATTGGATATGCCTGGAAAATATTTACATTCACTCTCTTTCAATTGAAATAAAAGCAGCAGCATACTACAAAGGAGACTCTACAAAATGGTTAACCTGCAGGAGCTTGAAAGTGAACTACTTGCCAAGAAAAAAAATAAGTTCCTAAATTTAGCTTCAGGTAGACAAAGCACACAACCAAACCATTGCTGGCTGTCCCATATATACAATGATAAAGAATGCCATGTGCCAGCATGTCTACAGTGCGATAGCCACTTATTCCAGTTATAGAATCTCAATTGCTTGGAAACAACACTTAATGGCATTATACCTATTCAGAGTTAACATATGCTCTAACAGATAGGAGAAGAGACAGTTGTAATCTTGCATTGATATTCAATCACCACAGCACTCAGTGAGGAAAAAAGAAATATAAAAGAAATATAAAAATGCAGGTAAATAAAAGAAGACTTCCAGAATTTTCCCCCCCAAAAAATTTTCTATCTACTCAAATGAATATGAATTCTTATAATTTTTGAAAAATTGAATACTATATATTTCTTTTCTGTATTTTTAATTTGCATAAGGTAGCCACCAGTGTCCTATTTCTCCTTATCTGATGGCTGAAACCCTGAAAATTATTTTATCTCTCTGCTGTGAACCCCAAAGTTCAAGTGGTCCTTGTGAGGTTTGAGTGAGCCCATTATTACTGGAAGCACTACTAATTCGAATACCTCAAATAGCTACAGTTTCTGAAGTGTGGAAGTCACTGAGAGAGTACTTCTAACAAATTAATTTAGCAGAAAATCACTCCTCCACTAGGATTACATGTATTTGAAGCATTTCCTTAAGTAGTAAAATAATCTTTGGGGTATATAAAAGGCAATTAGAAAAATAATCTTGATCATTATAAACGATAGGTACTGTAACCAGTACCTTGCCGTAGTATAATGCAGAAGGTATCTTGCATTGAATATTTATTAGTGTCTTTCTGTCTTTAATATTTAATTATTTGGCCATCAGTATTAATTGGGTAGTCTTCATCTCTTATTCAAATACACTATGACTTTGAACATGTCAATTAATTACATAGATTCATTGTTTCAAGGTCACAGATACAACCTAGTAACTTGCAAATTAGCCATAATATATTTGTATATATGGTTCAAAGACCACAAAATTCAATAGATCTCCATATGAATAACTTAGTAGAAACATCTCTACTTCAGAAAAAGAGTAATTGTATGGAGACTATTTTTGTTACATAGATTAATTAAATTATTATTTTATTTTATAAAGTGTTGATTGAGTTATAATACAGGACTAGAACCATGTATCTACAGTGGAAAAATAAAATATTATAGACAAAAAAATTGAAATGAAAAATAAGAAATTAATAAGTATCATGGAAAGATATGCAAAAGTAGTGTTAACTAAGAATTTTTCTTTGAAGTTTGCTTGGAGGGTGTGTTTAAAAGCAGACTTTTAAAAGAAGGTGAAATGTTGATTGACCGAAATAAAGTTTAGGTCTAAACAAGCGGTAAATCTATTGACATGTGAGATTTTTAATAAAGTTTTTTACATGAGGGATAAGAGGTTCATTTGTTCCTGAGTTTTAGTCAAGATGTGTAATGTGAAAAAAAGGTTTAAGTTTGAAGAGAGACCTTTGAAGAACAGGTAGTTTTGATTTGAAGTAATTGGGATCATCACATATTCCTAAAGAAATGTTATTTTCCCAGCTTAATAAATTTCATTAAGACTGGTGAGTGAATAAGCTAGAGGTGAAGAACAAACTTTTTTAAAATCTAAGCTGATTTTACTGAGCTAGCGCCATGCTTTCAATGGATTTCCAAGATACCACTTATTTTTGCTTTCCTTGTTATAATGCTGTGGAGTTCTTGACCCAGGCATCAGCACATAGTAAGTGTACCCAAATTGGAATTAATAGAAATCCTGTCTATATCAATATCTATACTACTTTGATTATATGTATACTAGTAGCCCATCCCAAGATACCATGTTTAGTATAGGTCATCCGCTGCTTCCATGAGAGACAGCCCTGCTGCTTCTGCGGGAGGAGGGAGCGAGCCACAGGTACCCACAAAAGCCAGAAGGGAGCCATG
>JAAGEH010002531.1:63450165-63484163 GCA_011751065.1 Lasiurus cinereus
ATACATATACATACATACAGTATGGGTGTGTGTGTGTGTGTGTACACACACACACATTTATTCTAGGAAACTAAGATTATATTGCATTGGACATTTTTAACCATCCTGCATGTGACTTGGTAATTTTTTTAGTAATAGAAAAGGCACATCTAAGGTATTTCAACTGATGCCAAGCAGTGTGTTAGTTTCTACATTAAACAGATTTATTCTGATTATATAGCTCTAAGCAATGTTATTCATTTATTGAATACTAGTGTCCCAGTGCATGATATTAGTGCACGAGGCAGGGTTTCCTCAACCCAGCATGTACCCTCTCAAATCAGGAACCTCTTGGGGGATGTTTGACCACCAGTTTAGGCCTCAGATTGGGCCTGAACTGGTGGTCAGGCATCTCTCTAGCAATCTGGGAATGCTAGCTCCTAACTGCTCACCTGCCTGCCTGCCTGATGGCCCCTAATTACCTCTGCCTGCCTGCCTGATGGCTCCTAACCCCTCTGCATTCCTGCCTAATCATCCCTGATTGCCCTCCCTTACAGTCCTGATCTCACCTTCAATGGCCCTCTCTTGCTGGCCTGATCTTGCCACCAATGACCTTCTGACCTGATCTTGCCCCCAACTGCCCACCCCTGATCGTGCCCCCAACTGCCCGCCCCTGCCGACCTGATCGTGCCCCCAACTGCCCGCCCCTGCTGACCTGATTGCCCCTAATGATTTCTGTGTTGGCCTCCACCACCATGGCTTTGTCCAAAAGGAAGTCAGACATCCAAAAGATGGCTGGTCCACCCAGTATAATTAGCATATTACCCTTTTAGTGGTTTAGATAGATTATATAGGATAGGATTAGTTAAATGTGGGTGGAGCCTTTTTCATCAGGAGAAGATATCTTGGCAGACAAAAATATATAATCCCTTACCTGGACTGATAACCAGCCCTATGCACTACACTGCCAAACCAATCATTAAAAAGTTGAACTGCTTTCTTACATCTTACACCAAACAGTTGTTGCCCTTAAAACACCTTCTCACCTTAGGTTCTGCCTTCGAAGTTCACCCAGATTAGGTTTTGATTGGTCAGTTTCTATGCCAGTCAACATCAAAAGCTCCATGGTTCTGATTAGTCAGTTTCCCTGCCAGTCAGTGTCTCTGGGCCTATCAATGGGCCTTATTAGAGAGGTGGGGCTGATTAGTAGCCCCAATAGAGGCCCCAGAGAAAGAGAGGCATGGCTGCTGTCTCCGCCTAGAGAGAAAGAGAGAGGCAAGGGTTGATCCACAGCTGTCATGGAGGCTCTGGATCAGACCCTGCTTCTTTCTCCCTGGACCTCCCTTCAGGCCTGATCTGCAGCCCCCTCTGCAATCAGTGCTGGGTCATGGTGCCCACAGCAGAGGGGCAGTCAATGCTGGGTTGTCATGGCAACCCAGCACTGACTTCCGGTAGGTCAAGCCTTTAGTCATTTTCAATGTTATGACCATGGGTTTGTATGTATTAGGATTTTACTCAACTCAGAAAATCTTTTAAAATACCCTGACAGGTTTTCTTCCTTCATTTTGTATTTGTAATAAAATTTTATTTTGGTAGAAAAGATAAGTCCATAAAAACTGCATTCCATTTGATTTCCAAGTTTAATCATTGAAATATTTTAGTTGGAACTTTAATGTGAGACTGTTAATATGCAATGATCCTTTTGTGTGTTTATTGAACTAATTATATAATAAAAAAGACCATAGTGAGGCTATTAATTTTAAGTATATGAATTACCTGGAATAATGTTAACATTTAATATTTCATAAATACATTAAAAAGTTAACTTCTAGGAAAAACCCTCAATTCAACTTAACCCCTAAAATTTTAAACTACCCAAACTTCTTCTTCTTTTTTTTTTAATATTTAGTTTTTAGGTATCACTTATTGTGTAGAAATAGAGATGTATAATGTGAAATGTTTAATCAACATAGGAACTTAACTTCTGTCATATACAATCTTGTTAACCTTTATTCTAATAGCAATGTCATAATATTGCAAGAGTTTAAATAAGTGAGTCCCTCCTACCATTGAAGTACAGATTGATTAAAGATGAATATTGTTTGTCTCAAATCAATCTTTTTCTTCCTGACTTTAAAATAAGTGTAAAACTGCCGAGACCAGTTTGGCTAAGGGGATAGAGCATCTGCTTGCGGACTGAAAGGTCCCAGGTTCGATTCCCGTTAGGGGCATGTACCTTGCTTGCGGGCACATATCCACTGTGGGGGGTGCAGGAGGAGGTTGATCGATGTCTCTCTCTCATTGATGTTTCTGACTTTCTATCTCTCTCCCTTCCTCTCTGTAAAAAATAAATAATAATAAAATAATAAGTGTAAAACCAGATGACCTAATTGTTTTAAAATGTTTTTATTTTGCTCCCATCTCTGTTGATTATTTAGACTTATGTCTGCAACATGTAAAATGTATTAATTCTACAAATTATTGCTCTCCTATTAACTGCAGTTTTTTCAGTTTGAAACAAAGTATCTATCTACTGACTAAAAGAATAACATGCTAATTGACTATACCTTTGTGACACACAACAGCCAAACAGGAGCTAGTATGCAAATTAACCTAAAAAATATTGAGAATTAATTTGTATGCAAATTGACAGTACTTCCAGTACTTCTGCTACACCCAAAAGCCAAGGCCACAAACCAGTCAGGAACTAGTATGCAGATTAACCCAACCAAGATGGTTATGGCATGGAGCAAGCAGGAGGCTTGGGTTTCCCAAGCAATGGAGGAAGCCAAGCTTCCTGGCTGGGCCTGGCCTTTGCTCAAGGCTACAAAGTTTCAATTGTAGAAGATAAATAAACCCCAGATTCTAGGGCCTCCACTTGGATTGCTGGGGGCCTGGCTGGCCTGCAAAACAACACAGGCCCCTTGCCCAGACCAACCAATGCCCCAAGGGAACCTGCACCCTGATCTGGGATTCCCTTCAGGGCAAACCAGCAGGCCTCCACCCCTGCACCAGGCCTCTGTCCTATTAATAAATGAGTAATATGCAAATTTACCTTCCCTCCAACACACAAGATGACTGATCCCATGTGGACAAAGATGACTGACCACATGTGGACACAAGACGGCCACCACAGGATGGCCAGCAGGAGAGGGCAGTTGGGAGGGACCAGGCTGCAACGAGAGTAGTTGGGAGTGATTAAATCTGCAGGGGAGGGCAGTTAGGGGTGACCAGGCCTGCAGAGGAGGGAAGTTGGGGATGATAGGGCCTTCAGGGAAGGGCAGTTGCAGAGGATCCAGGCCTGTAGGGGAGGACAGTTGGGGGGGACCTGGCCTGCAGGAGTGGGTGGTTAAGGGTGACCAGGCCTGTAGGGGAGGGCAGTTAGGGGCAATCAGACTGGCAGGGGAGCAGTTAAGCATCAATCAAGCTGCCAGGGGAGTGGTTAGGGGGTGATCAGGCTGGCAGGCAGAAGTGGTTAGAAGCAATCAGGAAGGTAGGCAGGCGAGCATTTGGGAGCCAGCAGTCCTGGATTGTGAGAGGGATGTCCTACTGTTGGTTTAGGCTCATTCCTAAGGGGCAGTTGGATATCCCTTGAGGAGTCCCAGATTTAAGAGGGTGCAGGCTGGTCTGAGGGACACACCCTCCATGCATGAATTTCATGCACAGGGCCACTAGTGTGTGTGTGTGTGTGTGTGTGTGTGTGTGTGTGTGTGTGTATAAAAGCCTAAGCAACTGAACAACTGTCAACCAGTTGCTATGATGCACACTGACCACCAGGGGGCAGATGATCAATGCACAGTATCGGGCTCCTTTCTGTCAGGATCGGGCCTGTGGGGATCGGGCTAAAACCAGCTCTTTGACATCCCCCAAGGGGTCCCAGATTGCAAGAGGGCTCAGGCCAGGCCAAAGGACCCTACTGGTGCATGTATGCATGCACTAGGCCTCTAGTATAATTATAAATGTTAAGTAAGTTCACTCAACTACACACATAAATTATATACATAAATTACTTGAGTATAACTTATTTTGTTTGAATTTGGGGACTCAGTATAATTAATCATCAAGCTTAGGAAAATTTTCATTCAATCGTTTATAGAAAATAAAAACTATAAAATACTAATGATATCTAAAAAGACAAAGAAAGCATTCAAAAATTAGCTATAAAGAAGGGAAAACTTAGATTTGTTAGGCATCATTTTTCCAGAATAGTGACATTAACATATCAAAAAATTCTGAGGAAAATTCACAAACTGAACAAATAAAAAAGGCCCAATGAAATACTGAAAAACTGATAAAATAGTATGAAATACACTATTTGTGTGTGTGCATACCTGCGTGCTATGGAAATCATATTATTTTAAAGCACAGCTTTGCCTTAAGTCCACATGCCATAACTGTTTTCTGTAACTTTTCATCACAGATTCGTTGAACTATGAATATGATAATAATGTGTCTGCATTTTTACTATTTATCTCATTTCTACCTCCACCCTTCCACTGAATAATCTGTCAACAAACTAGCTATGACAGTCTTATTTCCCCTTCTGTGACATTTTAGAACTTGGCCAATCTTTACTCTTACAATGATGATTTCTCAGTATTCTTTCTAGCACTCTGTCCTACTTTCCTTGTAAAATTTCTAGACAAGTATAAGATATCTGTCTTTGTTCTTACTCTCTAGTTCATGTTGAGTTTAACTTTTCTCCCCTGGCCTTTTTATGCCACTCATCATTCCTGGAAGGTATTTTGCACTAACATAATTCCAACATTATTTGTATTCTGTTGATGTTTAAGTTTATATTTCCAGTCTCGAAGTTTCTCAGTGTGGAATTACTAACTAAGTAGGAGTGACAGAAGTAAGCAGATAAAGTATTGAATAAAATATTGATGATAGATGACTATTAAGTATTTTAATAATTTAATGAAAAGAGGGAAGTAAATATTAAAAATATAATAGACTATGGACTATAGATGGAACAAAATTCCTGCAAAAGGAAAGACAATATAGGATCATACAACAAAGGTGAAGAATCTGGCCAGGAGAACAAAGGGAAATGCTTTTCTCCAAGGGATTTAGGTAAATATGGTTGTGTATACAGAGCCGCCTTATCAACCAAGGAGTAGGCATGGATTTGTCATCTTCAATATTAGGCATCTTGTTATAACATAACTATTTTCTCATTTAACTTGCCACATTTTTCTTCTTAATAATAAATATGATGCATGTAATCCTCCTTTAGTGATTGTCATTAAGGTTATATAAAAGAGAGAAAACCTCCAAATCCCAAACATAGTTATAAGCAATATAAGCCAGAATTAAATGACTACTTTTGTAAAGAAAACTTTAAGAACTACACTTCCTCTACACTTTTAAGAACTACACTTTCTTTACAACAGTAGTCATTTAATTCTGAATTAATTATATGTTGAAGTAGCATTTTGATTCTCCAAATCAATTTTATGTGCTATAATCTTATCCAGAATAACTTTCTATGAAGATAAAATAGCTAAGGTATATATCAACATTAATTTTTAATAAGTATCATATTTATTAAACACATAGATATTTATAAACTATGACTCCAGTTGTTTTGGCATTTATACTAAAAGTAATGGTTCACCCTAATGATTAACTGTTGGTAGTCCTATAAAAGAAACTGAAAATATGCACACATTTCTAAATTATACTAGAACTTTGAATTCTAATTCAATTGGCTATACCATCTGGGCCCATGCTGAGTTATATACATGTTTTTATAATAATATTACATGAAAATGATGATCAATTTTTCACTTAAAATCGCAGCAAGAAATGTCTTTTTATTCCTATGTGGATTAGAATGGTTGAAGTTGGTGGATTTTATTCATAATACATATTAGAAAACACTGTTCAGGGTATTCAGATATTTGCTTGGAAAATGATGGGAATTTTACATGGTTGATATGTGAGGGGTGAAGGAAAGACACTGAGTTAAAAGCAATAATGTACCTATTTATTGTAATTTGGAAGCTAAGTAAGTCAAATGCCTTTAGAAAAGAAAATCAAAATGTTGCAATTAAGAAAATATTGAAATACAGAATTAAATAATTATCCTATTAATCTAACCTAGATGTCACCTCAGCAGATAGATTAATCTGGTGTTCCCCTATAGACTTTGTGGAAATTCACATAAACTTATCCTCTAAAGCTATTATTTTCCCAGGAAGCTCAATAGGAATGACCACCATCGAATTAAAGAGTAACATAAATTTAAGCTGTCTTGTCTAGATTTCTAAAATATAGCAACAGAAATCTTGGGTCAAAAATATGTAAGTTTAAAAATAGGCACACTCTTCCAATAAAATAAGTGAATGTGTTCATGCTAATTTGAACATTGTAACTTATGCATTTTTAAAATTGTCCTCTGGCGGAAGTGATGTTTACATATAGTGACATAGACTAATCTTTTGCTCCAATTGTGCTGACCAATATATCCTTAGGAAGGCTGTGGTTTAAAATTACTATGCCACATTTTTCTTCTCGGTAATGAATATAACGCATGTAATATTATTCATGGTGAAGTTTATCAAGATGATCTCTAGATTTCATGGACTGTTAGAAAGATGAAGGTGTGAAATCTATCCCTTACCACTCACCAATCATATTTGAGCAAATGACTTAAATAAACTTCAGTAGCCCTAACCAGTTTGGCCAGGTGGATAAACCATCAGCCCGCAGACTAAAGGGGCGCAGGTTTGATACTAGTCAAGGACCAGTACCTCAGTTGTAGATTCAGTCCCCAGCCCTGGTCGAGGTGCATGTGTATGGCAACAAATTGATGTGTCTCTCTCACACCGATGTTTCTCTCTTTGTGTCTCTCCCCCTCCTTCCTTCCACTGTCTCTAAAATCAATGTGAAAAAAATCCTCCAGTGAGGATTAACCAAAAAAAAAAAAAAAAAAGAAATAAACCTCAGTTTATCACCTATAAAATAGAGGTGATAATTTCTACCTTGAAGTAGTATAATGAGCAGTAATATGTGGTCAGGACAATGTGAGTTGTCAATTGTTATATTTAATCTTTAGTTGAGAAAGATTTATACTATATAACATATTTCATATATTTTAACTATTTTAAGTAAATGTTTATAAATGAAGTTTAGTATTTCATGTTCTCCTTTGTCATTTTCTTTCCTATTATATAGCTTACTTTTACTTTTCTGACTAATTATTTCCAGATACTTGTGCACAATCAGAGGCACCAGCAACCCTCTTTTACAGAGTAAATGTATTGTCAACTTTAATGTGCTTAGTCCTTTAGAAGCCATCTTTTCTGTGTGGTAGACACATTTCTTTCTAACTATTTCTAATCTATTCCATTTTCTCATAACTTTGGCCAAATGGAAAGGTAACTTGGTGTAGGCTCTTGGGCATAACGTGTTTACACTGATTCAAAATCTACTGAGACCTAGACTGATTTTTTTTCTTTCTTTCCTAATAGCAGTCCTTAAAACAGGTACAGAACTGAAGTCAAAGTTCCTATTTTTTTCATTACTTAGGATTAGTTAAATGACCATAGCCATGTATGAGTAAAATAATAGCATTTAATCTGATTTAGATGCTCCCATGTTTGCCACTATCCTTCCCAGTATAAATTTGTGTGAGTTTGTTGCTTTATTTTTCAAGGCCTATGCTCATATGCTTGTTAAAATTTTATTATGAGTCCAGAGCCTTTCAACTCTACTGCATATTGCTTCTTCTAAATGAACATTGCAAAAGGTTATTTGTTGCATAATCAACACAGAATGAGCAGGTATGATATTTCTCTGTATTACCACATACTTGCTACTATCCATCTCTCTAAACTTAGAGACTTTATTCTGAATCTTATAAGTATGCTTATGGGATCACTTTTTTTGCATAAAATTTTGCTCTTAAAAACAATATCTGTTTAATGGGAATAGTAATATATTTTGGTGAGCCTCCATTTTAGTGAGACAATTTCCTAGGTTCAAATATTGCAAATATAAAACCTTTCAGGTCAGAAATTTATAATTAATCCATCAAACTTTATTATCATGTAGGTGGCACTTTTACATTGTTGACTACCAATCAGGACAGACAGTGAGAAGATTAAGGAACTGTGGGGACCTAGTTCAGAGTGATGACTCTCATTATCATTGCCCTTGGGCTGTGTATTAGTTAGACAACTTTACTTCCTAATTGTTTATTTTCTCATCGAAGAAATAGGAAAGCGAACCCTTGACTTCCAGACAAATAAGGATTTGTAAAGATTAAAATTAAAATAGAGATATTATGTTTATTAAAACATTTTACCATGTATAGATACACTATAAGTATAGAGAAGTACACTATAAAAATAAATATTATTATAGTGTTAGTTGTTTTTGCTCTTCTTTTGAGGACTTAAGATTCATTCAGTCGGTTTGTTTATTGCAGTTGTCTCCCTTCTGTCACTATTAAGTCACATGTGACTAAATGTATTTCTAAAAAACATTTTACTTCCCACTCTATATCAGGCACCACTAATTAGGATGTGAGTTATTTTGATTTTTCCATGGAGTTCCTATCATTGGCTACATAGAATTTTGGTTGGACACCAAAATTTGCTTCTGGGTTGTAATGTCTGAGAGCTTTTGAGGTTTCAGAAAGATATGTCAACTAGTTGTTTTTGAAATAATATTATAAAAATCCTGATGAGTCTTGCTTATTTTTAAAAGGGCCATATATATATAAATTTAGCACTAATTCCTAGTGCTATGCTATCAAGTTACTAAGGAGATGAAAGCAATGAAGCTAGCAAGATAAATAAACTAGCCTTAGGAAATAAGACTAGCTTGTAAGTTATATACTTTGATACATAAATGTAAATTGATGCAAGGTATTTAACTTTAAAATAGTCTTCATGGATAAACACTCATTTTCATATTTAATAGTCTACAATATCTTATAATTGTTAAAGCAACATATTGTCTGTTAAGAATGTGCAGGGAAAACAGAAATAATGGCATGACTATAACTGTAAAGTTGTTTCATCAAACACACTTCCTTTGTAATTATTCTTTCTGAGCTCATTTCTACAGGTATTGTACTGTGCAATATATCATGTGAAAGGTCTAGTCATTACCTTGATACATGAGACTCATTTTACTGGTTAGAAAGGCATGGCTGTTAGAGCAGTTTTAATCAAACACATAATTTAGGCAAGTATGTAACAACAGTTTTTTTTACACATTAATGTCCTCTGATGCTAATGCTGCTTCTATATATTTTAGCTAATAAAACAAATAAAAAAGGCAAAAAAGGCAGGATGCTTGCTTGATCAGAAGGATAAAATAAACTTGGAAATAGAAACCCAAGTTTATATTTTTTTATATCACTAATATGAATATTGGAGTTTGTAGTATAAAAAAGGTGGAGTGTGAATCAATGATTCTTAGTTTAGTCCAAACTCTACCATAATGTATATAGGTGAGCCTCTTGTGTGCCCCCCAATCTGAATTTCCTCAATTCAAAATGAGAGATTAGATAGCTAGTCCTCAAAAGCCATTCAGTTTTACAAATTGCATATGTATATATGCATATATATATGCCCATATATGACTTATGTATATACACATAAATGTTTTATATATAAAATAAATAAAATTATAGAATATTTACAATTCCTAAGCCTTAGTAATTCCTAATATTTGCTAGTATAAATTGGGTATTGCATGAAAATATGGGTGATAATTCATTTTATGATTATTGTTCTTAAAAAGTATTACAGCTGCTCTTCCTATTCTTCCTCACATTTGGCATTTACCTACCAGAAGAACTTTGAAACAATATGTCAAGTTCGTATTATTACTGTTTAACACCTAGCATAATGTAGTCGAATGCAGTATTATATTTAATTATACAATCACTATCATTTAATGGCCATTTACAAAATCTCAGGCTGGGTGAGGTATAGGATGCACCTAGGGTACCCGTCTAATTATTGACTCATTAAGAATCAGAACAATGGCAGGTCCCTAAGTCCCAACATAATATCTTACCAGTGAGACACATTTCCTAGTTTCTTTACTTATTTTATACTATCACTGAAAATCTAGTGACGATACCATAATTGGAAAGTTCATAGACTATATTAAGCCCTTAATGTAAATGATGAATTGCCATGCTGCCTCTGGGTCTTCATATGGGTGGTTCACATTAATACCATGAAGGTAGTGCCATTTATGGCTGGTGTTGCTCTGCCATCTTTCATTGTCTATGCCTTGGTTCTGATCATAGATACACACTGTTATTTATACTCTGATCCCACGCATGTTATAGCTTCTATAGGCATTGTGGTTGCCTAAAATGCCTCTTTCTGGAGCACACTGGAATGACTACAAAAGGAATGAGTCCCTTGGTTATGTGCTCAGTCCTTCACTACATTTTGAGCTGCTCAAAGAAGTGAAGTGTCTCTCTAGGTATTCCACTGAATAATTGATTCTGTGGAATAGTGTGCTTGGGTGCAGAAGCTTACTTTATTACCTAATAGTTATATGACCATGGCAATGTGACTTTAGACTTCTGAAGGTTCCGTGTTCCCACAGGAAAAATGCATATAATATATATCAGCTTACTAGCATTATTATAACACATTATCATAAACTAGGTGGCATAAAATCATATACTCACAGTTCTAGAGCTCATGTTTGAAATTTAGCTGTCGGCAAGATTGGTTCCTTCCAGAAGCTCTGAAAGAGAATGTGTTCCATGACTCTCCCTGTAGTCTTGACATTGAACCATTGCTCATTGCTCTCACATCCTAGCCAATAAAAGAGTAATATGCAAATTGACCATTACTCCAACACCCAAGATGGCTGCCCCCATGTGGTCAAAAGATCCTGCCCTCATGTGGACACAAGATGGCCACCACAAAATGGCCAGCAGGGGAGGGCAGTTGGGAGAGACCAGAACTGCAAAGGAGAGCAGTTATGGGCAATCAGGCCATCAGGGGAGAGAAATTGGGAGGGACCAGGCCTGCAAGGGAAGGGAGTTGGGATGGACCCAAGCCAGCAGGAGAGGGCAGTTAGGGGTGATCAGACCCACAGAGGAGGGCAGTTAGGGGCAAACAGGCTGGCAGGGAATCAGTTAGGCATCAATCAGACTGGCAGGGGAGTGGTTAGGGTGTGATCAGGCTTGCAGGCAGTACCAGTTAGGATTAATCAGGCAGAGGCAGGTGAGCAGTTGAGAGCCAGCAGTCCTGGATTGTGAGAGGGATGTCTGATTGCCCGTTTAGGCCCGATCCCAGGTGGCCATCCTTTGAGGGGTCCCAGATTGGAGAGGGTGCAGGCTGGGCAGAGGGACACCCCCAGGCATGAATTTCATGCACCAGACCTCTAGTTTTTATATAAGCAGTGAGAAACCAGGCCTCACCTTCATCCCCTTCTTTAGAAATCTCTGACATCTATCCGGGATCATCACTTACATCCAACAGTAGAACACCCAACAGTAGAAAATAAGTCAGCTAAATTTTCTGGCACTTTACAACAAGGATCACATTCCCTCCAATTTAAAAGAGCATGCTGCATGTTTGATTTTGTGACTCACTAGAAGCAGCTTTTTAAAACATGTGCTCCCTAAGATGATAGAAGCTTGCTTTCCAGTTCCTTCTGGGCTCTCCCACCATTCCTTCACAATATCCCTTTTCTATCATGTACCTCCAAATTCCTCCAGCATCTATCTATTAGCCAAAACCCAAAGCCACAGCTTCTTCATTTGTAGGTAATTTAGGAGTTTGTAACAAAGTTCCCCTACTTCCTGGATAGATGCCTTAAAACAACAGAAATTTCTTTTCTTAAAATTCTCGATGTAAGAAATTGAAAATCAGGTGCCAGCAGGATCCTCCTGGAGAATCTGAAAGAGAAACTGTTGCAGGCCTCCTCCTGGCTTCTGGTGATTGGCAGAACCTTGGCATTGCTTGTCATGTGGAGCCATTGCTGTAATCTCAGCCTCCGTCTTTACGTGTCTGATTCTGTGTCTCTGTGTCTGGACATGGCCCTCCCCTCTGTGTGTCTATGTGTATCTTCTAATCTCTTGTCTCTTATAAGGACTCTCTCATTGGATTCATGGCCTTCCCTAACCCAAGATGATCTCAACTGGAGATCCTTACTTTAGATAGAGCTGAAAATAATCTTTATTCCAAATAAAGACTTAGGCACATCTTTTTTTAAATAGATTTTAGAGAGAGAAAGAGAAAAGGGAGACACATACCGAGCAAGAGAGAGAGAGAGAGAGAGAGAGAGAGAGAGAGAGAGAGAGAGAGAGAGAAAGAGAGAGATTTGTTGTTCCACTTATATCTGCCATTCATTGGTTGATTCTTATATGTGCCCTGTCTGGGAATCAGACCCACAACCTTAGCATATTGGGACAATGCTATAACCAATTGAGCTACTCAGCCAGGGCTTAGAAATATCTTTAGGGATTCTACTCACTAACACATTTCTGTGATAGTTTGAAAACTGGCATGTAATACACCTCAATTAGTTGTATCTGTAATAACTGCTTATTGGTTGTTTAAATTAGTGCTATCATATTTCTACCATAACTGTCAAAATATGACAATAAAATATTATAAAACTACTGTACAATGTAACTCACTTGTGTTGTATAAAAATGCATGCTGTGAAGTACAAATGCTGAGTTAGAGTGGGAAGACATCAGTATAGATAACTACGTTCTACTAAGTAAAGATTCTTAAATCAAAAGTAGGTTTTGGGTTTTAGTAAATGGGCTAAATGTTGCAATGAAGGTGGGTAGCTCTAAGTGTCAGATCTTATGTGGCAGGTATAGCTATGATTGTAAATTGTACTATTGAATAGATTTAATGTATAGAAGGAAAGTACAGTGGTGTCCAAAATATATGAGTTTAAAATAGCTGCCTGACAACTTGTCTACTTAAGAGTTTAGTTTGTCAAATCTCTTAGTTAATAAGCTTGACTAGAAATAGCAGGCGTTACAGATAGGTTTACAAAATTGAAGTATATTTTCTTCATGCAGAAATTAAGATGTATAGGGGCACAGCACAAAATTCCTTACTTTTATCTTTTTCCCAAATTATATTTCCTCCATCCCCAAGGTCAACTCACTTCCAAGTTTGCTGGTCTACCATAACCATCACATTTGCCTTCTAACCATCAGGAAGGAACAAGTCAAAGAAGAAGGAATAAAAAGGCATGCTATTATTTAAAGAGTGTTCCTGGGAATTGCTTAGAATCTTTTTCCTTTTTTTTCTTTTTTTTTTGCATAGCCCCATGTAGCGATGAGGCTAAAGAAATACTACATGGATAAAAAAAACATCTAACAGTTTCATTAAACCAACGAAGTGAAGACAATATAAGTTTCTGCCGAAAGCTAAGGGCTTAGAAACTTTAACTATAATGACATACCATTCATATTTCTAGTGCACACATTCAGCCTCTCTGCTAGAGAGGAAAAAAATATCCTAAAGTCCCAACTCAATCTCCAAAATCTATATGTGATATACAGTTCCATGTGTCAGGTTCATATATAGCTCTTTGTACTCTAACCTTTATCTAACAATCTTCAGTAATTCAAAAAAAATTATAATTAAAACAAAAGCAAACTGAACTTACTTTGCAAGGTATGGAGACACACCAGTGGAAAGATTCATGGTGGTTCACTAAGGAGCAAATTAGAGGTGACTAATAGCTGAAAAGGGTGAAGAGCTATATTATGTTCTTCTTAGTTATGCTAATGAGATCGAAAAGGTGTTCTCTAATTAGGAAGGAATATGTTTAGGAGTCTGCATACAAATGATTAAAACACGGGTCCTTGTTCATTGGTCAGGCCAGTGAGGTTCCAGCTCACCGGGGTCAATCAAAGATCATTTTATTTTTAATAGCTTTTGTTGGTTATAATGGCTGTGATAAAACACAGAAGTTGGTGTTATCATTTTCTATTCAAGAACTGCTGTAGCTCGCCCTAACCGGTTTGGCTCAGTGGATGGAGTGTCGGCATGTGGACCGAAAGGTCCCAGGTTCGATTCCAGTCAAGGGCATGTGCCTGGGTTGCGGGCACATCCCCAATGGGAGGTGAGTAGGAGACAGCTGATCGATGTTTCTCTCTCATTGATGTTTCTGACTATCTATCCTCTCCCTTTCCTCTCTGTAAAAAAATCAATAAAATATTAAAAAAAAAAGAACTGCTCTAGGTCGAAAAATTTGCTTCACACCTATAAATTGAAATTCTAGTTATGTGTCCCTAACGCATTCAGTTTACAATCGTATTGAGGTAATGAGTAACCCATTTCAAACCAGAGTTCAGAAAAAGCAAGACTGGGAAATAGATGGCAGTCATTAGTCTGGGAAGGTTTGAGGGCTCCTTCCACTGCCAGGTATAGTTCAGTCCTGTTAGGCCATCTGCTCCTGGCTGGATTTGCTCCCTGGCAGGAATTCCATTTTTCACTGTCCTCTGTGGCCTCTGGATCCCTCTTTCTGGAAGGTTTATTTTCGCCCATTATAATCTCTGTCCACATGTGAAGTTGGCAATAAAACAGATGTCCTTTTTAGAAGCTGAAGGGCTTTAAAATGACAATTATATTGATGTAGGTTTGTTGGCCTAAGGAATGTTTTGAGGGGCTGCAGGCTTGGCTTGCAATATTTTTATGTTCATGTATTTTTGTTTTTATTTCCTACAATAAAATTGTCAAAAGAATCTCAAATATTTCTCACATATTGTCTCTCTGTTATATTCATTTAAATATATATATACTTTTTAAGTCATGAAACTGTGAAGAGTTTGAGATGTTATCCTAACTTGTACAGCTTGATAGATGATAGATAGGTAAATAGATGATAGATAGATAGATAGATAGATAGATAGATAGATAATAGATACATGACAGATAGATAAAAATTAGATTGGAAAATATATATATACATATATATGCTGATCAGAATCTGGTGCTTCTATTTAATATGTATTAAGTAGAAGCACCAGATACTAATCAGTGACCAAAATAAGACAAAACAAAACAAAACAAAACAGACCTTCCTACTTACTCACAGAATTCCTAGTGCTGTTGCTGCTTCCCATTCCTTGATCCCTCATGGAGCTATGCAATAAAAGCCAAATGTACCATGAGGGTGCAATGGGACTGCCTCTCAGGAGACGAACTCCAAAATTACGAATCTTAAAACTTCTGCAGGTTTTGTCAAATCTCCTCTTCCCCTCTGGTGTTCAGAGAAGGAGCTTATCTTTTATTCTGTGTAAACAGATCTTCTCTTGGGGCAGGTGGCAAAATTCTATAACCAGGAATGTAAACTTCCTCTCCTGGAGAGATAAGAAAGGTTTTATTATCCTTTGAAAAGGAACCCATGTCTCTGGTGGAAGGAGAAAAAAAGGCTCCGCATATCTACCACCTTTAGAATGCAGAGATCAGACAGGACTGCAGGAAAAGGGAAGAGACATTCGCTGTCATTATAGCATGCAAATGTCTGTGGCTTAGGTGTATAGACCAAGCAGAAACACGAAGATATCCAGAGAGGACTGAGTTACAAAAACACCAATCGTATTAACAGATGAAAATTTTAAGCGTGAAGACTTACATGATTTGGATTCCATACACAACCCCATATCTCCTAATTTAGTGATAGGTAACTAGGAATGATTTGAAAGGAGCTGGTGTGAAGCAGCTATCCACACTAGCTGGGTTTTATTGTTGAGCTAAGAATTCATCACAGCAGGTGCTGGGAAAAGACCCGAGGCCAGTCTGGTCTCTTGCTAAGGCTCCACCCTGAGAGGCAGGGCTTTGAAGTGTTTCACTGAGAGATGCAGTGGCTGTTAACATCTCCACTCAGCAATGAGCCCTGGTGCTGGACCACTATGAATAAGCGATGCTACTTCCAGAGACGGGGGGGCCCCCCTTAACGTCACTGTATTCCACCTCATCTCTCCCACAAGTGCTCATCTCTGAGCTGTTCCTCTCTTCTCAGACTTTCCTAAGAGTGGCTAATGTGCTTAAGACATAAGCTATGTTAATGATCTCTGTGTTGGTTTGCTAGAGCTTCCATAAAATGGAACCACAGCCTGGGTGGCTTACACAGTGGAAATACATTTCCTCGCAGTTCTAGGTGCGACAAGTCCAGTTCAGGTGTCAGCAGAGTTGGTTTTGCTGAGGCCTCTCTCTCCGTGGCTTGTAGATGGTACATGGCCATCTTCTCTGTGAATCTTTCTATGGCCATCCCTGTTTGAGTCTGTGTCTTAATTCCCTTTTGTAATGATACCAGCCATATGGAATTAGGGACTATACTAATGATCTCATTTTAAGTTAATAACCTCTTTAAGGACTTGATCTCCAAATACAGCCACATTCTGCAGTACTAGTGGTTAATGCTTCCACATGCACATTTTAGAGAAATTTAAATTTAGCTCATATCAATTTCTTATTACTTATTTTTATTTATTGTTTTAAATCCTCACCCAGGGAGATTTTTTCCATTGATTTTTTAGAGAAAGGATAAGGGTGCATTTTTATCGCTGCCCCTTGCTGAATCCTCGGGTCCTATTATATAACGAATTTTCAAACGATGCACTGCAATAATTTTAAAAATACGAAGTACCTATTTAGTCAGGGGCAATGGCTTCTTTTCACTTAGCTTGTCAAATAAAAAAAATTACAACCAACACAACAAAGCTGCTGTGAATGAATAAAAATTACATTTTTTTGTCATAACAGCAAAAAATATATATGTTTGGTATGCCTGAGAATTATAGTAATTAGTTTATGTGAGCTAGGAGATGAAAGGTTTGAGAATCACTGCTATATATAATATACAATATTCTTTCAAAATTTAGTCACCATAGTATTATTTTAACTTAAAAAGGAACTTGCTGCTTGATGAAAACTGATTCTGTTTTTATTTTTAAGGTTTGTAAAATAGGAATACACTCTTTCTTGGGTTTTCTGTTATTGTTTGTGTTATTTGATTGTCATGTATTGACCACAATATTTATGGGGTTTAGATTTGAGTCCTTACTGGTATATGATTTCCTATTTCCAGCTCTGAATTGTATAGGGGCATATTTTAAACAATGTTATCGATAATAAATAGACATTTTATATTGATTATTTAGTAGACATACTTATTTCACTTGCAATGCATTTTAGATAATATATTTACCCTTTTAATATATAGTTATAAAATATTTAATCTGTGGTCATAAAATTAATCACCATGAAAGACAAAGCCTCTATTATTAATCTTAAGAGAAGTAAGAGTCGGGAAAGTTTGTTTATTTGTTTTTTAATAGTAGCCTCAAAAGAGTTTAAATAAAGCTTTATAAGACAACATTTTGATAAAATTTTAATATCTGCACTCAAAGAGCTAGTGTTCAATATGTAATTGTTGAATAAATGAATTACTAACAAATGATAAATGACAGGATAATTTTATTTTGCATTTGGATTGAAACTTTTCCTACTACTTGGAATGACCTTCCCTGATTTCCCCCACTTTTCCTTCAGGTCTCATTTTGAATGTCACCTCATAAGGACACGTTCCTATTCATAACTATATGCCTTCTACAACACTGCATTTAGCTGTACCATAGAGAAGGACACAGAACCCTTTTCCTAGAACTACCATAGGGCTCCCAGGTCTCTCAATGGAGTTGCAACCCTCTATAACTAAGTCCGTTACATAATTTAGCATCGCCCCAAGTAAACAAGGTCTAATCCAACTCTGAATCTTCGGTATGTAAACTTTTTGTTTCCACATTAATATTTGAGTCATGTTTTTAGGTTAAGATATTAGGCTGCTATTTTTAAGTTCCCAGAGTCTTCAAGCATAACTTATATTTATGATGGTAGATTAAAAAGTACTATGCTGAGTGATTTATATACAACTCATGTGCAGCTTTTCATGCAAGTAGGATTTGTCCTGCTGTTCTTGGCCACGATTCTGTCCTTCCCACTGTTAATATAGCAACTGTCAAACCAGCTGCTGTCCTAAACCTAAAGGACACAGTTTTGTTATTTTTAAACAAGATCATATATATACATATATATATATATATATATATATATACACACACATACATATATATGTGTGTGTGTGTATGTATATATATAAAGAAGTAAAATGCCTATAATAAAATATTTTTTAAAATTATAAGTGTAGACAGTTATGGACTAATTTTGCTTAATTTCTTTAAGATTTATCTAAAAGAAGCTTCAGATTTTGGTAGACTTGCACAGAGAAAAGTTTGAAGTTGAAATATTATTATAGACCTGTTTTTATACTTACTTTCTATTTAAATAAAAAGGGTTAGGTAATTTGCCTAATGTTATTATTTAATTTGCCTATGTTATTATTGCAAATTCAAGATTGCTAAGCCTCATTTTATCTGCTGAGAAGTATTTATTTAAGGATAACGTATTATAAATTCAATTGGGGAGTTTTTGTTTGTTTGTTTGTTTTTTTTTGTTTGTTTTTTGTTTTTTTTTAGCCTGGTCAGCATGGCTCAAGCAGCTGAGTATCAGTCTATGAACCAGGAGGACCTATGAACCAGGAGGTCACTGTTCAATTTCTGGCCAGGGCATATGCCCAGGTTGTGATACTGGACAGCCAATTAGTGATTCTCTCTCATCATTGATGTTTCTCTCTCTCTCTCCCTCTCTTTTCCTTTCTGAAATCAAATATATATCTCCTATGTAATAAAAGGCAAATATGCAAATCAACAGAAAGGCGGAATGACTGGTCGCTATCATGTGCACTGACTACCAGGGGGCAGACGCTCTATGCATGAGCTGCTCTCTGGTGGTCAATGTGCTCCCCAGGGAAAGCACCGCTCAGCCAGAAGCCGGGCTCATGGCTGGAGAGTGCAGTGGCAGTGGCGGGAACCTCCCCCGCCTCAGCAACAGCACTAAGAATGTCCCACCACAGGCTTACATCAGTCATACATCCCAGAGGGCTCCTGGACTGCAAGAGGATGCAGGTCAGGCTGAGGGACATCCCCCTGAGTGCACTAATGTCATACATGTGTGTGTGTGTGTGTGTGTGTGTATTAATATTTATTTATAGATTGCTATTTTTGAGCCCTGATAATGGGTATTAATAATATGTTCTGAATTTCTTTTAAGCAGGTCTAGAGTCTTGATAAATGTATCCTACTGCTATGTTACCCATTTCCTTTGATAATAACGGTTTTTCATAAAATTTTAGAAGCTTGTAGGCAAGCATACTTACAGGTATATGCTGAAAAGGATCAAATGGTTTGTCTCCAAGAATGCTAGAATATATATGTGCCTATATCAACACAATGTTTGAGTCTATGTTTTTTATATGGTCTTTAATAGTCATATTTTACCTCAAAAATGATTTTGAGTGCATTATTTATCACATGCCATAAATCATAGTGTCATGTGGTTTCTTTTTTCATTTGCTTTGGTTTATTTGTTTTAAAAATATTTATTGTTGAAGTATTACATATGTCCCCTTTCTCCCATCTTCCCCCCATTGACCTCTTGTATCCCACCTCCAATACCTGCCGAGGCCTTCACCATCCTATTGTCCAAGTCCATGGGTTATGTGTGTATATAACCCATTATATACTTGGGTTTCTTTTTTATATATACTTTATTTATTAAAAAAATAGAACTTAAGTCAGTGTTCTATTTTTACACATACCAAAGAGTGTGTTTATTTTCTTGCCTACATTGATATTTCAAATAAAACTTTTACTCTAATAAAAATATTATTTATTTACTTATTTTAGTACAATGATGAAGACTACTATGTTTTCAAACTAAAATTAGAGCTTCATCATGACTGTACATGATTTTAGCTTTCTAAGGGTTGTGTGTGTATATAGAATATATGTATGTATGAAACTTGGCAATACATAAACTATTTTGTAACATATAACCTACTTCTTGTTTTTATCCATTAAGGCCTTTTTCTAGCTTGTAAAGTAAAATGAAGTGAAGAGAGGTGGTATTGTTAAGGTCAGATTAATCTATAATAAATTAGCTTTCATGTGCCAAATAGTAAGTCCCGCCCAGAAGCTCGTCACTTTCCATTTTATGTATTCAGGTAAATGACTCTGGGAGACTGATAGCCACCCATGAGGACATCACTCTTGAAAGCCCAAATGTAGCATAAAGGAAATGGACGTTAGTTGGAGCTTACAGTAATCTCAGAGGATCTTTATAGGTATCAGCTTGGACATAAATTAACAAAGAACCTTGTTTGCCCTCAGCTGTCAAGAATTATAAGAAAAGATGTTTAAAATGCTTTGAAAACCTTTAATGGATGACCATTTGTTTGAACTCCATTTGGGATGCTTTGCTTGTATTATTTCCTTTTCTTGAATGCATTTACAAAAAATAAATATAAACCCTCCAGCTATAGATTTTCTTAGGTACTCAGAGCTTCTTTTGTAATACCTAATATCGATTGAATTGCATTTATGAGTTATCAGAAGAGCTATATTTAAGTTAACATTTATATCCCTTCCCAAAAGCATTTTATGGTTTGGGTGGTGATATTCTGTTTAGAATGAAAGCTGTTCTAATTTCAAGAACTTTTAAAATTGACTCTGTTTTGTAAATAGCAAGACTACTGTACATAACATGTCATTAAATTGTGATAAGATGCTTCAGATTAGGGTCTTTACTGAAATATCTGGCCCAGCCCTGTAGAGTGTAGACCTATGAAACAGGAGGTCACAGTTTGATTCCTGGTCAGGGCATATGCCCAGGTTGTGGGCTCAATCTTTAGGGGAGTACATGCAGGAGGCAGCCAATCAATGATTCTCTCTCATCATTGATATTTCTATCTCTTTCTCCCTCTCCCGTCCTCTCTGAAATCAATAAAAATATATAACAATTTTTTTTCTGGTACCAAAAATAACAAATGCAAACATTAAAATATCCGTTTTTCCTTGTTTTAGGATTTGCAATCTTGATTAATGTTCTTATCAAATTTTAAAATAAAATGGTGTTTTAATCTCAGGAAATTATCCTATATAATAAAAGCCTAATATGCAAATCAACTGAACAGCAGAAAAGCCTGCAGAATGACCAATCACTATAAATTGCACTGACCACCAGGGAGCAGACATCCAACACAGGAACTGCCCCATGCTCACAAGCCCCAGGCCAACCAAGAAACGTGCCAGCAGGGGTCCCCTGATGCCCTGCTGGGTGCCCACAGATTGGCCCTGATCGCCAGCCAGTCCTAGGGACCCTGCCTGTGCAAGAATTTCATTCAGTGGGTTTCTGGTATTTATATATTGACCTTTGATTAATTGTTATTCTCAAATTGATTGTGATATAATATCTAACTACACACCCCTAAAATAAAATGCTTTTATTTTTATAAAATAATTTATTACAAATTAATAGAATTTAATTTTCTGATTTTTTTAATCTATATGTTTCACAGGTGAAAAAATAGTACTTTTCTACTGTATATATTTTGACACTATAGAGTAAAAAATAAAACTCACAGGAAAATACCATTTTTGGAAAACAAATTCAAATTTCTTATGTGTTCTGGAAGTTTGATCCCATCCTGAGGTCAATTTCCTAAAAATCCTTATAGCAGTGACTCTCTTTTGATGCATGTAGCTCTTGGTAAAGTCCAACTTTTTTTATTATTTGTTTTAATGTGTTAATCAGAGTTAAATTTATTGGAATCACTGCAGTGAGAAAGAATATAAAATTGAATTGTCTTACTTATCTCTACAAATCGAGGTTTTAGAGAGGATATTTATAGGATTTGTTTTAAAGCCTGGACTGTGTGATTGTAACAGTAATATTGCAACACCAATAATTTGTTGCATTCGGCTGAGTCTATCACACTTAGAAGTGAAAGTTTTGGAATCAATTATTAGTATTATAAGCTATTGATTTAATTCATGGCATATAATCTAGAAGCCAGTGGTTCTTTCAACAAAACACTTAGTCTTTTTTGCTTGTTTTTTTTATCAGGACTGTTTAACCAGGGCAAAGAATTATGTTGGTCTTGATTATCAGCCCTTTAGTTGTCCCCCAACTTTTATCATCAGGCAAAGCCTAAAGATATAGCATATCAGAGACATGAGCAGTGTAGATCTCCATGACCATGTGATGTACAGGGTGGGGTACATGAAATACAGAGTTTATTCTTGTGTTAATCATTGTAATATTTTCAATACCAACAGCTGTAAACCTACTTGTGCCCCACCCTGAATGTATAATGTATAGAGTAGCCATGTGATAAATGTTTGAAAGTCACTGTTCCACTATCTATGTCAGGACTTTCTATTCTCTTTGCTGAAAGATTCTTTATTCTGTCATTTCATTGGCTAGAAATTGCACAGAACATTAACTTCTCTTAAAGTCACTCATTTGAGGATTAGAACACTGCATATAACAAAAGAAGTATTATAATCAGAATGTGTAGTTCACTTCTAAGAAATGGGTCAAGAGAATGCAAATTAAAGTTCAAGAATATGTTGCATTCATCAGTCCAAGGAATCCATAAAATTCCATTAGGTGGTGTTAGCCAAATTATTTAGTTTCAGAATTCTTTTCCTAATTACTTAGTAACATTTAATATAAGTCTATAGGAATGTATATTCAATAATCACACTGAAGGCAAGATAAACTCTACCTCAAATAGAAACAATTATTTCTATAATTGTCCTCTTTGAAACACTGCCTATCCAGTTTCATGAACCTCTTTGATAAAATAGTTTCATGGTTTTAGGGACAGCAATCTGGTTCTGCTGTTCTTTGAACTATAACATGAAGTAGTCTGGTTACTTCTATGACTCCTATATAGCATTGTTTTTTAAGAGATTTGGAGACAAATTGGAATCCCAGAAATTCCCTTTAGTGGTTCAAATCTGTGAACTCAAATGGTGTTTTTTTATTTTTTTAGAAGTTAAACTATCTAAAGTTTTCTCTATCCTTTTAGAGAAGGAAGAGCCAAAATAAATCCAGTTATAACTGGGATGATCCTGAGGCAGGCATCACTCCACTGAGATAACAGACCCCCATCCAGTTTGTAGATTGCAGCCAATGAGTTATTGCGTAACAAATTCAATGCCAGTCCTTATCGATGCCAGTGGTCTGTTTCTAGTTAAAGCCACTGCCACAAACAAAAAATAGCTTAGGTTTAAAAGACAGCTAATGGGACCTTTCCCATGTTTACTATTAACTGTGAGAACGGTTCTAACATTCTCAAAATTCATCTTGATTGAGACTTTTTATGTTTACTAAGTCATTTGGATTATTCTAAGGGTATATCAGATTCTGTGTAATACTTTGGAAATATCCTATGATATTTCCTTCACTTTTCATAACATCCAGTCCCTTGGAAGTAATTATTAAATCTCCCCAATTATCATGATATTCCTTTGAGAACTGGTACTCATTCATTTTTAAATCCTCAGTAATGCCAGTACATTTTCTTGCAATTCATATAATTTGAATTAAACCCAAGATTGATTCAGTCTCATCTCTTTGAAGCATTTTTTTTTCTATTTTTTAAAAAATATAGCACTAATACTAAATTTTGATATCACTACATTTACAAGATAAAGGAAGGCTTCTGGCTAAAGATGGTAGTTTGTATAAAGACATACCAGCCTTGCTACCTCCTAAGTAACCCATTAAAATGTTTTATTAGTGTTATAAACCAACTGGCAAGAAAGTCAGAGATGATACATCATAAAATAAAATTTTAAAGAATAAATGTAGATGCACTAGCACTAAGAAACCGTACCCAGTGGATCCGGAGAAATTAAAGTATTAAAATGAATGGCAGAGGAGAAAGCCAACAAGCCTCACAATGCAATCCTCATACTGCAATCCTGTAGGATCTACTAACCTCTCAGTAACTGGTGTGACTGACTGCCTCTGGAAAGAAGTGACAGTGGGTTTACAACAAGAGAAGTATTTGCAAGTTGATATAATATTCCCTGATTCCCTCCTTGAATTCATATGGCCATATGAAAGTCTCTACCTGGTCTACACAGAAGACTGAAAGTATATTCTTTGGGGAAGTTTCTTGGTTTCTGAGACTTAGTAAAAACATATATATTTAAGAGTAGATGCTGCCGAAACCGGTTTGACTCTGCGGATAGAGGGTCAGCCTGAAGACTGAAAGGTCTCAGGTTCGATTCTGGTCAAGGGCATGTACCTTGGTTGTGGGCACATCCCCAGTCAGTGTTGTGCAGGAGGCAGCTGATCGATGTCTCTCTCTCATTGATTTTCTAAATCTCTATCCCTCTCTCTTCTTCTCTGTGAGAAATCAATAAAATATATATATATTTTTTAAAAAGGAGTAGATGTCCAACATAAAAATGAAAGTAAATAATTACACACTGAAAGTTCCCCAAGTCCATTCCCCATCCAAAACCAAGAATGGTAATAGAAGTAATAAAGTCTTCATGGGAAGAATTTTCCTGTCTGATGATTGGTAAAAATTAGATTTTGACCAGTTAACAGATAAAAGGGGGGGGAAAAAGGAACAATTGATCAGGATGACACCCAACATCTGAATAACAAGAGGTTCAGTAAAAGAAAACAGTGAAAATGTTTAGGAATCAAATATTACATAAAGAGAAATAAACAAAATATCCCAAAAGGATATGAGATTTTATATGGAAAAAGGTTATTGAGTGACCAACCCAAATTTTGAAATGCTCTTTTTATTACCATGCAATATTTAATTATAGGATTTAAACAGATTTCCTGAATATAGTCATGCACCACTTATCAACAAGGATATGTTCTGAGAAATGCATCACTAGGCAATTTTGTCACTGAACACATCCACACACTTAGATGGTGTAACCTATTGCACACCAGGTTGGTATTGGTATAGCATATTGCTCCTAAGTAAGCAAGATATTTGAGACTGCTGCTGGAGTAATATACTGTTTTACAGCAAGCTCTTTTTTTTTTTAACAAGTAGAGTACACCCTCAAACAATGATAAAATGCATAACATAAGAAATATATAAACCAGTAACATAGTTACTGATTATTATCAGGTATTATGTATTGAACATAATTGAACATGCTATACTTTTATATAACTGGCTGCACATTAGATTGTCTACAATAGCTTCACCACAAACACATGAATAGCGCATTGTACTATGTCATTGTGATGGCTATGATGTCAACTAAGCAATATGAAATTTTCAGCTCCATTATAATCTCAAGACCACTATCTTATATGCAGTCAGGTACTGACACAACATTTGTATGTGATGCATCACTGTACATTACTTTTGACACTTTTGTGATATTGGAAGTTAAAACTTTTTAGACAAAGGATGTGATTTGTAATTGACTACTGTTAGATATTTGGGCATGTGCATAATAGTTTTATATATTCTGAGGGAAGAGAGTCAATAAGTACACAATTCTAATTCAATTTTGATGAGCACACATAAGAATGACACTTTTCCCCAAGAGAAAGATATAATACATTGCAGTGGTGATCAACTACATCAATTTTTATTCTCTTATGCTAAGATCAATTATATTTTTGTCCTATTTAAATGAACATTGTCATAATCTGTTTTCTTTATTATCATAGAGTGGAAAAAAGGGCAACTCTATCATATCTTCCAGCATTTCTTATATAATACCTTCGTGAATCTCATTTACATGCTTTATGAGCATATTTATTGAACTAAAAGCTGATTACCTAATATTTTCCAAGTTGTTCAAGGCAATAAGCCAGGATTTTTCAAACTGAAGAGCATATTGACTTTGACAATTAAGAGAATTTGAGACTTTTGTATTAATTACGCTGTTTACATAAAAATAATTTTTGTCATTTGTGCATTCTTATTATGCACATCTTCAAAATCACAGGGCAATTACATGATTTGCTAAAACAGTAAGGGAAGCCTAACTTAATTTAACAGGATGCAAGTACACCATTTTATATGTATATATTAAACATATATATGACTTACACATTTTAAAAGTTATTAGGTCTTTATTTTTATGATATTTTTATTAAATTTATAGGGATAACATTGGTTAATAAAATTATATAGGTTTCAAGTGTAGAATTCTAGGATATATGATCGGTGTATTGCATTGTATGTTCACCACCCAAAATCAAATCATCTTCTGTCTGCATATATTTTAGCCCTTTAACTACCCCTACTCCCTTTTCTCTGGTAACCACCATTCTGTCTGACTTATTTCACGTATCACAATATTCTCAAGGTCCACCTACATTGTCTCAAATGGCTTAATTTCCTAAATGTTTGTAATACTTCATTTGTATGCCTGAGAATAATTTATTATATTCTGAGATATTTAGTAGTTTATATTTCATTTTATTGAAGTTATGTCATATTATTACTTAATAAGTACAAAATATTGTGACAAAGTAAATATTGGGAACATTGTATTTGATAAAACTTCATACAAATATGGTATATTAAAAGGTATATTGAGTTCATTCTATTATTTTCAGGTATTTCAGAGAGATATATAATAAAAGATACTTTGATAATAAATAATTTAGAAGGGACAAATAAATTTGGTTATTGTTAGGCTTTCTGATGAAATAATGAGTATGATACATGCTAAAAAGTCCCCAGAGAGGGTTCATCAAATTATTTTAATGTAGTGTGAGGAGTAATAATTTTGCCACCAATTCTATTAACACGAAAGTCTCATTATTCCTAAGGTCTTCTATGAGTTTATTCTTCTTTTATTGGACCTGTATATCTTCACTGCATTGTATTTTGCCTTAATGGTAAAATTAATATTTCTAAAGATTTAGTGGGGTTTCACAATTTACCAAACATATCAAACACATTCCGTCACTAGAGCCTCACAGTAACTCCTTGCAAGGTGTATTATTATTTCTAGCGCATTATTATGGAAATAAATTAGGACCAGAGGCTTAATGTTGCACAGAAGATAAATAGAAAACAGAGCATTTAAGCACAGATCTTTAAGCACTGATTTCAGTAATATTTCTGTTAATTTCAGTTGCCACTCTTTTTATTACAAGGCAAGGGAATCATTTAATCATGTCAATGGTTGACCCAGACTGGGATCATGACTGGCAATTCACAGTAACGTGAAACCTGGAGATACAGAAAGCTTGGAAATATTTCTTGTTTTTCTAGCTATAAACAGTGAAGGTGCTAGTTTTATATTTACTGACTATATGTGCCCGCCTTGTCTAATACACAGAGTAATTGCACATTAATTTTAACCCAAAATGATTTATCCTAGAGTTTCTTTCCACCAGTTTTATTTTGCCAGAGCTTAGCATTTCTTTCTTAATATATAACAACATTGCTTTTTATGTTTGTTTCAAGACTGCAGTGAGTTTCTTTCTACAATTCTGCAACCCTCCATGGCTTATTTTGTCTAGTATCTGGACAACTGTCTCTGTTTCTCAGACTCTTTATGGTATTCACTTTCAAATTTGCTAAGTGTTTCTTTTCTTTCTTTCTTTTCTTTTTTTTTTAGTTTCAATGTGATACAAAATAAGCAGGAATATCTGTAAAACAATAGATGGGTTTATTAGATAAAAGCAAGGAGCATATATTCAATTGTAGTTGACTAACTTTAGAAATTACTTCCAGTAAAAGTTGCTCACCAGGCAATAAAAGTAGGCGTATCTGAATCATTACACTTTGTGACCCATAAAGAGAAGTTTTATGCTCTAAGCTGGAATTCAACACTAGGAAATTCAGATCAAACATTGTATAGTTCTCTAAAAACATATTAGAACTTTCAGAAATGTTTTGCTGCTGATTTGATTCTTAGGAAAAATTAGTGTCTCAAATGAGGAGATGCTCTTCAGTGGCATTCAATAGCAAAATATACACAAGAAACATTGTTTTGGGTGTAAATATTTATAAAATAATCCTCCCTTTGTTTTTTGAAATAATATGAGTGGTTATGTAAGATGATTTAAATCCTAATTCATAATTCTTCATTTATATCTATCTGAACCAAACTTGATTTTTCTCGAACTATATAAACTGTGATCTTACTTATCAAAACTACTTTTGCTATATATGTCTACTGTAGTTGAGTTATGTTACTGCTTCTTCAGTTAATGGTAGCATTCCAAGGCATTCATCATTAACAAAACCAAAAAAATACTGCATAAATATTTGCAATGCAGTGATTTTGGGGCAGGCTATAATAATGTATGTGATCTATATTTACCAGAGGAAAAATATGAATTTTGAAAATGTGGAAAAAGTCCTTCAGCTGATTTCCTTCCAGTACATTAGTGCATTTTGTCTTGAATATTGATAGCTTCTGAAGAGCAACTAGAGATTCTGTGTCTATACCCAGTACTTTCATCTGTGCAGGTTACAATACTTCCTTGATGGGATGATAATATGCAGGACCCACACTAAATATATTAAAACATAAATGTTAAGCATGTTTTTTGTACAAGTCGTGGAGGGAAAGAACACATGTCATTATTCATAAAGTACAGTTTGCTAAATCTTATGAGATATATTCTCAAAACTACTTTTCTTCATTAGTGAATGAACTAATATTTATAAAATAATCATCACAAAATTGTCAGCAAATTTTAGCAGATTAGCAGTGCAGCATAGCATGAATTTCCAGGTGTAACACATCACCTGTGGCATTCTGATGCCCACTAAGTTCAATATAGTACATGCCAGCTCTTAGTGTTAGGAACATAGGGTGCCATTTATCCCTCCCCCCTGCCCAGATCCATTATGGTTTAAAGAGCTATGACACAAGTGTCAGTAGTCAAATCCTCTATAATAAAAGGGTGATATGCAAATAGACCGAATGGTGGAACAATCGGTTGCTATGATGTGCACTGACCATCAGGGGGGTAGACACTCAATGTGGGAGCTACCCTCTGGTTGTCAGTGCACTCCCACAGGATAGCTCCGCTCAGCAAGAAGCCCTGAGCCAGGATCATGGCTGGCGAGCACAGTAGTGCTGACAGGAGCCTCTCTCGCCTCCATGGCAGCCCTAAGGATGTCCAACTGACAGCTTAGGCCCACTCCGGAGCAGGCCTAAGTCATCAGACAGACAGTCCCCTAGGGCTCCTGGACTACCAGAGGGCACAGTCTGGGCTGAGAATCAGTCCCACCCCCATCCTTAGTGCATGGATTTTGTGCACTGGGCCTCTAGTGAGAAATGCAATAAGACTTTATTATTACAGAAAACTGAGAGCATTGCGTTAGAAATTTGGCACAGGAAGCATGGTTTTGAAAGATATAGATTACATGGCAATGAAGGGGCACAGGAGGGAAAGCGGGGTGTAACATTTCTCTTCTATGCAGTTGTGAAACGTTTGGTTCAACTAATTTAATAAGAGTAAATGCTCATGACAACTTTTTATGGTTGCGCCTGCTTTCTCTCACACTGAATGCAAGTAAGGGAGCATTGGCTTTCACTGCATGGGAAGCCATTCTCCTCCATCAGGAAAGCTAATATTAGACCAAAGTGTGCACCAGTTTACAAAGAAAAACTGAGTCATCAGTGACTTTGTTGATACTATACAAATCTACCAAACCTTTTTAAAGCTCCGTACCTACTATTGGACATTCCGTTCTGAACAAATGCATTCTCATTGTCTACATTAAGTGAAGCCAGTGCATGTGCCAGAGACCTGGAAGCCGGGCCAGACTGAGATTAACCAAAGAACTTATATGCATATATGCATAACCCATGGATACAGACAATAGTGAGATAAAGGCCAGGTAGAGTGGGTGCCAGATAGAGGGGGCAAAGAGAGGAATTGGGGACATCTATAATACCCTCAGCAATAAAAATAAATTTAAAATAATGAAGAAATAAAGAAAAGTTCTAGTCAAAGCTGTACAGTCAAGTGCAATTTCAAGTGTGTATATATAATTACTAATGGTTATTAATGAGCATGTATTTGGTTTTTCCCAAATATAAAGCAATTTGTTTTAACATGTTTTTATACAAATCAAAGGCTAAAGAAGTTACATTTCACCTTTTTCATGTAGTGGCAATATCAATTCTTGCTGATTATAATTGATTTCTGGTGACAATTCATAGAAAAAAAATAAAAAGATTGATCTAAATGTATATTTGTAGGGGGAAATATGTGGTAATCTGTTCCACTTATAGGATTATTTGTTTTCATAGATATACTGTGTTATATGAAAAGAGTATTTGATTCAGATTCAGAAGAAACCCACAATATTTGACACAATTTTTATTTGTGTGTGTGTGTGTGTGTGTCATAATATAAATATTGTAAGTATTGCCCTAGGTGGTTTTGCTCAGTGGGTAGAGCATCAGCCTGTAGACCAAAGGGCCCCAGGTTTGATTCCGGTGCAGGGCACACGTCTGGGCTGCAGGCACAACCACCAGTAGGGGGTGTGCAGGAGGCAGCCAATCAATGATTCTCTCTCATCATCATCATCATCATCATCATCATCTCTCTCTCTCTCTCTCTCTCCCTCCCTCCTTTTCCCTTTCTCTCTGAAATCAATTAAAATATTTTTAAAGTATTTCCACATATGTAGGGAAAATATGTACATACCCTAGAATAACAAAAATACCATGGTATAATTTCCACTCTTAGAAAGGAGTGGATTGCTGTGTTTGCCTAATATGAACTTAAAATATAAAGTCATTAGCCAAACAGAAATAGGACAGCAAAGAGACTTCTGATGTTACAATCCATATGGAAAAAACTGTAACCCAAAATGTGATGGGGTCCCTTGGGCATTCTCTGCTGTTACAGAATCTGCCTTGAGATCAAACTTAGCGGTGTTTCATTTCAAGTGATGCAAATTCAATTCCAAAGCTATAACCAACTAATATATGCATTAGTAAATATTTGAGGGAATGCAGAATGAAGGCATATAAAATACACTAGACGGCAAGCTTAACCAAATATCTCTGACAGATACTGCTTCTCTTCTTGGCTCCAGCTCCTGTTCTTGCTCTGTGTTACCTTTTCGTACCAATACCTTACCTCTCCGCACTAAAGGCCTGGCAGAATTAGATCAACTAGATCACTAGGTGCCTGCAGCAAAGAAAGTGCAGAACAAAGGAGAAACAGTTGGAAGGACAAACTGTTTTACTCTGTGAAGATTAAAAACAAAATGAAAAAATACAAACAAGCAAACAAAAGAGCTTAATTTTCTCCTTAAATTATTTTCTAAAATTAGTTTATTCAGAAATATTTTCTAGATAAATGCACTAAGTATTTTTCCACTATTTCAACTAAAAATATTCACTGGATACATGTCAAATAAATTCAAGTGTCAATACCCCTACTTCCCTTTCCCCATCCCGCTAATTAATACAGTAGTTTAGACTAATTTTTTAAAAATATTTGTATTGATTTTTTACAGAGAGGAAGGGAGAGAGATAGAAAGTCAGAAACATCGATGAGAGAGAGAGACATCAATCAGCCGCCTCCTGCACGCCCCACAGTGGAGATATGCCTGCAAGCAAGGTACATGCCCCCAACCGGAATCAAACCTGGGACCTTTCAGTCCGCAGGCTGACGCTCTATCCACTGAGCCAAACCGGTCTCGGCTAGACTAATTTTTTGTGGGTTTCATTTTTTTTGGGGGGGTTGTGTTATTTTTCTACTTGGCTATGAAAAGTTGAAATTAACTGGCAGAAAGATGATGTTAAAGCATTTTTTTTGGAAGGTTGGGATGAGGAAATGGTTAAAAATAATAGTGACAGAGAGTTGTATTTTTGTAGGTCAATTAATTTCAAAATCAAAGTTATGTTGGATGTTTTTAAGAAGATAGCTTTCAATATGGAGATTTAATTAATCTGGCCAGTTAACTTTCTATGCATCTATAGAACTTCTTTCCTTTTTTTTTATGATGTGTCATTGATTAGACTCTATTTATCATATGCTTATTTACATATACCATTTATCTCCCTGGGGAGTATAAGCTCTTTGGAAATGACATAGATATCTGATTCATCTTATGTAATTTTGGAACTAGGGATCTAGAAGTCATTTATTAATAGCATTGAATGTATGTCAGTGACAAAATTACCTCCTAAATAATACAAACCAAATGTACCACTGAAAAAAATAGAAATGACATAATTTTACTGGATCAGTAGCATTTATCAGTTATAACCAATCCTTTAGATATTTGAAGAGATTAAATCCTGAGTTTCACTATTTTTTTTAACTTATCACCCATTAATAAGGAAAAACAAAATTTGCATCCTCCAAATTTTGTATGTTTATGCTCAGAAATTCTGGCATGGCTGTATCTATTACCAGAGGGAGACATAAACATATTAACAAATAAAAAAGGAAATGCTCAGTTATTGTGATGTGAATGCAAATATTTGAGTTTTAAAGTTGAGTAAACTCAGCCATATTAAAGAAAGGGAGCCACATCTACCATTAATCCATAGTATAGTTTGAAATGTGACTTAATATGTTTGTATGTAAAGAACAAATACGTGTGTTTTTCTATTGTTGATTTTTCTTCTTGACGGGTGTTTACAGTGAAATAAGTGTGGACAAAAGTTTAAAATATTTGAGTTTTGTTATTAATCTAATTTATTCTATTTTCAACACTACCTTTGCCCCAGGTATACCCTTGTTCAAATTTTGCTCTACTGGTATTTTCACATTCATGATAGAGCCATCTTACCACAGACCAAATTTATAAAAGTATTATATAGATATGGCATGCTTATAAGGTAACATTTACGCATTATTATTTTAGAAAGTTCTCTGACACCATTTATTCATTCATTGGTTCACCCATCCATCCATCATTCACTCTTTAATCCATCTGAGTAGTGACTATGCGACTCGCACTCTTCTAGGTAGCAAAATATCTGAGTCACATTTCTTCCCACCCACCTCCTGGTCATGTTACAGCTATTTCATTGCTTGATCCACCCAATCTTCAACACTTACTATTCTCACCTGTAGCTTTCTTCTTCTAATGTTAGCCTCCCGACTTCCTGTTGTAAATTGTCACATAGAATGTCTCCCCTGTGGAATCCCAACCGCCAACCGCTCATCACAAATCTCTCATGAAGTAGGTAAGTGATTTCCCAGGAGATACACAAAATTAGATTGGGTATCAGATCTCCTTGTATTAATATAATTCACCTAGAAATCTTTTTGCTTACTATTTTAACCCCTCGGGCTACACCATTTATTAATGCATAGACTTTTTTCCTATCCATCTTATTGAGGACAGACCCTCTAGCATATAATGGACAATGTCCTGAAAACAAAATAAAACAAAGTTAAATATTTTATGTATCCTGTTACATTTAGTAGCAATATATTTTTAGCATAAAGCCATACAATCATAGCTTGTAAACCTGCACTGTATTAAATCTCCTCCTTGGTATCAGATTCAACACATGCTTTACTACTAAACATGGACGCTATTATAGCTCAGTGAGGTAGGAGTAGGAGAAATGCCTCTACAGCCACAGAATTCGGCACTGTTTATGAACATCATCTAATAAAAACAATATGATGGTTGACAGAATATGAGGAATTTACTAAGGATTCTCCATTTTCCTTTGTCTAGGTCAGTGTTATCTAATAATAGATGATTAGGTTTTGTTTGAGCTGCTCCCTCAAGCCTGGAAGAAGATCTTCCCTAAAATCTGAATCAGCCTCCAAAATTCTGAACAATGTTTGTAAATTACCCCCACCAAGTTTTTGGTATTCTGTTATAGCAACACAAGCTAAGCGACACAGCAATCAAGTTCTTCAACTTCTCAATAACACCTACCTTGCTCTAGCCTGTTGGATTCAGTAGATAGAGCAGTGGCCTGTAGACTGAAGGGTCCCATGTTCAATTCTGGTCAAAGGCTTTGGTCCCCAGTGAGGGGCATGCAGAGGCAGGCAATCAATGATTCTCTCTCATCATTAGTGTTTCTGTCTCTCTTTCCCTCTCTCGTTCTCTCTGAAATCAATTAAACACACACACACACACACACACACACACACACACACACACACACACACACA